>BCLF01000082.1:355779-435388 GCA_001602275.1 Zoysia japonica | reverse complement strand
AGTGTGCATCAAATTTTTGAATAATTTATCATATACATAATAATAAATTATTATACTAGAGGAATTTATTCTATATCTCAGTCAAGGCAAGAATAAGTATATTTATTATTGAAAGCATGCCAGGAAAAATACTCACAATCACATAGATGTGTGTATATTTCCTTCGTCATGTTGGAATTTTGATTCTTGAGGTGAATATTCAATCATTAGATTACTTTATGCCCGTGTATCACTCCAAACACTTGTTATCTTTTTTTTCATTTAATTCTTGACTTTTGAATTTTCTGCAGAAACCAGAATTTTCGGTTTTACAAACCGAAACTTTCAGTTTCTCAGACTCTATAAGCTTCAAGAATCTTTTGAGAAAACTTTCTTTAGCTTATTAATGCCTTCTTTATGATTCATGTACAAGCCATAGGTACCTGAAAAATTTAGCAAGAAGAGATTCTCCAAAGGAGATATTAAATTCGACTTTTATGTAAGGCTTGCATCAATTTAGATCATTATCTAGCATCTCTTTTGTCATTGATAAAGTTACATTTGAATGAGAGAGATAAAAGAAGACATTTGAATGCAATAGATGTAGTTGTTGCACCATAGGACTTCAAGCTTGGCCAAATACATGAGAGTGTATTGAACTAACCAAGGCTTGACATCATTGCACTCCTAAGACCTGTGGACAAAATCAAGTATATCTTGGTACCCAAATCTTCTTGGGTCCTTGAGAGTTAGTTTCACAAAATTTTGGCTTCAAATTGACCTTGTACTAGCAATGGGTGAACTAATCACCTTAATCGTACAAGTGTCATTGTTGGCCTTCATAGATGATGAACTAGTCAACTTAGAATTTGAAGGAAAAGCCATAGGACAATCCTTACCAATGTGTCCTTTGTTTCTACAAGTGTAGCAAATTCTTTGCTTGTATTTTCTTGTAGACAATGTTTCTTGCTTCTTCTTCTTTTCTACGATGCCCATGTATCTCTTGAAAGCATTGGAGAAGCCTTTATTCAATTTTGTTGGAGGCTGCAGCTTTTCTGCTGAAACAGGAACTTTCGGTTTGTTAAATCGGAACTTTCAATTTTTGCAGTTTTCCTCCATCCTGATTTTTTTAGGGCGCGAAACAATCATGTGTCCTTTTTCTTTGCATCCAAGGCACCTCCTTTGAGATAATCTTCTTTGTCTTCTAGAGAGAGTTGCTTGGTCATTTTTCTTCATAGGACACTTTGATGCAATATGTCCCTCGTGAGAGCTATTTGAGCACTTGATATCGGACTTCATCTTGTATATTTGTTTGTTGCCATTGATATAATACTTGTGTTGGTTCTTGCTATAATTCTTGACACAAGTGGCGATTGATCCCTTCTCAAGCTTCTTCACCATGTTGTCACGGTTATCTTAAGATGGTTGCACACAGTCTTTTCTCTTCAAAGAACCAACATCCATCTTGAGCTTCTTAATTTCTCTCTTGAGAGCATCATTTTCACTTGCAATGAAGTCATCACAAGTTTCTACAATAATTTGCTCATCACAAGATGGCTTTGCTTGAGAGCAACAATTGTTAGCACAAAATAAATCAAATGATTTTTGAGAGCAAGAATATTTAGGCACTATGGGTTGGTAAGATGTTACCGTAGTTAACACAACCTCATGAGCGACATTCAAAGTGATGTGTGAATCTACAATACTCTCATAGGAGCACAAAAGCTCGCTATGATCATTTTGTAAAACCACATGCTTCTTGCTAAGCTCTTCTAGTTGAGCCTTGAGATCTTGATTTTCTTTCTCTAGTTGCGCTATATAAGAATTAGAGTTAGAAGCACAAGCATATTTATTATCAAGATTTTCAACCAAGGATACACTTGACTCCTTCCTCAAATTATCATTATTGACAATAAGTTTAGAATTACTCATTGTCATGAGGCAAAAGGAGTCTTCATCATTTGAAGACATACTCCTTGGTGATGTGGACTCTTCGCTTGGCCTGAAACGACAACAATCTTCAAATTGAGAGTTAAATGAAGACTTACTGATTCCGCCAAAATCGAAACTTTTGGTTTCACAAACCGGAACTTTCGCGTTTTGAAAAATAGCCTGAAGACCCACAACTTCTTGATCTTTCGTGTGTTCCATTTTAGCTTCTTCACAGGAGCTTTCTGAGGTTGAAGCATTGATATTTTCATTCATCGATGATTGAGCTTCAACATCATCTTTTTTGCCATAAGCTTCTTTTAGAGACACTCAAAGAAGGTGAGCATCATCAATGTAACCATGCTCCTCGATAAGCTTGTCAAATACATCTGGACTTAAAGTACTAGACATAGCATAATTAGTTTGAGCATTGCGTTGACAGAGTATTACGCCCTCTTGGGTTAAGTTTTTTAAGTTATCATAGTTAAAATCAACGGAAAGAATACTTGCATCCAAAATGTTCAACAAGAAAGGATCTATAGCTTTAAATACATTGAGCATATAAGAGCACCATAATTTATAATTGCAAGAATTTAACACTATTTCTTTAAGATCACCTCTCATTGACATCTTTTCTCACAGCGGTTAAGCTTGGATGCGAGTCCTCGCTCTGATACCAATTGAAAAGACCTAGATGTCGCCTAGAGGGGGGTGAGGCATTTCTAAAAATTAAAACAAACTTGCAGCGGAAATTAAAACTGTCAAAACAGGAACTTTCTGTTTTTAAAACCAGAACTTTCGGTTTTGCCTGGATAGCACAGTAAGTAGACGCCTAAACCGAAACTTCCGGTTTATGATACCGGAACTTCTGGTTTTCTCGGGACAGAGGGATAAACCTGAACTTCGAGAGATTTTTCGAGAAACTTGCAAAGCACCCCTAAAAGAGTACAAAGAACAAGATAGCTACTTAATTCACAAAGAATCAAGGGTTAGTCACAAGCACAACTTAATGAAACAAGAAATGCAAATCAAAGCAAGAACACGAGGAATTGTTTCACCGAAGTTCAACGACTTGGACTCACAAGGCCAACTCCAAGCCGAGTCTCTTTCAACCACTTCCCTCAAATCACTATCTTGCTTCTTCTCTTGCGGTGGCGAGCGGGCATTCACAAACTTTTCCGTGGCACACCACAAGCTTGGTGGCTCACCGAGCGACGCCTAGCCGTCTAGGAGACTTCACTTTCAAGAGTAACAAATGCTCACGGATTTGCAACTCAATGTTCAAGTGCTCAATGGATGGAGTGCTCAAATGTGCTCTCAAAAAGCAATCTCTCAACCCAACACTTATGATTTCTCACAAATCACACAAGTCTCAAAAAGAGGGTTTGGGGAGAGCTCTAGAATGCTTTGGCTCAGTTATGAACGTGGGCAACACCAGCTTCTTCCACTAAGAGGAGATAGAAGGTATTTAAACCACTCTCTCAAAAACTAACCATTGGGGCTGAAACTGGGGTTTCCAGCCGGAACTTTCGGTTTTCAGAAGAAACTAGCCGTTAGACACAACCCAGAGAAAACAAGAATTTCCGATTCACCGAACTGGAACTTTTAGTCTAGGAACTCCGGCAAAGTGCCGGACACTCCGGAGGATAAAACCTCGACCACAGAGAGGGCTGCTCGAACACTCTGAGAAAGTGTCGGACACTCCGGTGAAGACTTAGCTGATTTTGCTAGAAACTGCCAGAACCAGAACTTTTGGTTTGGAAAACCGAAACTTCCGGTTGTTCCTATCTCAGCAAAACTTATGAAGGTGTATGGCCATTGTGTTTCTCTTTTCTCACTTGGGTGTCCATGAGCACTGAGATTAGGTTTTAATCTATGTTGCATCCCTCTTAATATAGTGGCAAACCTATACTCAAGAAATAAATAAAAAAGCTATAATGAACACCTGAGCTTCGATTCTTGAATCTTGCCACTTCTTCATAAAATTGCTTCTTGAGGGTGAGCAACACACGTTTTGCTTGAGCTAATCCGTTTTGAGCTAGTAATCTTGAAAACTTTCAATCCATGTGATCAATATCCACTAAATGCTTCCAAGATACTTCTTTTCTTTTTTTTCAATAGAATATCGACACTTAGTAAAATATAACTCCTTGTAGCTTGAAAGGTCCATCATGATTCAACTTAACTTGTCCTTCTCTGGTACTAAGGTTCTTCGGCGCCAAGACTTCTTCTTGCCCTTCTCTCTTTCCCGGTCCATCACGACACCGTCAAGTTAATCCTTCACCTTCTCACTAACTTGAGTCAAATGTAGCCATGTATCTTCAATGAATGCTTCTTGAATTCTTTGATGTCAACTTCACAAACCAAGGGCCTTTTGGTTAAGATCTTAAATATAATCCATCATAACTCTTGATCTCATTTTTTCTTAGCACAATCTCTCTTGGCTTCCTTGACATCAACTTGAATCTTTTCAAGTCAAGTAGCTTCATGTAGAGATCTTTAATTTGATTCATCATAAGTCTTGATCTCTCTTTTTGCTTGTCTTTGCTTCTCTTGACTTGGGATCATTGTATTCTTGATTGAAAGGGATATGACAGTCATCATGAATCAAAATATTTCAATATTTCTTTAGGACTAACAACCTGCTCATCAACTCAACAAATAATGTTAGTCCATTAATCATTTTGTCATTCAATTCACCAAAACCCACTAAGGGTGTAGATGCACTTTCAGTTCCTTCCCTTCTATAAAGTAATGCATCGCATTCTTAGGAAGACTTTGGCTCCTGGAGAAGGCAATGCATCTAATCTTCATGGTCACGAAAGGAACCTGCTCAAGTGGTTGTTGGGACAAGAGAAGTTCAACACTTTTGACTTCATGTTCTCGGAGATTTTTGACATTGCACAAAAGCCAAATAGGGCGTGCACTTATGCCCACTATATTATGTGCAAGATTGAGAAGGTTACCGACAAAGTGATAGAAGGAGGATGCACATAAGAAACTTCAACCTCAAGTACCGACTGTTGTTAAACGAGCTCCACTTTTTACTCGTCCAGCTACTAAGAGAGCTCCTGCCAGTTCCCCTCCAACATCCTCACGTGGTAGAAGAGGTTTGTTCAAGATTCTAAAGGGTTTCTTCTAGATCTGTCAGAATATTGATGCTCGTGCTCACAAGGAAAGGGTTGCTCGAAAGAAGAATACTAGAGCTACTAAGGAATGGCAACACCAGTAGAGGATACTACATTCACCGAACAGCTCAGACATTGAAGAAGAAGCTCCTTCAACTTATGACCCGTTTGCAGATCTTACTCATGACGAGCTTGCATATTTTGGACAGCAGCTAGATGAGGACTCTGAGGAGACTGCTAGTGATGATGATGCCGAGGAGTAGCTGCCATTCTCTCTCTTTTTTCTTTCCTTTTTGGTGTCTTGATGCCAAAGGGGAAGAAATAGAGAAGCTCCTATCTATCTATCCATCCTTTATCTATCTTTTGTGTGAACTATTCGGACTTGTGTGTTTTCAAAACTTGGTTTGTAATATTTGATACTCCATGACATTTGCTTATGTGATGATGTGATGCTTGTGCTTTATTTATCTCATTGCATATTGTTTTTGGTTACAAGTTGAAATTCGTATAAGCTTCTATCATCATCTTAGTATGTGTTGATGTGCATGGATTTAGGTGGAACTTATATGTACTTTAACTTGTAATACTTAATTATCTTTGTTGCTTCTCATTGGTTGTCATCAATTCACCCAAAAAAGGGAGATTGAAAGTGCATCTAGGATCCCTTGTAGATTTTGGGATGAAGCATATTATGGCACTTTGTAAGTATGTGTGCAGAAACTATGTTCATGGATCGTTATTGACCCCAAAAAAGGAAAAGATAATTGTTGGCTCCTTGAATCCAGACTTTCTAGTATTTATATTTTCTTGAGTGATAGGACGACAATACTATCAAGGGGGGTTCTACATTTTCTGCTTTGAAATTGGTTAAGTGCTCTATCATTCTGTAATCCATCTCTATCAATTTCTTAAGTTTTTTGGTGACTGGCTCTGGACTTGTCTGCCCAGTGGCCGGACTCTAGAGAGGGAGCACTAGCTCACCTCGGACTTATCCGAATGTCCGGACTTGTCTAGCATCGAATATGTCCGGGCCAAGCTGCGGACTCCAGAGCGTTATTCACTTCGGCAGAGCCGGACTAGTCCGCCCCTCCAGACTTGTCCGTTAAAGCCTGCGAACTCTAGAGAAGGAGCATCTCGTTACTCTCCGGACTTGTCCGCCAGTGGACTTGTTCGCTGGGTGGGCGGACTCCAGAAGGTTACACCATGGACTAATCGGACTTGTCCGCTCGGTCGGACTAGTCCGCTAGTGGACTTGTCCGTGCCCTCTGCGGACTTCAGAAAGATGACCATATTACTGTTGAACCCGATGTCTGGACAACCTTCGGACTAGTCTGCTCCTGACTTTTTTGAAAGCTCATCCTTGATTGATCTATATAATTCTCCTTCATCCCACGTCTTAGGGTTACCAAAAGCTTACACATCTTTTCAAATCACGCCCTGAGACCCTCTGAGATCCACCTCTCCTCGTCCCCTCAGTCTTCATTGAATCCTCTAGATTTTGATTGAAGGAAGAGGAGATCGTGAGTCTTTTCACTCTTGATTTGATTTGAGCACTTGATCTTTTCATTGCACGTCTTGCATGACTTATTACTCTTGGAGATTTATCTCCTAAACGGTTAGGTGTCACCCGGAATCCATCAAGATTGTTGTGGTGAGATCCAGGAGGTTTGTATTTACTCCTCATTGATCTAGTGAAAACCAAGTTGATCTTTATTATCACTTGGAGAGGTTTAGGGTTGGGTACAACCCGGTCCTCTGTGGACTCCTCAACGGAGACGTAGGCTTCTGTGTGGAGCTAAACTTCGATCAAAAATTTCTATCTCTTGTCTCCTTTTGGTTTGTGTTTGATCTATTTCCGCTGCGATTAGCGGACTAATCCGCAAGGACCGGATTCCGACTGAGCGGACTAGTCCGCCCTCTGTTTTCCTGATCAAATTATTTTTAAGTCTCGATTTTCTTGTTATTGCCTATTCACCCCCTAGGTAGTAGACATCATTTTATTTTTATGATTCCCCATGCCTCCGGCCAGATTTGGAGATGAGACAGGTGCTATTGGAGAGTTATCTTATTTTCTTTCCATCCATATGCAGAACGTCTAGAACAAAGTTCAGATGTGACCTGGGCGTCCACTTTAATGTGAATTGCTTCTAGAAAGCTGAGGGATACTCAAACCCGAGTTTGATTAAAACTCCTGTGGAATTGAACATCTGTTTTTGGTCCTGAGCATTTCTAAATCCTTCTCCATGCTTCCCTTAATCCTTTGCATTGTTACTAATAATGGTTATGTCATTTGGTAGCAATCTATTATCAAAAGAAGGCAAATATGTGTTTAGAAACGAGCTAACTTTTAAATTCAATTCTTGTGTACGAGCTCTTGTGATTGGACCATCAATAGTAATTGGATCAGTGTTGTGTGTATCTAATAGAGTGTTGTCCTCATCAATAGTTTCTATTTTTCGATAAGTTTTATCACCTGAATCATAATTGTCGGTGTTTCATATCACCAATACAGTAAGATTTATGATACGAAGAGGAGTGTGTGCATTCTTCTCGTTGATGTGACCTAGTCTATGAAGACTCAAAGATGTATCCTAGTTTGGGCCGTCGGTTAGATGTAATACCCTACGTCCTGTGGTGGTGGACTGTATTGGCATCAAAGGGCTGCTTGAAATTATATTATTACAATGGTGCTAGGATTTGTTTCTATGGTCTCTGGCGCGACCTTATATAGGGGTTGGGCCAAGTTTACAAGGTTTGGCACCTATGCAACTGTCCCACCCCCTGACGAGTGGGGTCAAGACCATACTCGAGCTGCTTTGTTGGATAGCATCTGACGCGCCAGGTTACTGTGTCCCCTCCCCGCTTGAGACGTACAAGGTAGTATGTTGAGGGCAGCCAGGTGCGGCCGCGTGGGATGCTCTATTGCGAGGGGGTACGGCGGGAACGGCCTCTAGGCTTCTTTTCCATCCTTGCCCACCGGAGGTTCAACAAGGCTAGCTTTCCCTCCACTGTCTACCAGTCGGTGCCTGCCAAATAGTCTAGGAATATTGCTTGTTGTCTAGTGCTCTAGCTATTCGAGCGGTTGGGGAAGGTTCCCAACCCATGGGTCAAATACTTGTGGTGTTCCCGATCCTCGGGTGGTCGGTCACTTGAAGGGTTTCCGACCCTCGGATGGTCGGAATATTGAAGCGATATCTGACCCTTGGATGGTGGGATAAGACCTTCCTTTTTGGGGTCAAGCACAAAGATTGCATGTATTGGTAAAGGACACCTCAGAAGAGACTTTTGGTTTTTTGGATAACTTCTCATTGAGCTGCCACTTATGACTGCTTTGATCAATCTGCACCTTGATATTTGCATTTGAGGAGTAAAATCCACATGAGACTGTTTACTGAGTGTTTGCCTGTGTCACAGTGCTTGCAGACATGAGGCGGCGGTGCGGGGAGGGAGGTGTATGGGCAGCGAGGTGCATAAGCAGTGGGGCAATGCGCCTGCAGACTCATGGGTCGTGCTATTCTTGTCGAGCATCACTTTTGCATTCTGAGCCACAAGTCCCTAGAGCCCATGCTTTCTGTCGTCCTTCATGGATAGCTCACGATTGTATTCTGTCGTACGCGCCGAGGGTGGACCACTTGGGCAAGCGGCTGTGGTTGGCAAACCAGATAGCGTGGGCGACGTGGAGCCGCTGCCCGAAGATACCGACTGGCGGTGGTCCTCGATGAAATTGGAAATTGTTGTCGAGATTTGATAAAAAATTAAAGTACATTCAAATTTTCTAAAATATTTAAACATTTACTGAAATTAAATTCAAAATACATTTAATTATTTCTGAAATTTTCTAGACATTATTGGATTTTTTTTGTTTACAGAACCATTCGTATAAAACGAATGAAAAAGTAAGGTCAATACTGCAAAGAATCAAATTCACCATTCCATCAGAAAAGATAATGGCGATCCTGACTAGGGCTGTGTCGATGGTACTGGGAATAATTTCTGTGATTCTCTCTAATCGTCTAGTTAGGTCTCTCATAATCACCAATACGAGGTCCAGGTAGTTCTAGTATTCTCTCCTTCAGCAAGGGGGATATTTTGTAATGCTCAATAGTTAAACTCTGTTTGAATGGCACTTGCGTCGGTATTTTCGTCTTTAGTGTGAGAGAATGGGAGAGGGAATAATCTCTAAATGAATCAATGGATTAATAGATGGATTTATTATTGTATCGAGGCTCAGGACCCGTATCTATAGGAATAACCTGGATCTCAAGTAATCCGGAGAGGATAAGTATAGCAACTAATCTAACCTACATTAACAAACCATAACAAACTGGACCATTATCTAATCCAACCATATACTATATAACATTTACAATGTGATCTTATTTATGCACGGGTAAGTTAAGTCTACCCTTTAGTGATCCATTCCATATTCTATGGGGAAACAACAGGAGAACAAATGGGATGTTGCACATGAGACATGTCGACTCTGATATTAGCCTTTTAGTTAATTAGTTTGGAGTACCACTCTTTTACCATACGTAGGAGTCTCATATGCCATAGTTGTAGGCGAACCTAAGCTTTGGGCAGGTGCGGAGCTACATTGAGTTGTCGGTGCCAGCCAATACAGATGATTTTTCCTTAAATCCTTCCTAAAATTAATGTTTAATTACTATATAATGTGTTATTGATCCTGTGAAATATTGGTGATGATATCGGCGGCCTTGGCATCGCTGCTGGATTTGGGTTTAGCCTTAATATGTGTAGCCTTAGGTAGTGTAAAACAACACAACAACATTTCACACTCTTTCAGTCTAAGTTTTCATTAAGATTCCACTTGTTCCTTGCTCCTCCATTTCGAAAATTTTGCCATTCAGATAGAATTATTTGAGTTGTGGACATTACAAATCTCATGTCCTATACGACATCAATTTCAGAACGGAGGGGCTATGTATTGGATGCAAACATTGAAAAGCTACAATTGACCCCATGCACTTGCGATTTGTAGATTGGGATGCTAATATTCATAAAGAAAAAAGCATCTTTCAATGAAATACAACTGTAAGTACTAAAACATAATATGGTGTGTTGATACATAAATACCAATCATACATTGGGCAAGCATTATATATGCAGTACTGACTCTGCTTCTGACAAGCCATACCTTTACAACTGGCATTAGACACATGGAGATTCGGCACTCCTGCATCTATTTAAGTTTTGTGTGTACAAATTGGAACTGTAATGTCCATGTGTAACGTTTGTTAATGTGGCAATGTCATGGGTAGACCTCAATAATAGATCGAACACCTAACACTGGTATAATTTTAAAGTCACTGAAACCGGCTTCAAAGATAATCTTCTTCCACTCTTGCTCGTCTCGCTCAATGCCATTGATAACCATGATAAATAGATCATACAAGTGCTGCGTCTCTGTGAGCTTTGCATTTGATGGGTCACCTCCAATCACCGCATCAATTATTATGATCTTCCCACCTTGGTCACCTGGGGGTATAGCTTTCTTGCAATTCTTCAGTATAGTTACACATTCTGAATCACCCCAGTCATGTAAAATCCACTAAAAAATTTAACAATAAAATTAATCTGAACAAATCCACTTATGATTATATATATATATAAACAAATTGTGTTCTGCATAAATATAGCATTTCATAGACGTGCATAAATTTTCAAACACACATTTGCATCATAACATTTGCCAGTTATACTTCAGTAATACGCGTATCTAGAGTAGTAAGCCCTTGTTGTTTGACCGCACTGAACTAGATATCACAGTACTATGACATTTGCCAGTTCTACTAGTATCAGAGTACATGAACAATCAGTTTTCATAGCTGTCTCTAGATATCACAGTAATATGCCGCACATTGTTGTCGATACATGCTATCTGTATAGCTTTCTACTTTCAGAATTTAAATTGGATTCATGTCACCACGATTGCAAAATTTAGCACGAAATAAACATGATGCCGATATGGTGTTTTCTAGAAATCAAGAAACAGGATATGATAGGCCGATAGAAATTAAAAAGATGAATACTATGATAAAAAAAATAAAATACATGTCAATACACGGCAGATATTTTTTGAACCACGTACCTTGAGGAGGACAGCGTTAGCAGGTGGAATGCTTTCAAACATGTCACCAGCAATGTACTTCAGTTGGGTGCCAGCAGGAGGTTTGGCGATGACATGGGCAAGCTCCAGCACGCTGCACTCAATATGTGGGAATGCCTTTGAGATGGCTTGGGCTGCGGCACCAAGTCCCCCGGCGACATCAACAAGAGAGTTTATCCCTTGGAAGACATCACCGCACTCCTTGGTGGCAATGTCCATAAGGAAGCGGGTGTCAGCAACCATTCCATCATTGAAGAGCTTGCTCATGGTCACATCGTGACCGACCACCTCCCAAACGGTCTGTCCATGTTTCATCTCGAAGAGTGGTATATTTGGAAGTTCATGCTCGAACCAAGAGCCGAGACCGAGGAAAGGGGATATAAAAATGTTATTGAGTATTAAGCTCAGCGTGGTAGCTATGCTCGACGAGCCTACCAGAAGTTTGGACGCCGGTGTTAGCAGGTAGACTTCATCACCATCGCCTGTCTGGTGATCGACGATACTGAAGACAGCAGTCACGGTGAGGACACGCATGAGTCGTCGTAGGCATGGCATCTTGGATGGGTGAACGGCGATACTGGTGGCGATCTGGGTAAGGGTTGCTGTGCCACCATGGTGGTCGATGGCGTCGGCTATGTGGAGTTCCATGGCAGCCTTAAATGCCATTGACTTGATGAACGCAAAGGTGTTGAGCCAAAGATCAAGCTGAGCATCGAGCAAGGCCTGCAGATCGATGCAATTTTGCTCCTGAATGGATACCATGGTGCCACGCTCCGTCATGCTATTGGTTTTGCCTAATGAGTTTCGCAAACAAGGCCACGCACACATGCCTTTTTATAGGTGAATGCTGTTTTCCTCCTGGATGGATCCCAAAGTGTAAGGCGCCTATTTTTTGGTTTGGCCTAATGGGTTCCGGCCCTAGAAAACCATGTACTCCCTTAATTTTAATTGTTGTATTTTTAACATCATTTTTAACTATTCATATTAGTAAAAAAATTTATACATTCAAACAAATTTTTTAAATAATATAAATAGTCAAAGATGACGCTAAAAGTTAATCGAGAGAACAAAAAACATAGGGAACGGCTTCTACATCATAGGTAAAACTACTTCTTTTGGCTCAGACTAGGGGCTATGAGTAGCTACGATATTTGGATCTAGACTCCCTGTACATGTCTAAAATGGCTTCCTGTATCCTGTAGCACTTATGTGATTCCCTTTGGTAGGGCTTCACCCTTAAGCCAGAAGCACAGCCATCTCTAGAGTCCGACCAATGGGGCCTTACATTTTTTTATTTAGTCTAAAACAAAAACTAACAAAAGACCCTTATTATATTAACTATTCCAGCTCTGTATATTTCTAAAGCCAAATATAAGCAGCTGAAATACATGGAATTTTTTAGAGCAGAAATTAGGTGAAATAGGCTCAAAGAATATGAGTTGTGCCAAATACGACCTATCTAAGAGTTGGAGTTGCTTTGATATTCTTAAGTAATTGGAAAGATATCCAAACTGAAATTGAAATAGTTGAAGGGATCGACTTGTTGACACTGCTTAGAGATGAAAATTGATTCCGTCGGGGATAGTACATGTCGTTAAATAGGCTCTCTGTTATCTGCTGATGTAACGATGTTCCTTGAATTCCCAATAGTGCATCATCGGTGATGTAAATCAGCAACAGTAGTTATTAAAACTATAGGTCACTTGCGAAACTTATCCTTTGGCCCTGATTTTCAGGGGTTTATGCATTTGAGCCTGACTTTTAAAATGAACATCGAGATTGACCTTACTCAATTATAAACATTTGATGGTGTTGAAGTACTGTGTAAACAAAATTTCTCCTGCACTTCTCTCCCTACTTTTTCATTCTTGCACGAATGACCCTGTTTCCTAAACAAAATAAATAAATAAATCCAACAACATAGAGGAAATTTAAGCAATAATTAAATATATTTTGAACATAATTTCAGTAAATGTTTAAATGTTTCTACAGCATTTCTAATATACTTTAACTTTTTCTCCAGATTTTGACAACAATTTCCACTTTGGTCGAGGGCGGACCTCTTGGGCCGGCAAGCATCATCTGCGAACCAGGTGGCGCGATGGCCAGAATAGCATCCTCTGCGGCTCTTTCGGGTGAGCTGCAGGCATTCAGGACCGCATGCAAGCCGCGCCAGTGTCCTCGAGGGTGACTGATCTGTTGCAGGCCTATCTTCTTCGGCCCATAATTTTCAGAAAAAAAGTGATACCAATGATTCATTTGTGTCTCTGAATGATCTGTTTCTTATATGGCTGGACCCTATCACCTAGTTGTTCACATCGACGATCAGCTTGAACGACCGTAAATAGTGTCGGCGTTCTGATCACCGACACAGTAAAAGTATACGATCGTGGGGGCGGTGTGCCTTCGTATTCGATGCGGCCTAGTCTAAGGAAGACTCAAAGGGGTTTTTAACTGGTTCGGGCCACCTCGAACGGTGTAATACCCTACGTCCAGAGAGCGGATTATCTCGATGATAAAATTACAAAGGCTGGATTCTCTCTTCGCGAGAGGATTCGGAACGGGTGGAAAGAGATTGGAACATGGATGAGTGGGGTGCTCGCCCGAAGGGATGCGAGAACACTGGGCTCTAGTAGAGTTCGTTGGTTTGTTCTTCGTGGTCTTTTGGATTTGTTATCTTGTGTCGTGTGTCTCTATCGCTCCTCAGGCCTCCCTTTATATAGGAGGGGTGTCCGGGATTACAGATGGGGGACGCGCGTGAAGTTTGTCGTGTTTGAGGGTAACCCGCGAGTTCGGCGTGGGTCAGGGATCCGACCCTGAGGAAACAAAAAGGCGAAAAGACGTACCGAGTTAACGCGGAGCGGCGCCCCGACACAAAAAATCGATAAACGATGAACGATAAATGAGGTCGGACGTTACGACGCTCGAGAGGGTGGAGGTAAGTAGCCCCCGGGTGCGGGGTGTTGCCGAGGCAGCCACGGCTTGCAGCCCAAAACGATGAACGAGAGTAAAGTTACGAGAACTTAGCTGTTTTTATTAAGTGTAGAACCGTCGGAGGCTCTCGATGTTCCATGCGTTCGCGAGTTTCCGACCGTCCTCGGTTGCTAGTTTGTAAGCACCGGGCCTCAGGACGCGCTTGATTACAAAAGGTCCCTCCCAGGGGGGCGACAGCTTGTGCTGGTCGGCTTTCGTTTGCACCCTCCTCAGCACAATGTCTCGTACGTTCAGCGCCCGACCTCTGACGCGCCGAGCGTGCAGTCGTCGTGGACTCTGCTGGTACTTGGCGGAGCGCAGGAGAGCGACTTCGCTCGCCTCTTACAGCAGGTCGAGGCTGTCCTGCAGCGCGACCTGCGATCTTTCCTCGTCGTAGGCTCGGACTCGCGGAGAGTCGTAGTCGAGGTCGGTCGGTGCCATCGCTTCTGCTCCGAACGTCATGAAGAACGGCGTGAACCTAGTGGTTCTGTTGGGGGTCGTTTGCAGACCCCAAAGGACCGCGGGAGTTCGCGCACCCATCGTTCGGCTGCCTGCCTGACGGAATCGTAAATCCGCGGCTTTAGCCCCTGAAGTATCATCCCGTTGGCCCGTTCGACCTGCCCATTCGTCCTTGAGTACGCCACGGAGGCGAAGTCCAGGCGAATGTGATACTCGTCGCAAAATTCCCGGAATTGCCGACCGGTGAACTGTGCGCCATTGTCGGTGATTATGGTGTTCGGGACCCCAAACCGACAAATGATGTTACGGACGAACCCGACCGCCCGGGTTGAAGTGATGTTGGGCACCGGTTCGGCCTCAATCCACTTGGTGAACTTGTCAATGGTGACAAAAAGATGGGTGAAGCCGTCGGGTGCTCTCTTGAACGGTCCGAGGATGTCGAGTCCCCAAACAGCGAAGGGCCAGGCGATCAGGATCGTCTGGAGCTCCTGGGCCGGCAGGTGCGTCTGCCGGATGTAGAACTGACAGCCTTGGCTGGCCCGAATGAGTTTCTCAACGTCGGCCATAGCCGTCGACCAGTAGAAGCCTTGGCGGAAGGCTTTGCCGACGAGGGTTCTGGGTCCGGCGTGGTGACCGCAGATGCCCGAGTGGATATCGTCGAGGAGGTGCATACCCTCCTCCTGAGGGATGCAGCGCTGTAGTATACCACTCGTGCTTCGTTTGTAGAGCTCGCCGTCCGAGATGACGTGGGCCTTGGCCTGTCGCATGACCTTCCTGGCTCCGTTGGGGTCGGCTGGGAGAGTGCCGTCCTGAAGGTAAGTGAAGATGTCGTGGGATCAGTCGGGGGCGAGTGCCATGATCTATGCCCCTGGTCCTGGGGTCGGCTCGCCGCTCGATCCCTCGATGGGCGGACCCTCAGTAACCTTGATGGAGGGCTTGATGAGGACTTCGAGGAAGACGCCGTCGAGGACCGGCTCACGCTCCGAGCCCATCTTGACGAGGGCGTTGGCGGCCTCGTTGTCCCGTCGCAGAACGTGATGGAGTTCGAGTCCATCGAACTTGTCTTCGAGCTTGCGGACCTCTTGACAGTAGGCTTCCATCTTCACGTCTCGGCAGCTAGAAGTCTTCATGACTTGACTGACGATTAGCTCGGAGTCGACCTTGACGTAGAGGCGCTAAACGTCGAGGGTGGTGACCATTCGCAGGCCGTGGAGGAGCGCCTCGTACTCGGCCGCGTTATTGGAGGCGCGAAACTGCAACTGCAACACGTAGCGGAACCTGTCTCCCTTTGAGGAAATCAGGATGACCCCAGCCCCCGCGCCCTTGAGCATGCACGACCCGTCGAAGTACATCGTCCAGTACTCGACGCTGCCGGGGGCCGGCTGTTCCTGAGCCTCGGTCCACTTGGCGACGAAGTCGGCCAGGGTCTGGGACTTGATGGCCTGCCGAGGGACGAAAGCGACGTCGAGCCCCATGAGTTCCATGGCCCACATGGCGATGCGCCCGACCGTGTCCTTGACACCGACGATTTCTCCGAGCGGGAAGCTAGTGACGACGCGGACGAAGTAGTTCGTGAAGTAGTGTCGCAGCTTGCGGCTTGTGATGAGGACGGCGTAGATCAGCTTCTCCACCTAGGTGTACCGAGTCTTGGCGTCGACCAACACCTCGCTGACGAAGTAGACAGGCCGCTGAACAGACAAAGCCTGACCCTTCTCGTTTTGCTCGACGATGAGGACGGTGCTGACGACTTTCGAGGTCGCTGCAATATAGAGGAGAACGGTCTCCCCCGGAGTTGGGGATGTAAGGATCGGTGGCGATGATTGCAGAAGCTTAAGCCGATCGAAGGCTTCCTGGGCCTCGATGGTCCAGGTGAACCGCTCTGCTTTTCGCTGCAGCCGTTAGAAGGGCATCGCTTTTTCATCGAGCCTTGAGATAAAGTGGCTGAGGGCCGCCAAGCATCCGGTCAGCTTCTGGATGCCCTTGATGTTGCTGATGGGCCCGAGGTTGAGATCGCGGAGATCTTCTCGGGGTTTGCTTTCAATTCCCCGCTCGGAGATGACGAAGCCGAGCAGCTTGCCCAAGGGGACCCCGAAAACATATTTTTCGAGGTTCAGCTTGATTTGATAGTGCCAAAGGTTCGCGAATGTCTCCTCCAGGTCTTGGACGAGATCGAAAGCCTGCCGAGTTTTGATGACGATGTCATCGACGTAGACCTCTAGGTTCCGACCTAGCTGGTTGTGAAAACACTTCTGCATGCAGCGCTGGTACGTGGCTCCAGCGTTCTTGAGCCCGAATGGCATCGTGACGTAGTAGAAGAATCCGAAGGGCGTGATGAAGGACGTGGCTGGCCTGTCGGACTCGCACATATAAATTTGGTGATACCCAGGGTATGCGTCGGGAAAGCTCAGGGTTTCGCACCCGACGGTCGAGTCCACCACTTGATCAATGCGCGGGAGAGAGAAGGAGTCCTTTGGGCAGGCTTTGTTGAGACTCGTGTAGTCATCGCAAATCCTCCATTGCTCGGTCTTCTTTTTCACCATTACAGGTTGGCTAGCCACTCGGGGTGGTAGACCTCTTGAATGAACTTAGCATCTAGGAGCTTCGTCAATTCCTTTCCAATGGCTCGACGCTTTTCGTCGTCGAAACGCCAGAGTCGTTGCTTGACGGGCCGAGAGCCCGCGATGATGTTGAGGGAATGCTCGGCAACTTCTCTCGGGATGCCAGGCATGTCCGATGGGGCCCAGGCGAAGACGTCCCGATTTCGGATGAGGAAGTCGACGAGCGCGCTTTCCTATTCGTTGGAGAGCGCTGCTTCGACCTTGGCCTTTTTGGAGGCGTCGGCGGGGTCGAAGGCCACCTCTTTGGAGTCGTCGGCGGGCTTGAAGGATGTCGACGACGCGGCCCTGGAGTCGAGCGTCGGGTCCAATTCTTTTGCTTTGCAGATCTCGTCTAGCTAGGCCGGGCCCGACTTGGCGGCGGCCAGCTCGAAGCTTTCCTGCTCACACGCCAGGGCGTGTTGGAAGCGCGACGAGACCGTGATGATGCCCTTCGGCCCGGGCATCTTCAGCTTCAGGTAGACGTAGTTAGGGATGGCCATGAACTTCGCGTAGCATGGTCGGCCCAGGATGGCGTGGTAGGCGCTGGTGAAGTCGACCACCTCGAAGGTGAGCGACTCGGTCCGAAAATTGCTCCGGTCACCGAATGTGACTGGGAGTGTGATCTGACCGAGGGGCGTCGTATAGCCCCCGGGGACGACTCCGTGAAACGGAGCGTGGGTCAGGCGAAGGTCAGCCTCCGTCAGCTTCATCGCCCGGAAGGCGTCGGCATAGAGGATGTTGAGGGCGCTCCCTTCGTCCATGAACACCTTCGATAGGCGCACGGAGCCGACGATGGGGTCGAGCACCAACGGGAGGCGCCCGGGCTGCGGGACGTGATCCGGGTGATCAGCCCGATCAAAGGTGACCGGGGCCTCGGACCACTTGAGGAAGCGGGGGACCGCAGGGTCGGCAGCGTTGACCTCGCGCCAGGTCCTCTTTTGGCGGCCACGAGACTCACAGTAGGCTGCGGGACCGCCAAAGATCATGAGGCAGTCCTCTGGCTCGGGGAAGGCTGCGCCGACGTCTTCCTCGGCACCCTTAGTTTGGGGGTCGGTCTTGGCCGCCGAGGAGTCGGGCTGGAGTTCGCTCCTGAAGAACCTAATCGCCAGGTGGCAATTTCGGAGGGTGTGCTTGACCGGCATAGAGTGGTTGGGGCAGGGCCGATCGAGTATCTTCTCGAAGTGGCCGTCGTGGTTGGCCGGCTTCTTGGTCGGGGGTCGGGCTGGATGGTCAGCGGCTGCTACGAAGTCGTCATCGTGGCGCCGACCCTTGCCCATCTTGCGGCTCGAGCTGCCGCCACCCCGCTCGTTGCGGCGGTCGGCGGACTGGTCGGAGGTGCGGTCCACCGACGGTCCGTCCCCGACCTTTCGTCCTTCGCCCGACCTCGATCGAAGTTGGCCTGCACGGCCTCTTCTCCAGTGGCGAAGGTTGTGGCGATGTCGAGGAGGTCTCGGGCCGTCTGAGGGTTCCTCCGGCCCAACTTGTGGACGAGCGCCTTGGACGTCGTTCCGCAGGTGAAGGCGTTGATGACGTCGACGTCGCTGACGTTGGGGAGCTCGTTGCGCTTTCCTGAAAAGCGCTAGATGTAGTCTCGGAGCGACTCGTCGGGCTCCTGCTTACAATTTTTGAGGTCCCTAAAGTTACCTGGGCGCGTGTAAGTCCTTTGAAAGTTACCGACGAAGATTTGACGCAGGTCGCTCCAGTCTTGGATGCAGCCCTCAGGAAGGTGCTCGAGCCACCCTCGGGCCGAGTCGGTGAGGAAGAGCGGCAGGTACTGGATGGCAAACAGGACGTCCGCTCCTCCGGTTCTATAGGCAAGGCGGTGGTCCTCGAGCCAGTGGACGGGGTTCGTCTCCCCGTTGTAGCGACCGATGGTGGTTGGGCGCGAAATCTCTGCGGGGATTTCGTGTGCCGGATGAGCGATCCGAACTCCTTCGGTCCGACCCCATCAAGGCTCAGGCTCCTGGAGTCGAAGGAGATGCGCCGGTAGTAGCGGTCGTGGGAGCGTCTCCGCCGGGACTCGGCGCAGAGCTCACTCCTCACCTGCCGTCTGGCGTCGATGGTGCCGCGGGCGTCGCGGTTGGGGCCGAGTCGCGGGAGGACCGACCCTGCATGGTGTCGAGGGTTTCGTTCCTCGACTTGGTTGTCGCGCGCCGAGCTCCGTCGATCCTGGGACCGGCGGATGCTTCTCGTCTCCGACTGCTGGGGCCAGAGGGACGCTTCTGGTTGTTGAAGCGCGCTGCCGAGGTAGAAGCGTACGCGGTCGTACACTTCCCTCAGTGATGGGTCCTCGGGAGCAGCGGCCTCGTCGAGGACGCATGCCGCCGCCGCGAGGTTCTCGAGCGAGGTGTCGAAGGTCGGCGGCCCTCTAGCCGTGAGCTACTGGTAGGTGGACCGTCCCCGAGCTCGTGCCGCGTTGCTGGGCCCGGCTACAGCCTTGCCTCTGGGCTCAGGGCTACCAGCGCGTCCCGGGGGCGGCCAGACCTAGCCGACGGTGTCTACCGCGGGGCGCAGGGACAGGTTGGCACCCGGCGGCGTGTTGTCGGGAGTCGTCGGTTCCGGGGCCTTCGGGACGTGGAGAGTGAAGCACTCCCTTGACGGATCGTGCCCCAGAATGAGGTGGCTCCGGCGCCACCGAGGAGGACGCCTCTTGCACAGAGCCTGGAGGCGGAGCTCGCCGCCTTCGTTTGCGACGAAGTTCAGGCTCCCGAAGCGGACAGCCTGCCCAGAGGCGAAGGTGGGGACTTGCCACGACCGGCCATCTTCAGAGACAGCGACCGAGAAGTCTCCGAAGCGGAGGTGGTTGACCGAACTGTCCCCCACGACAGCAAAGTAGGAAGCCATCGAAAAATCGAAGCGAGAGCACACCGAAAGAGAAAATGCTCCTTCCTGACGCACCAACTGTCGGCATTCTGACCATTGACACAGTAAAAGTATACGATCGTGAGGGCGGTGTGCCTTCGTATTCGATGTGGCCTAGTCTAAGGAAGACTCAAAAGGGTTTTTTACCTGGTTCGGGTCACCTCGAGCGGTGTAATACACTACGTACAGGGAGCGGATTATCTCGAAGATAATGTTACAAAGGCTGGATTCTCTCTTCGCGAGAGGATCCGAAACGGGTGGAGGGAGATTGGAACGTGGATGAGTGGGGGTCCTCGCCCGAAGGGATGCGAGAACCCTGGGCTCTAGTAGAGTTCGTTGGTTTGTTCTTCGTGGTCTTGTGGATTTGTTATCTTGTGTCGTGTGTCTCTATCGCTCCTCGGGCCTCCCTTTATATTGGAGGGGTGTCCGGGATTACAGATGGGGGACCCTACGCGATCCTGCCGTCTCGCCGACAGATGGGCCCTTCCGCTGTCGTTGCCTTCATTTCGCTTCGCCCAGGCGTGGTCGTAACCCATCACGTCGCGCGCAGCGGCAGGCAATATGGCGCCTGCCGGCACTACAATGCCGGCTACAGTGCTGTCGTGTCTTGTCCAGCAGCCGTTGCAGCTTTTTGCTGGAGTGTCGCCGTGGTGAATCATGTCCCGTCCCTTCGGGACGGATGGCGGTTGGCCGCCGAAGTAGATATGCTATTACACCGTACCTATTCCCCGGGGGTCGCTCCCTGGGGTCGGTTTTCAGAGGTCGGAGTCTTCGTGCGCCTCAGGGTGGCTAAGACTTGGCCGTCGTAGATCGCCGCCTTAGGGGTCGGATCGCGCGGTTGCCGACCCCTAATCCGGAGCTTCACGCGTACGAGTGCAGGCTGTCTGCTACCTGGGGTACGTGATCCCGACAAATAGAAATGCCCGAATGCATACTCACTAAATAACCTCTCAATATGCTTCTTTTGTTGTCCTTAGGACGCAAAAAACTAGTGCAAATTTGCACTAAATGAGCTGCCCAAAAATCAATAATAGGAATAGTTAGTCGTGTCTAATATTGGTCATGTGTATTTAGAACTGTCTATGCATTGATCTTCCATGTATATTGAGTACAGGAGTTGTCTACCAAACATCTCTGGGTTACTTTTGATGATCAACTGCCCCAGGTATTTGGATGGCAACATAGAGGATGTCACGCAGTATTGCTTTCCTTTTATGTGAAGTCAACATCCCGTGATCCATATGTTGAATTAAATATTGCAAAATCTGCCAGTAGCTATTATTTCCTTCTTTCCATTTATGGGGAGTCAACATCCCGTGATCCATATGTTTGACTTAACTATTGCAAAATCTGCCAATAGCTATTATTTTCCAGTGTCATTAATTCACCACGAGTATACCATCCGCGGCTTACTGGCATAATCTCACTTTCACGTGGAAACTTGTTTGATTAATACTGCAGACTCCTGTTTGATTGTTCCTTTTGAACTAACGAGCTGTCATGCATGGAAGTGCAGCTTATCGTACAAGTATTCACCTGACTGAATTCAGAGAAACCATATCACGTGTAACTCGGGAAAGCAACATGCAAGGATGTATGCAGGTGGCATAGGTAGTGTTGGTTGGATACACCAAATTGCACCATATGGGATTGTTTTGGATGGATCTATTTAGGATCAGATGATTATATGGATACGTGAATTTGTTTTGTTGCTTGTTTTAAATGGTACATGAACATTCTCTTAAAAATCATACTCCCTCCATTTTTAAATTGTTGTCGCTGTTGCCTTCAAACATCAACTTTGACTATTCGTCTTATTCGAAAAATTAATTTCAAATGTTTAAAATTATAGCTCATGATTCAAGCTACTTTAATAATAAACAAAATTATAATAAAAATATAATATTCATCAAACTTTTTTGAATAAGACGAATGGTCAAAATTGATGTCTAAAGTGAACGGCGACAACATTTTAAGAATGGAAGGAGTATACTTTATCCCCAATATTTTAGGCATTTCCTAATAAATGTTTCTTATAATTATCATAACAATTGACTATACTAAATAATATTAATCAGCATTCATTATAGTTAATTATATATTAAAATTTTATATATAATTTGTATTTAATGTATTATAAAATTATAACTAATTTGCAAATAAAATAGGTAATACATACGCTCTCTGTTATTTAATTAATGTCACCGTTGATTTTTAAATTCAACTTTGACCATTCGTCTTATTCAAATTTGTTCGATAAATTTCATATATTTTGATATAATTTGATTTACTATTAGAGTTATTTCAATCACAACTTAAAATTTTATATATTCGAGCAATTTTTTGAATAAGACAAATAATCAAAGTTGATCGTAAAAATCAACGGCGACATCAATTTAAGAACAGAGAGAATACCTTATAGCGACTAATTATCACTAGTGACAAGTAATTAGTATGTTTGCCAGAACTTGGATGGAGTCGTTCAACCTTTTTCTTGAATGAGATGTACATCTAGAGAGAATATTTTTAGAATATGAGTCACTCCATTCTGGACGAGTTCATCCAATTCACACAACTATACACTAACATATATGGGATAGATTTTGTACCGTTCTATCCAGGACCAACCTCATCCAAGAAACAAAAAAAAAAGTTGGCGAGCCAACTTGAACCTGATTTGTACTCTAACTAAGAAGGGACGAAAGCGTCTCATCTGTTGGCATATCTCAAATTTCAAAAAGTTATAATAGTATGTATCAAATTAACCCTTGTTTAACCTCTCTGACACTATCAGCAGGCTGTGGTACCCACGTGCCCTGTTTCTCATTGCTCCAGAAATATCTTAGGCAAATGAAATGAATTTCAAATTAAACACTGTAATGGTATGTGTTAAATTTATCCTTTTTTAACATCTCCGACACTATCAGCAGGCTGCGGAACCTACCTGCCTTGTTTCTTGTTGCTCCAGAAATATTTTAGGGAAATGAAGGAATCTCTCATAGAAAGACTTCTGGTACAAGAGTTAATAAATATATTTATTCAAGGAACAATATATAGCAAAAGAATTTCACGTGCAAACATAGTAGAAATATCTAGAGGAATAATTAAATGGCACTAATATTTTTCTATTATTTCCGAGACAAGAAATACGGTGTAGTAACCATGACCCTTACCAGCGTTGCCCCCAGATGCAAGGAAGCTCAGAGCCTGATATGAATGAAAGAGCTGAAGCGGAGCAAACTTCCGATTGCATCTCAAACATATGCAGGTCAGTAGGTGATATTTTGACAGGAAAGATTGAATATGAACGTCTTTAGAAACACCAATGAAGAATGTTGACGTCCTAGGAGTTGGTTTGATCTAAATTTGCTCTACATTTTCTATCTGAACGTCAATAAGAGAAATACGGAAGGATACATCTCAAGGCTTGGAAAACTGAATAAAAAAGTAATGCAATTACCCCAGAAAACGCAATTAAATAAATACTAACACTATATTAGTGTAACATTTCTTATATTATTTCCCAGACAATAAATATGGTATAGTAACCGTCACCCATTTCACCCTAGCCTGAAGATGCAATGAAGCTCAGAGCCTGGTACGAACGAAGGAGTTGAGCCAGATCAAACTCTCGATTGCAGCTCAAACATATTTAGGACAGTAGGTGCTATATTGATAGGAAAGACTAAATAGTGAATACCCTTAGAATATGTACTCCTTTGTTCGTTGTGTAATATTTTTTTCCCTGTAGGTTTAAAAGTTCACCATTGAATGGACCTGAGAATAAGAAAATAAAAGAAATGGACCTGAGCACAAGAAAAAACTTAAGATAAAATGACAAAATAATTCCCTCATACTTAGATGTGCTTTTGTGAGTACTTTGGATAATTTTCCAATGCCTAGCTAAGTCCCAATAATATAACTACCGTGTTATCACTACAAGAAAATGGATCTTTAGTCATCAAGTTTTAGTGATCAAGAAATTTAGTCACTAAAAATTTAGTCACTAAAAATTTAGTCAAAATTTGGTTTTTATTGTTCACATACGTTTTTAGTGACCAAGATATAATGGTTAATAAATGCATTTAGTTACCAAAGGTTCTCTAGTTGCTATATAGTTTTAGTGACCAGCATATTCAATTATTGATTACTATATATATAGTGACAAGGTTTTAGTAACTAAAATACGATCAAGGTTTTTAGTGACAAAATAGTTACAGTGAATAATTTTACACGTATAGTGACCAAATACCTTGGTGACTAAATTTCTTTTGTAGTGTATAAAGTTATGTTCCTTGTCTAACGTTCAGCACATGTGTCACAGCAATAGGAATGACTTCCCACAAGTCCCTTTAAGGATGCATGGCCACAGCACACTGTGTATAAAAACACAAGTGGATCTTGCTTGGGTGTCTGAAGGTGGTTTCCTAAGTACTTCTGAATGTACAATGTTGACGTCCCGCCAGTTGGTTTGAACAAAATTTGCAGCACATTTTCCTTCGAACATTTATAAAAGAAATATGCACGAAGTACATCTAAAGGCTAGGAAAGCTAAATTGAATCAAAATGTTACACATGTTGCCCTAGAAACACAATTATCCAAACTAGAATCCTCCAATTCCCCTTGTAATTTCTTCTTTCCCTAGAGTATTTTTCAAGCCCTAGGGGAAGAAATTTTCCCTGCGATATGTTCAGGGACTGTAGGGAAAGATTCTCTTTCTGTACGATTATAATGGTATCCTAGAGAAATCTGTTCCCTATCAGAATTCAAGTTTTCTAGGGAAATCAGTACATCGCTTAGTCATTTTCAAAATATCAATACATCGTGTAATTGTTTCAAAATATCTCTCTCCTCTCTCTGGTAACCTTATATCTCCCCCACCTCTCTCCTATTATATCCCTTCCCATCTGGTGGCCTTGAGAACAAGCTAGCGGTGGCAGGGGCGGCAACGCGTGTTGAAATAGAGCTGCGTTCGGCACATGGTGGCGGCTTGTGAAAGCATGGTGGCTGTGGGCATCTTCGGTTGGCTGCTGCAGTGGACAATTGGTGGGCAGCGCGTGCGAGGCAACAACTACTACTACAATAATGATTTTTGCAAGCGGACCTAAAAGCATCTATACAAGCGGAATTTCTTTCCACTTACATTTTATAGCCTGTAAAAATCGCACATTTGTTCAGACATAAAATGAAAACCACTTGCATTAGAAGCTCTGTCATAGCGTGAGCTCCCCATATTCCCATCGGAAGCAGGCAGCACAATGCCCGACCGCGCGCCCACCTGGCGCCCCTCCCACGGGACGCGCTCCGGCGAAGGGGCCGACACAAGACGTGCTCCTGAGACTCAAGACTGAGGCCGAATCCTCAACATCTCCTGCACGCCGGGGAGAGAGAGAAAGACAGAGAGAGAGAGGTAGGCGTGGGGAGGGAGAAGTCCTCAGGCAGGGGTGGATTTAGGGCCTGTTTGTTTGATCTTTTGCTTTTGTGCTTTTAGAAAAGCTGGTTGGTAGCTAGTTGAAAAAGGAGGCTGGTGAAATTTGAATGTTAACTTTTGTAATATATTTTTAGCTTCTCAGCACACCAAAAGCTAGAAAAGCAGCCTAGAATGTGCTTTTTAGCTTTTAGTTTATTTCATCACAAGCTTGTTTTTCAGTTTTTCAAAAGCAAGTTTTTTAGAACCCTGTTTGTTTCAGCTTTTTCAACTGGAAAAGCTAGCAGAGAAGCTGAAACAAACAGGGCCTTAGTAATCTCGCGAGAGTGGAGTGTGATTGGCATGCACGTGAAGCCGCGGATCCGGAAAAACACACGCCTGGTATGGGCTGTTCGCCTTGCGTAGGGACAATTTATGACCACCGCCTGTCGAAAAGAGCTTAGTGCAGTGGTTTGTCTAACCTGCCGCCTGCGAAAAAAATTATTTCTGCAGGCGAATATTTTGGATAACCGCTCCGATAAATTCTATTTCCACAGGCGGCTGATAAACTAAAACTGCGTCTATGACCAGAAGGCCAGGGGGTGTTTGGATAAATAATTTTTGTAGGAGCGAGCCGCCAACATAATGGACCTGTGGCTGCTGGTGGTGGTGGTGTGTAATGGACCTGTGGCTACTGGTGGTGGTGTGTGGCGTGACGGGTTGCTTCGCCGTGCTAATGATGGCGGCCGGTGCGACGGGCATGTGTGGCAGGCAGAGATAGACAGCAAGATAGGTGGCATAATTGTGGACAGGCATTGACAGCTGCATTAGCAGGCAGGTGGGCAGGCTACCGAGTTATCATGCACCAATCAATTGATCACAAAAGCTTAAAATGATGAGAAAAGATGAATAATTCACTTATACTTCAATATACCTCCTCACATGCAGCTCCTCTAGGGTGCAAACATGGAGTAGGAGTATGCTGTAATTTATTTTAATAAATAGCGTCTGTCAGAACTCAATCTTGAGACCTCTAACTCTGATACATATATATTGAGTTACTATGTATCAACCAGTTGATCTCAAAAGCTTAAGCTAATGAGAAAAGGTGGGCAAAACTTATAATTCAACCTGGGCAATGGTGACCAGGTAGTAGAGACTGGTGTGACGGCGGGTAGGCACATTGGCTGCTTTGGAGGATAGGCAATGGTGCCCAGAGTGACGGGCATGTAGTAGGCACCAGCAGATAGGCGGACAGTGCAGTAGCAATTATCGATGGGCGGCTTGCCCCAGGGAGCGGCATGGGCAATGGACACGTGGAATTTTTCTTAACTGGGCCAGTGCATTTTCTTTAAGAATCAAGCTTCGAAAGGAATCTTTCCCTAGGTATTTCAATAAAAACCGTACGGAACTCCCCCTTTCCTGCCAACATTTTCCTTATAAATCTTCCATAGGGAGTTTCGTAAGGAAATACTTTCTTTAAAAACGTTTTCCTATATATTTTGTTTCTAGGGAAAACTTGTTGATTGTATTAGTGTATGCAAATACTAACATTATATCAGTGTGACGTGTCAGGGATTATTGTTAGTTTCATTTGACGAAATCAGATGCATAACATCGAATGCATTCTCAGCCATGTATCGTATCAAATTTAGAAAACTAGACCAGTGAACAGAGCTGCCAACATTACATAAACATGAAGTCTTACAATTTCACGAGACATGCTAATATCTAACCGTATAAGATCACTTTGCATTTTGAAGTATTTTAAACTGGATATAACAAATTCTTGTTCTGACGCTATAGCTTGACACGAAATGTTTTCTGAAATTGTGTTTTTTAATAACTTCTTATTGTAAAAGTGCTATATGGAATACCAGGATCATGATATCACTCCTGTAATACCTCAAGCACATAGTTACAGACTGATTAGTAAAACTTCCAGCTGGAAATATGAAAACACATAGAGTACACCATTGAATAAATAAAATTTCTTAACTTTGCATCATCCTAGACCCGTTTGAGTGGTGATTCATTGACATATTATCACAACCCAAAGTTTCCAAGTATGATGTGAATCACTTTTTAATAAGAAAGAGCATTTTTTTATTTTTAAAAGGTTTTATTTATTTGTTTTTAAAATATAAATGTATTTAATTTGTATTGAAAATAAAGTTTTAATGTTTTGCTTATCACTTAACATGCTTGCCAATGATGTGAATGACGTGGACAACTCTGAGGACGATGATGACCACTACAGACCACAACAGGACAATAGATTTCATGATTGTCATCGCTGTAACTGCCAAGGTATGGGAGGAAACAAAAATCATGCTGCTTATGAACTTTTCGCTAAGCTTAAGTTTATCATCCCACCCTTCTCTGGTACTTACGATGCTGAAACTTATCTTTATTGAGAGATGATTGTAGAGCAAAAAATTTAACTCTCACTTTATTCCTGAAATTTAAAGAGTTAGACAAGCCACTAGTTAGTTTAAAGATTTTGCTTTACTTTGATGGATTGAACTTTGCAAGGCACACTTACGACCTGATAATTGAGAAAGATTGAAGGCTTCTATGCATAACCATTTTGTTTCCTCTTCGTATCAAAGGGAATTGCGTAAAAAACTACAACGTTTAGAACAAGGTGATAAATTTGTTCAAGATTACTATGTTAAATTACATAAGGGTATGATGCATTGTGGGACGGAAGACGACATTGAGGATACTATCTGTCATTTTTATGGTGGGTTGCATCATGAAATTTCAGACATTGTTGATTTGAGAATTCAATAATGTCGACCAGTTGTTCTAACTTAGTGATCAAATCAGTACTCACTGAGTTGTTGCAGCTCCCGCCATCAATGATGACGCGTGCACGCCGGTTTTTGTTCATAAAGTAAATCTCAAATAGATTATGACATTGAATCTTGTCAAGGTGTACCTGCGTGGAGAGCGCTCGTTAGACAATAATGCTGCTGTAGGCCGAAGTATCATCACTACCAAATACTTGGCCATCATCATCATCAAAAATCTTATCATTGGATTCTTCATCCTAAACATCCGAAGTGCTTATGTATTCTCCATTATCAGTAGAAACATATGCCCGCTGATTTGGGCAATCTCGCTGCATATGTTCCATGTGGCACCGATGGCACTTGATATTGGAGGTGCGTCCTGTCGAGGCAGTGGAGGATGTACTCTTGGTGGGTACCTATAAAGAAGGCTTTCTCAAATCCAAAGATGACGCCGAAGGGGTTGGCTTTGGTGTTGCTCAGTGTTGGAGGTGCTGGAAGGCCTCTTGCTCGATGGTGGTGGCATACGTGTGGTCGAAATAGAAGGAAACATCGACCGTTGAGTGTATGTACTGTTGATGTTCTGCAGTTGACGTTCTTGCAATTATTTTTTTGCTAGCACAGCAAGGTGGAATACTTGATCAACAATATTATAATCTTTATAATCAACAATGTCCTGAATTTCACAATGCAAGCCACCGTAAAAATAACAGATAGTATCCTTAATGTTCTCTTCTATCCCACAACGCATCATACTATCTTGTAATTTAGCATAGTAATCTTGAATAAATTTATTATGTTGTTTTAATCGTTGCAATTTTTTACGCAAATCTTTTGATAGGAAAGGGCAAAAAACGGTTACACATAGCATCTTTCAATCGATCCCAATTATTAGGTTGTAAGTGTGCTTTGCAAAGGTCAGTCCACCAAAGTAAAGCAAAATCTCTAAACTTACTTGTGGTTGGTCTAACTCTATGAATTTCAGGAACTAAATGAGAGGTAAATATTTGCTCTACAATCATCTCCTAATCAAGATAAGCTTTAGCATCATAAGTACCAGAGAAGAGTGGGATAGTAAACTTAATCTGCGGTGGTGGACATCTCTCAAGGGTTGTTAAACGTGTGGTGAGACACTTGGATTGCTGGTTCATTGTCTAGAATTGCTGGGTTATCGACTGGAATTGTTCGTTCATCTTTTGATCGAACCTATGAAGAGTGTGAGCAAGTTGAGTTTGATTGACACAATCAACAAAGTCTTTAGGAGAGTTGGCAGTTTCAGACTTATCACTTCCTACAATGGTTAGAAAACAACAAAAACAAAGCAGAATATTATCTCTACACTACTGTGATGTGGAATCTCTGGTAACAGATCTGCAAAAGGAAACAACTTACCAAGTTCCTACATGGTTTTTACCAAAGGCAAAGCAAAGGATGGTACAATTGGTGGCAGGAGAAACCAGAGAGTTGTAGACCACAGTTGCAGGGTCAAATACTGTGCCAATCAGAGGTGGATATGAGGAGTTTGGAGGGCTGAAAACAATGTTAGTGGAACACAATTCTATTACAGATAGTAAGGCTAAATAATTGTTCTAATTATGTAATTCCAATTGTTGAAGAAGAATCCAGATGTGAACAATTGATAAGACACATGGATCAGCAACAGACACAGCTCCAAAGATCAGCAAAGAAGAATCAACACGGATATAGCACAAAATAGTGCTGCCCTCTATATAGTCACTTTTTTCTTTCGAATTTCCTATATTTTCTCTTGACTAGAGGCACAAAAACAGGAACATCCAGAAGTTTCAAATCAATCTACTAAAATATGTGTTTTGTGGAAGATCTCAAAGTTATCCAAAATTGAGTGCTGAAACATGCAAATTCAGAAAGGTCCTCTCCCACGGGGGAATTTGGCCTCAAAATTTTTTTCAAACCGCAATAAAGTAGGGAAGAGACAAGTGCGTCTTTTCATTCTGAGAATTTGAAAAAAATTCGCCTGATTTCGAGTTTGTATGCGAAAGTTATGCCCATTTTACTACAGGATGCCCGAGACACATTTTTGGAAGGCGTGAAACGCAATCAGGATGCAATCGGGTGGTGATTTTGTGGATGATTCGGTAGCAGAAAATTCTGGAAAGGTGGATTATGAAAGATAGATCTGTTTATGGTCGAAATATGGGATGGGTGGGTGGGATAAAATATTGATGCAAAAGACCAAATAACAGATGTGACACGATAACAGATCTGAACACGATAATAGATGAACAACGAAGGAAAACAAATAGATGCAAAAAGATTTTAAAATTTAGCAACTAAAACACAAAATAAGTACACAAACACAACACTATGGACTATGAAAAAATTATGCAAAGGCTAAACATGGTTTGGATAGGGAAACACCTAACGATCTACTATTTTTTTTGCGGTTTTACTGTGCATGATAGGATGAATGCAAAATCGACAAGAGTAGATGTGAACTTGATGGTATACCTAAAGCTCTGATACCACTTGATATGAATGTGTGTACCCAATGAAGAAATGTTCTCGTCATAGTACATGAAATAAAAGTGGTGGTTGATTTCGCAGGAGATGTTGATGCTAGAAAAAGCACGACCGGTCTTATCTTCTTCTTGGCCTGTAGTCCGATCAGCTGGCAGTCCATGAAACAAAAGGTGGGGCTCAATCCAGCTGCGAGGCAGAGTATATCGCAACTGCAAATGCTGCTTGTTAGGCATTGTGGCTCGCTCGAGTGCTAGCTGAAGTGCAGAGATCCATGTCGAGCTTGCCAATGCTGAGGGTGGACAATAAGTCTGTCATTGCTATAATCAAGAACCCAGTACTCCAGGGACAGAGCAAGAACATAGAAGTCAAATATCACCTTGTTCGGGAGTTCGCTAAAAATGGCCTGATCAATGTGGAGTTCATCATGAGCGAAGAGAAACTGGGTGACATCCTAACAAATTCGCTTGGTAAAGTCAAATTTCATGACCTTCACACAAAGATAGGCCTGATCAACATCAGTAGCAAGCACTACAAGGTTTAGGAGGAGATTGTTGAGAATAAACCTTGTGTGCTTGATTTGATTAGTATTTGTTTCCTTAAGTTTGCTTTCCTTATGTAGCGTATAGGCATGATGGAAGGCACTGATTTTATTTCCATGTAATTTTTTCCTTGTAATTTTCTATTTAATTAAGGGAATAAAACCTAGAAAAGCTTTCAAGTTTTACAGCACCAAATAGATCGTGTCTACTGTGTTCTTGGCCGTGAACCTGCAAGCAAAATGATCAGCGTCGCCTCTTTGGCGAAGTTCTAACAGGAGGGTGAGTCACAGGTACAGAGAGCAGTGGCGGTATGGAGCTGCTGCGAGCGACGGATTAGGGAATGGAAGCCTATTGCAGAAGCGAGCAGCATCCATGGCACTCCTGTTGTTGCTCGTGAGGAAGAAAGGTGACAAGCGGAGGGAAGGCATGATATATGGAAAATGTCATGGAATTAATGGTATGTATCTAAACTGAAAATCTTTTGATAGTATTAAATTGAACTTGGAAGATTTTTATGGTATATTTCTAAAGTCATGATGTTTAGGTGTTACAAAACTCATTCTCCCTATTCAAAGCATTTCTCCAAATTTGTAAAATCATTTGTTGTGTTTCAAATACCACAAATGATAAAAGCGATGGTAAAACTAGGGTTTCTACCGGACTGGCTGCAGAGATTGTACGGGTGGAAGAGAGGAGGGCGTGGCCTTGAAAGGTGGCGCGAGCGAAGAAGGCACCGGGGTGGGCACGGCACCCTAGGGTTTTCTGGGTGGTGGCGCTTCCGTTGAAGCTGATAGCCAATGTGCTGCTTCTGCTTGATTTCTTCAATGAGGTTTACAAATTATTTGTAGCCTCTCGGGCCAACTATGGATCCTATATTAGAGGATCTGATCCTATCCACTCGACTCTTAAATTAAAGGACCACCACAAACTAAAGATCCTAAATAAAAGAAAAGATTATCTTAAATGAGAGAAAATAGAGAAAGGATAATAGTGGCCGATCTTATCCAGTAGGTGGGACTAGCTGGGGTGGTGCCAGCCCCCTGTGCGCAGCTGGCTGGCGTCTACCGTAGTGGATGCCGGTCATAACAATCTCTCCCGCCTGGAGAAACAACTCGTCCTCGAGCTGAAACTACGGGTAGAGGTCCTGGAACTTCGTGAGCAGCTCCCACGAAGCGTCCTCGGGTGGCAGGCCAAGCCACTAGACCAAGATGTACCAAACATCTCGACGCTTCTGGGCGCAAAGAGCAGCCGCTGGTGTGGGTAGGATGCGGCCATCATGTGTTGGCGGCACCGGTCCTGGAGCTGTTGGGGTGTCACTGTGATGGGGCTTCAGCAAACCCACATGGAAAACATCGTGAATGCAGGCACCCTCTAGCAGCTAGAGCCGATAGGCTACCTGGCCCACACGCTCCATCACCTGGAATGGACCGGCGTAGCATGGGCCCAGCTTGCTCTTGACGCATAGTTCTAGCGAGTGGGTGGATCAGTGGAGGAGGCGTATCCAGACCCAGTCACTGACCATGAACTCCAGGTCACGATGACTCACGTCATAGTAGCGTTTGGAGATCTGTTGAGCCTCGAGAAGGCATTCCCGTACGTCTGCCAAGAACTTGTCACGCTCGTGGAGGAGGGTGGCAACGACGTCCACGTGAGCAGTCCTCCTCATTAGGGCAAGAGCAGAAGTGGGTCGTGCCCATACACCAACTTGAATGGTGTGGCGTGTAGGGCGGTGTGGAAGGACGTGTTGTAGCAGTACTCTGCCCATGGTAGCTAGTCCACCCAAGCCTGTGGACGGTCCTCAGTGATGCAACGTAGGTACATCGCGATCACCTTGTTGACGATGTCAGACTGGCCGTCCGTCTGAGGGTGAAAGGCTATGCTCATGCGCATGGTGGCGTCGGCTCTCTTAAAGAGCTTGCGCCACACATGTCCCGTGAACACTAGATACCTGTTGCTGACGATGGACGAAGGAAACTTGTCTAGTCGAATGATCTCGTCGAAAAACAACTGGGCAATGGATGTGGCTGTGTAGGGGTGGCTGATGGCAATGAAGTGAGCGTATTTGGAGAATCGGTCGACCACCGTGTGGATGACGGATTTGCCACAGACTTTGGGCAACCCCTCGATGAAGTCCATGGCGATGTCCGCCCATACCTCTGAGGGAACATCTAGCGGTTGAAGCAGTCTTGCTGGCTGCACCGTCTCGATCTTGTTCTGTTGGCACGTGCTGCAGTCTCGAATGAAGTGCAGCACCAATGTATGGTCGCCGGGGATGTAGAAGGCACCACGGAGTCAATGTAGCATCTTCTGTATGCCCTCGTGTCCCATCTCGTGTGCCAACGAGAGAGTCTGGCGTCGTAGGTTGTCGTGGTCCGGTATGTAGATGCGTGATCCATGAAGGAGGAGACCCTCCCTTAGTTGCCATGGCTCATCAAGTGCGCCCTCTCGCAGCTGGCGCAGTAGGTCATCCGTCTCAGGTGCCGCACTGGTGGCAGCCCGAATGTCGTCGAGGAACGTGAATGAAGGGATTGAGACGGTGATGGTCGCGGCCCTAGCGTGCCCCGTGGAGTCGAAGTCACGGCGAGACAAGGCATCGGCCACCGTGTTCAAACGGCCTGACCGATTCTCGACGGAGAAGTCGAACCCGAACAGCTTGCTGATCCACTGGTGTTGTGGTACGTTGGAGAGGCGCTGATCGAGTAGAACTTCAGGACGACATGGTCAGTGCGCATGAGGAATTGTCGGCCCCACAGGTAGGGGCGCCAGTGCCGGACCACCTGCACGAGCCCAATCAACTCACGCTCGTACGCTGCGAACTTCAAGTGGCGCGCCGCAAAGGGTCGGCTGAAGAAGGCGATTGGCCCCTATCCTGACGGAGGACGGCCCCGTAGCCCGCACCTGAGGCGTCACAGTGGAGGATGAACGGCTTGTTGAAGACGAGCATTAGCACTGGCCCGGATGATAAGGTGCGCTTGAGGGCCTCAAATGCGCCCCCGGCCTCCTCCATCCAGGAGAAAGCATCCTTGAGCAAGAGCCGCATGTGGGGCGCAGCGATGGAGCCGAAGTCGCGGATGAATTTGCGGTAGTACCCGGCGAGACCAAGGAACCTCCGCAGTCCCCGGGCTGACCGCGGCGTCGGCCACGACTGGACAGCAGCCACCTTGTCGCTGTCCATCGCGACTCCGTCGGCGGAGATCACGTGTCCGAGGTATGTGACTGATGGCGCTCCAAAGGAGCACTTCAATCTCTTGATGTTCATGTGGTGCGCTCAGAGCGCCAGGAAGGCGAGGCGCATATGCTGCAAGTGTTTGGCCCACGACAAGCTGTATATTAGTATGTCATCGAAGAACACCAGAACGAACCTGCTTAGGAACTGGCGAAGCACGTTGTTCATCAACGCCTGGAACATGGGCGGCGCGTTGGAGAGGCCGAACGGCATCACGAGGAACTCATAGTGGCCGTGGTGTGTTCGGAACACCGTCTTCTCGATGTCATTCGGGGACATGCGCACTTGGAGGTAGCCGAAACGGAGATTGAGCTTGGTGAAGAAGCGTGACCATGGAGCTCATCCAGGAGCTCATCGACCAACAGGATCGAGAACTTGTCCTTGGACGTCCAGTCGTTGAGGGCGCGGTAGTCGATGCAGAATCGCCAGGTGTTGTCCGTCTTCCGCACCAAGAGAACCGGGGTGGAGAAGCCGAATGTGCTCGGCCGGATGATGCCCTGGGCGAGCATGGTACTGGTGTTCCAGCTCGTCCTTTTGGAGCTGTGGGTACCGATATGGCCGCATGGCCACCGATACGGTGCCAGGGAGCAAGTGGATGCGGTGTTCCTAGGGCCGCGCCAGGGGCAGTTCCTGTGGTTCCTCGAACAGGTCGTCGAACTGCTGGACCCAGCCGTCCAATAGCGGACGGTCAGATCCGGCCCTGACGGCGTGTAGCTCTGGTGTCCCGCTGTCACCTGGGGAAGATCCGACGCCCTTCCAATGATGCGCCGTGACCCTCTCGTGAAGGCCATGCACATGTCTTCAAAATCCCAGAGTATGGAACCCAGTGTGCGCAAGAAGTTGACACCTAGGATGACATCAAAGCCACCAAGGTTCATGCCGAAGCAACTGATGGTGAACTCCTCAGTGCCAATAGTCAGTGATACCCCACGTGCGATCCCTTTACAGGGAACCCGGTCCCCGTTCGCCACCAGGACTCGCATGGTGGGATGCGGCGCCGTGGGTAGACAGAGTGTGCGCAGGATCTCGCCATTGTTGAAGTTGTGGGTGGACCTAGAGTCAAGGATGGCAAGTAGACAGCAGCCGAGGATGTTGACATAGAGGTTCATGGTGTTCTCCGTCGGGACACCCACGATGGCGTGGAGGGAGACCACGGGCGGTGTCATCGTGTCGTCGCCTTCCGTGGTTGCCGCTCGCTCGTCGTGTGGTGGAACGGCTGGCTCCCCTACTGTCCCATTGACGAAGTCGTCAGTCACCTCCAAATAGAACAGCCGTTGGTACGGGTGTCCACAACATAGGGCTGTCACAGTTGTAACAAAGCCGGCCGTGGCACTGGCAGGGCTAGGGGTGCGCCCTGTGGTGGCGCAATCGTGCCCGCCAGACGGTAGGACGGTGGTGGCCTGGAGCACTGTGGCGGCTGGCCCACCCGTGATGTGGGGATGGCTGCCATGGAGGCCGCGCGCCGCTCGAATGCTCAAGCCAAATGCATCACCGTCTGTAGGTCTTGTGGCTCATGCAGCTCGACATCCACCTTGATGTGCTCCGGAAGGCCCCCCACAAAGAGCTTCGCCTTCTAGAGAGGAGACAGATTGCAGGCATGGCATAAAATGGCATTGAAGTGGTCGGCATAGTCCTGAACTGTTGATAAGAACGACACTCGGGCAAGCTCGGATAGACGAGTGCCTCGGATCGCTGGACCGAACCGTAGGTGGCAGAGTTCTTTAAAGCCCTCCCAGCTAGGCATACCCTCGTCTTATTCGAGGGCGTAGTAACAAGTCTGTGCGGCACCCACCAAGTGGTACGACGCGAGCCAGACCCGGTTCGAGGCCAGGGTGCGCTGGCCCCGAATGAACTGCTCACAATGATTGAGCCAGTTCAGTGGGTCCTCGGACCCATCATAGGTGGAGAAATCCACCTTGTAGAAGCGAGGATGTGCCGACGCTTGCGCCTCGGTGGCTCTGTTTTGGGGTGGCACATCAGGGTAGGTCGTATAGACCGTCCCTGCTGTCATCGGTGCAGGGAAGGATGGGATCGGCGAGGGTGAGTGTGGCATGGGGATCTAGTGGATCGGCAGCGGGGCTGGTGGTGGTGGTGATGTCTTCTGGACCTCTAAGCTAGCGAAGCGCAGGGCTATGTCGGCTATGGTGCGGTTCATATCGGCGAGTGCTCTTGCCACAGAATTGTCGGACTCGGCTGGAGGGTTGGTGGCTGTGGTCGGTGCTGCCGTGGTGGTCGGCGTCAGGTTGGAGGTGGGCAGCGGCGGTAGGGAGATGGTGGGAGGAGGACCTGACATCGATGATACCAGATTCATAGAGCTAGGGTTTCTACTGGACTGGCTGCGGAGATTGTACGAGTGGAAGAGTGGAGGGCGCGGCCTTGAAAGGCAGCGCGAGCAAGAAGGCACCTGGTGGGTACGGCGCACTAGGGTTTTTTGGGCGGTGGCGTTTCTGTTGAAGCTTGCAGCCAAATTGCTGCTTTTGCTTGATTTCTTCAATGAGATTTACAACTTATTTATAGCCTCTCGAGCTAACTATGGATCCTATATTAGATGATCTGATCCTATCCACTCGACTCCTAAATTAAACCTCCACAAACTAGAGATCCTAAATAAAAAGAAAGATTATCCTAAATGAGAGAAAATATAGAAATGATAATACTGGTCGCTCTTATCCACTAGGTGGGACCGGCTGAGGTGGCGCCAGCCCCCTATGCGCCGGCTGGCTGGCGTCTGCCGTAGTGGATGTCGGTCTTAACAAGTGAACTATACCAAATATGTTTGTACAAACGATCCAACTTGATGTATCCAGCCAAACATTACCTATGCCACCTGCCTACATCTATGTTGCTTTCTCAACTTACACGTGATATGGATTCTCTGAATTTCATTACGTGAATACTTGTCTGACAAGCTGCAGTTCAGTGACAGCTCGTTAATTCAAAAGGAACCATCGAACATAGTCTAAAAAGCTGAAACAAATAGGGCCATAGTCTGCAGTATTAATCAAACAAAGTTTCCATGTGAAAGAGAGATGACATCAATCAGGCGTGTATGCTACAGATGTGGCGAATTAGTGCATCAGAAATAACAGCAATTGGCAGATTTTGCAGGAGTTAAATCAGAACATGGTTCAGGGGATGTTGACTCCCCATATATGGAAAGCAATACGGTGTGACGTCATCTATGTTGCCATCTAAATACTGGCCTGTGCATTTGATCATCAAAATTTATTCAATACATGGAAGATCAATAGGACAACTCACTTTCATTGCAAATTTGCACTACTTATTATGTCCTCAACATAAAATGCATATAGAGGGACAATATCGCAAGAGATAAATTAGAATTGGTGATTTGACTATACAAGAGATGCATGGTTTGGCAATACTAAGTATATGCAGTCGGGCATTTCTTTTCACGGTTGTAAATTTGAGTGGTCGACAGGGCATTCTGAAGAATTTTCTGATGGTAAGACCTTGTCGCTGTTCATGAATCACGGATAGTTTTTGGGACAATTACTCTCCTGACCTAAGTTAAGAAGCTAATTATATATTTTGCTCTATTTTAGAGTTTGTGCATTTGACCTTGATTTTTCAAAATCAAGATATAATTTGGCTATAGTTTGTAGTAACATCATTACCAGCAGGACTTTTGGTTGATTTTTTAAAAAAAAGAGAAAATCATGATTGGACAAAAGTACCCCTACAATGGTTAATTTGCTCCTGACCCGCCAAGCAGGAACTGAGGTCTCCCACTCTGTCCCAACCTAGGCCTAGCGTAGCAGCAGGTGAGCGTCCGGGGAGGTGATAGGGCCTTGAAAGTGCAGCTTACAGGATGCAAGGTTTTACATAGATTTAGCTAGGCCGCCTTATATTTGAACTGATCAAATTCATTATTCCACTATGCTCTCATAGCAAAATTTTGTTTTCTATATATATCTCATAACTGATAGAGGGAAAATTGTATTCGTAGTAGAGATGGAATCAAGTTCAAACCTATATTGTACCGCTATATCAAGATCTTGAGCTTATAATGCCAGTGCCCTCTTATCAAATCTATATTGTACCACTATCAGAAGATCTTGAGCTCATTATTCCACGTCAAGTTAGCAAAATTCCTTTCTTTAGTTTAGAATTGGATTCCATATAAACATGAATAAATATTTTATTCCAAACAATGTTTTGTACCATCTCATCTACAACAGTCCCATACCATCAAATTTTATTAAAAAACAGTCAATCACCATATAGTATATAGCTAGTATTCTCGTTTCACTATTCCACTTGTGCTCATATATAGCAAATTGGCCCAGCCAGTACAGCAGTTCGGCTGATGCAAATAGAAGCTTGTATGTGTGATAGGAGTAAGTCGATTGTGTCTAGCAGTGGTAACGTGCCAAAAAAATAAAGATAACGAACAGTGTTTGGCAGGCTGTGAATTGTACAAATGCAGTTGCTTTTATTTAATTGTGAGATATTATCACTGATCTGAATTGGTGAGGAGTACAAATCAAGGGTCATGTAAACAAATGGCAAACCTAAAATGAAAGAATCCCCGCACAGAATCTACTTTGACGATATTTGAGAGCCCCTCGCAAAAAAAAAAAAAACAGATACTAAGTCGAGGTGTCATGGGGCCAAAGTATTGAATTAATGAAAGCAGCATATAAGTCTCGAGCACACCCAACATATGTTTTGTGTAAAATTACAAGACTTTTTTCAAATTTCTTTAACGATAAATTATAACAAAAAAATGACAGTTTTTATATTTTTTAAAAAGAAAAATAGTTAAAGATGACATTAAAATTCAACGGTTACTACATTTGAAGAAGAGGAGGGAAACATGGTTTTCTATGCCCCGGAACTCATTTAGGCAAAACCAAAAAAAAAAGTTACGTTGCACCTTTGGATCCATCCAGGACCAGGAGCACAACAACATTAATCTATAAATACACATTTGCACGTGGTCTTCTACCTGAAGCCCGTTAGGCAAAACCAAAAACATAGCGAAGCGTGGCACCATGGAATCCATCCAGGAGCAAAATAGCATTCATCTGCAGGCCTTGCTCGACGCTCAGCTTGATCTGTGGCTCAACACCTTCGCGTTCATCAAGTCAATGGCGCTTAAGGCCGCTATGGAACTCCACATAGCTGACGCCATCAACCACCACGGTGGCGCGGCGACCCTTGTCCAAATTGCCACCAAAGTCACAGTCCCCCCGTCCAAAGTGCCATGCCTACGCCGACTCATGCGCGTCCTCACCATAACCGGTGTCTTCAGTGTTGTACATCACCAGACAGGAGTTGGTGATCAAGTCTACCTGCTAACACCGGCATCGAAACTTCTTGTAGGCTCGTCGAGCATAGCTGCTACTCTCAGCTTAATGCTCAACGACATCTTGGTTTCCCCATTCCTTGGTCTCGGCTCTTGGTTCGAGCATGAACTTCCAAATCTACCACTCTTCAAGATGAAACATGGACAAACCTTTTGGGAGGTTGTCGGCCACGATGTGGCCATGAGCAAGCTCTTTAATGATGGAATGGTTGCTGACACCCGCTTCCTTATGGACATTGCCACCAAGGAGTGCGGTGAGGTCTTCCAAGGGATAAACTCTCTTGTTGATGTCGCTGGGGGGCTTGGTGCTGCTGCACACGCCATCTCAAAGGCATTTCCACATATTGAGTGCAGCGTGCTGGAGCTTGCCCATGTCGTCGCACATGCACCTGCTGGCACTAACGTGAAGTACATTACTGGCGACATGTTTGAAAGCATTCCACCTTCTAACGCTGTACTCCTCAAGGTACGTGGTTCACAAAGATATTTTTTGTGACTTGACATGTATTTTTTTTGTAGCAGAGTATTCCAACTTTTTAATTTGTATCAGCCTATCATATCCAGTTTCTTGATTTCCAGTAAACACTAAACAGATATCACGATTCTTTTGCGCTGAATATGGCAACGGCAGTGATATGAATCCAATTTCAGTTCTGAAAGTAGAAAGCTATGATAGGAATGAGATCCTTTGCGGTAAATGGCAGTCACTGATATATGGGTCCAGTCCTACATATTAGTGACCGCTAATGCATGGCATTTACTGCAGAGGATTCTCACTCATATGGATATAGCATGTATTTTAATGATGCGCAACGCGGTACTGTGATATGAAAACTGATTGTTCAAATACTCAATACTAAATCCATCATTTCATATAAATATGTAGTATAGAAGAGATGTGGTCAAACAACAAGGGCTTAATATGCTAAATATGTGTATTTCTGGAGTATTACAACAAGATGCAAATGTTTGTTTGAAGGTTTATCAACATATGAAATGGTATATTTACACAGAACACGATTTGTTTATAGTCAAACAAAAATATATAATCAATCATAGTGGATTTATTCAGATTAATTTTCTTATTAACTTGTTTTTAGTGGGTCTTGCATGACTGGGGTGATTCCGAGTGTGTAACTATATTGAAGAATTGCAAGAAAGCTATACTCCCCGGAGATCAACGTGGGAAGATAATAATAATTGATGCAGTGATTGGAGGTGGCCCATCAAATGCAAAGCTCACAGAGACGCATCACTTGTATGATCTATTCATTACGGTTGTCAATGGCATTGAGCGAGACGAGCAAGAGTGGAAGAAGATAATCTTTGAAGCTGGATTCAGTAACTATAAAATTATACCAGTGTTAGGTGTTCGATCTATTATCGTGGTCTATCCATAATATTGAAAATTTAACAAATGTTGCCTGTGAATATTATAATAGAAATTTATATATATGAATCTTGCATAGAATCAGGAGGTATTTGTCTAATGCCAGCTGTAAAGGTCTAGAGTGTCACAAAACAGACTGGGTATTGCATATATAATGCTTGCCTATCAATGTATGATGGGTCTCTTGTAAGGTACGGAGACACAATTTGCTTTTCCATGGTATATTGAACTGGAGGCCACAGGACTGCCACGCAACCCGTCTCTCTCCGCCACCCCTTGCCGCGCGCGTCAATCTCTCCTCGATCTGGCGGCACCGCCCGGGCATGCCTCCGCCACCCAGTTGTCGCGCACGCGCCACCTCCTCCTGCTGCGTGCGCCACCTCCGTCCGCCATTGGGGAGCCCACGCCAAATCTAGGTGTCAGCTGGACCAGTGGCTGCGCCCGGCCAGTCCTCTTCGTCTTCAAAGGCAATAGGGTCGCATATGGTGCCTAAGAGCATCTTCAAAAAGATATTTATTAACTTCCTCTAAATCAAATTATAAGAAATAAGTGTAAAAAACTTTCTCCAATAACTCACTTAAACACCTCTCTGCTTTTGAGGTCCTAAAATCTGAAGCAGTTGTTCACTAAGTTTAAATTTAAACTATATATTTAAAGAACCTGTTCGAAGAGGGAGCTAAAGTAAACCTCGAAATTTTTTTCGATGGCCCAAAAAATATTTTTTGCGGTGATTTTTTTAGAGAACTATTGAAGATGCTCTAACCACTTTCATACAGTGAGCTCTATATATTTTTACAACTACTCCCTCCGTTTCAAAATATAAGCATTTATAGGTTTAGTCAAAGTCAAACTTAAATTATTTTGACTATTAAAAATATAGAATTAATAATGTTTTATCATATAAAAATTATATTTTTTGAATTCATTATGAAATAAATTTTCATAAAAAGTATATTTTTATATTAGAAATAAGTAATTTTTCTAAATATTATTAGTAAAAGTTAAAAGAGTTTGACTTTATCTAAACCTAAAAATACTTATATTTTGTAACGGAGGTAGTAACGACCAATCATCCAAAATAAAATAAGGCTGACCCATGGTTTATCGTCCATTTTTACCAATCATAATCCATATCTAATATAGGTCAGTAAAAGTGAACCATGGTATAGTGTACTTATTGTTCTTTTTCTAGTACGGATGAGGGCTAGGTCGGAACTTTAGTTAGCCACGTAATAAAGAGACTACTTCACTACTCCACTGACACATCCCAAGAAATACTCTCTTCGTTCTTTAATTGATGTCGCCGTTTACTTTTAAATTTAACTTTGACTATTTGTCTTATTCAAAAAAATTTAATAAATTTAATATATTTTGATATATTTTGATTTATCATTAGAGTCATTTGAATCACAAGTTAAAATTTTACATATTCGAACAAATTTTTTAAATAAAACTAATGATAAAAGTTAATTGTAAAAGTAAATGACGACATCAATTTAAGAACGGAGAGAGTAGGATCGAACACACTGCTAGGCACCAACAAAGAAAATGCAACACACATCCTCTTCATCAACATATTTCTTCTACATCCGACGTGGTGATGGCACTGTTGTGACTGGCTTCCAAAGTAGATGCACTGTTACATCAAACATTATATATGGATAAGCAACACTCTACATGAAAAAATGATCATTCGCAGCTTAATTAGAGGTGTTCTACAGATTTGCTTAATAGATGTAATTGCCTAGTTGAGCCTGGCAAGGCCCAAGGAATCAGTGAATGCAATCTCTCAAGATAGATCTCTCTAAGTATCAACAAAGAAGACAGAAGATGCAACACCCTAAAATTTAAATATCAAAAATCAAATAATTTTATCTTTTTTTTCTTTTCTGCATAATTTCTTATTATTTCAAAAATAAAGAACTCACATGAAATAAAGATATTTTAAATGGAGATTTCAGAAATTTAAAATAAACTGGTGACAAGTGCTTACTTCTTTCTAGTTTTTTATTCTTCAGATTTACTTGGAATTATTTGAATTTATTGGATTATTCGGATTTGAAAATATATTAAATTCTCCTTCAAATTATTCTAGTGGGCCAAATTTCCTCTCCTTGGCCCAACCAGCCGCCGCAGCCCACTTCTCCCCTCTCCCCCACTCCACACGGGCCGCCGCACTCTGGCCCAGCTCGCCACAGCCGAGCCACCCTGCCCTTTCCGGTGCAGGCCGCGACTCCAGGCCCAACACTAACGGCCGGACCAGCCGTGCAAGGTTCTTCTTCCCTGCCTAGACGCCTCGCCGCCTTGCATTAATAACCCTCAGCGCCCTCGCCACGGCAGTATCCGGGCCAAATCCCCGCTTTGCCGGCCCAGACCGGGTTCCGCCCCCGCCGCCATCCCGTGCGACCTCGCCCCCCGCGGCATAGTGCCGCGCCAACCTAACCCTACCAGGAGCCGCTCGACACCTCCCCGGCACTGAACTGCCTCGTGTGCGCACCATTTACTTCGCCGCCGAGCCAGTCGGAGCACGCGCCCCTATAAAAGCCACCTCGGACCCTATAAAAACCTACTTGTTATTATGTATTTATATTAATGTCAGTTACTTGCTCTCATTAAGTATGAATACCACTTTGTTACCCGGTTGACAACTTTACCTTGTGAACCACAGGATTTCTGTCATTAACGTCTTTTAAAGAACGAAAAGTTGCCTTGTTATTAGATTGCTTATGAACCCCTATGATATGCCATGCATCACCACACCACATAACAATCATTTACCAAAAGTGAGTAAAATAAAGTGGGATAGGTGTTAGTACAACTGGTGCTAGGTGAAGAAGGGTATTTCTGGCCGTGGGGCGTGACTCCTGGTGAAAGGTGATGTGATAGGTGTTGAGCTTCGGTCTGGTCCACCTGTCGTGGACAAGCGCTGCCCTGCCATATAAAGACTGGTTCATTGGACCTCAATGTAGTGATTTCATGCAACCACAGAACCTGAATAGGAAGGACTTACTCTACCCCTCTGGTTATCCACATCGAGCCCCTAAGGCAGTTGAGAGACATAAGTCGCAGGAACAGATGTGAGATACTCACGATCCGGTCTTCGATTACAGCAATAGCCCACGTCATGAGATCGTACTGCCCACAGATATAGCCCCATGGTTGTGTAATCACCCAATTATACAAGGACCAGGGACAGACGTGGTCGTTGTATCCCACGCTCTGGCTTTGGGAATGTGCTATTGCATCATTAGGACTTGGAAAACCCCGAGAGATGATCCTGTTGCATCTTGAGGTGGAATCTGTGATAACCTTAGCGTGTGTTGGAGTGAACATTATGCAACTCTATTGATCAAGAGAAGAATATCATGTGGTTATAGTGTACAACCTCTGTAGAGTGTATAATCCATCCGAAAATACCGTTGTCATAGTATTGACACACTACAGCTTGAGTTCACTTTGATTAGTCCTAATATTATCTTTGTTGGAGTGAGTGGGCAGGTCCAACCTCTAAAATACTATTAGAATAGGAACTCATTTCTCCCTGTCTTGAAAACATTTCCATAGAGCTCTTGCATAAAGTGTTGCTTTCGCTAAAGAGAAAACCTTAGCCTTTCCTTATGGGCCATCTATGCATGAATAAAGCCATGTGTAGGGTTAGGGCTTGCTAAGTACTTTCCGTTTTCACCCTTGATGCTGCCGATCAGATGAAGAAAAAGGTGATGCTGAGTTCAATGGCAACATGTAGGACTCTCATTCTTCGCGCAAGTTTGCATGTGGTTTTTGCTTCTTGTCATTCTCTCTTTTGTAATGACTGTTCGAGGTTGATTAATCACCTCGCTAGTTTGCAATTTAAGACTTGTCTATAAGACTCTATTTGGGATAATATATGTAATAACTAGGGTATGTCCAATGGAACCACAACGTTTCATGCCTATCCCAAGATGAGACTGATCATAACAAACCAAAAGGTATTGCTGAAAATGAGAAGAAACTTATTGAACATCGATCTACAAAAGGTGACAATATTTTTGTTGCACTGAAATTTCTTGTCTATCCTACTTTTGCAAAGCAACCGCTAGTATCATTTTTACCTATTTATCTTTGTCAATGTTTGATTTGCCCACTAGTTCTTATGATAAGGAAAGGTTGTGTGTGAATATTTCTATTCTTCCTATGCAACAAGAAGTGAATGAATTCGATACTCCTAATTTTAATCGATTCACTAGTGCTGAAATTAAAAATTTCACACCCGTTACATGTGAAAATGATGAGCTGAAATTGCTGTCTTCTCCAAACACTGTGGGTTATATTAAATATGATTCTTTTTGTGACCTTGCTAAAGTAGAGAGGATGATATTTTTGAAACCCGAATTGTCTTTGTTAACTAGAACCAATTTTTATGTTATAGGCAATTATGATTCTAGAGGTATCTTTATGGTACATAGAGTTTATATTTGCTCAAATTTGAAATCCTTTTGCATGATAAAAATAAATGACAAACTAGATGATAGAAATACAAAATATCATGTCATGTCATGTTTATCAAGTTTTTTTAAGACAACACACTTTATAGCATCTGATAAGAATGATAATGATGCTGATCGTGCGGATTATTTCAAAAATATATTTTGCCAAAAAATTGATCTTGCTGATTCTTATAATAAAAATACTCCATATGATCCTTTAGTGTGCAAAGATGACTTGTTTGCATCTCGTGAATTTTCTAGCTATTTGTGCGTTCCTATTACTAACCATTTGCAGAAGTATCATAATACCCAAGGGAGAAAGCCGAGGATGGCTTTCCACAAGAAGGGGAGAATAATGAAATTATAAGGATATTTGGGCCACTAAGTGATTGCATTCAAATACCCTAATGGCCTCCACCTTTTCATGCAGGTTGTAGGGCATGGTGGAGTCGAGGTCTCGACAATGAACTTGAGTCGAAGATGACTCCAAAACAAGAAGAGGAGGATGATGAGGACATCTGTCCTTTAGATACACACAAGACTCCTCAAATTAGTATTGATGAAACTCAGGCACGACAATTGAAATTAGAGGTGAGCTCGTTTGTAAACATGTGTCTTCCTTCCTTTGAGAATAGATTGCTACCTAATGACTTTATCATGATTAGGAACATTGGAGAGAGTCAAACGAAGCATGAAGAAGGACTTGGAGATGCTCAAAATTTGCATCACACGTTCGACCCCGGAGAAGATTCAAACAACTCAGGTTCGAATCTTACTCGGACTCCAGGAGTAGCCTGCACTAAAACGGATGCCACGGTCTCATACGAGCTCCGTTTTGAACGTTCTAGATATGTATGGAATTAGGTTTACGATGAAACCTAAAAATCGATCACTGATCCAATTTGACTACCTCTACAGGATAGACCTCAACAGAAAACTGTTGAGTAACAGCAAAGAGATAAGCTTTCCAACGGATCTAATCTCGTGCGAAAATACTTCCTAGACCTTCGAGAATCATTGAAACAAGATGACATCTAGAAACTACCCTAGTGCTGCGACACTATGTTTTGGTCTATGGGCTGTATATCTTTTCTAGGCCTATTAATATTAAGTTTTCCTCCTAAGAACGTCCCAACCTCTATATAAATAGTAGCCGCCATCACTAGAGATAGGTTTTGATTAGTTTTCATCTGTTATCAAACAGTTTCGTCGTTTGACGGTTTGTTGGTTTTCTACCTTCGAGTTTTAATTCAGATTTCGCAATTGAGTTGCGTTCTTCCTTGTTTTTGCTTGTGTTCTTCGATTTGCAGGCTGGGATAAGCTTTCTTGGCGAGGTCAATCGTGTGCGCACGGTTGATAACCAGAGGAGAAGTGCTGCAATTGTGGGGTTCAAATCGTGTTGATTTGAGGCCGAATCGATTGTGTGTCGCATCTTCACCAAATCGAGAGTTATCACGACCTGATGGAAGATCGAGAACCACGTACCCATCAGTACGTGTGTGCCCACTACTGATCTAGAGATTGGTACGGTATACACGGGATATCCTAGAAATTGGGTATGACAGAGTGGTATCAGAGCCATACTTGCCTGTAGGATGAGACCAGAAGGACTCTAACCATAGGAGAGTGATTTTTGAGATACAAACTATTTTATAAAACCCTGCTACGGTCGGAACTCCGTACACTCTTTTCTTGCTATATTTAAATAACTTATTTTGCTGACTTTGACCTTCTTTCATTGCACATGGCTATGGACGGGTGGACCTACATGGGAGTCGAGGCAATCAACCTCACCGGATTTCTCGATGTATTGGCTCGCTCTCTGACCCGGTTCGAGTACACTGCCCCCGCGCTGTACCGCTGAGGGAGCACGAGGGTGAGGGGTACTACATGTGCGAGATAGAGGCCAGTCTCCCCGCTAGCCATGTGCCTCCTCAGATTGTGACTTGTGTTGGGGCCACCTTCTTCGACACCTTGCAGGCTACGGCATGCGAGGCTTTGCTGATGTTCTGCTCAGCAAAACTGGAGTACACCAGGCCCACTCCGGTGAAGTACTTCCTGATACTGCAGGACGATGACCCTATATGGACTCGTCGTATGGACACTCTAAGGGGACTTACCAGGGTTGTGGACGACCTCACCCTGGTGGAGACTACGCTGTACGTGACAGCGTTGCACAAGCTCTACGACGACTTTCGCAAGCAGAGGGCTGTTCACACCCACCGTGCCACCCCTGCAGCGACTCTGGCTCGCAACCTGCAGACACATCTTGACTGTGCTCAGGCCGCTCTCGACGTAGCTCGTGAGCATGAGGAAAGCCTCAAGAAGGCTCAAGCCGACGACCGAACTGAGCTGGAGGCCCTGCATCAGCAGCTTAGCCAGCACCTGGCAGGAGCTTAGCCAGAAGACCATGGCTCATATGCTGGTCTTCGCATGTAACGCTAACGGGAGACAAGTTCTACCGTCTCACGCTCTAGTACTAGACCAGGCAACACGGAGTGCCATCTCTGAGGCCCTGCGTCGGTGGACGCATGACATGGGAGGTCCTAGAAGTGATGTGTATGTGATTTCTGTTCTTTCGTCAGGTCGTGCTAACTCTCGATTTTGTAGAGATGCGACACATAATCGATCCGGCATCAATCAATACGATTCGAACTCCGTAACCGCAACACTACTTCTTCCCTGGTTATCAATCGTGCGCACACAATTGACCTCGCCAAGAAGGCTAATCCCAGCCTGTGAATCAAAGAACACAAGCAAAAACAAGGAAGAACGTAACTCAATTGCGAAATCTGAATTAAATCACGAAGTTAGAAAACTAACAAAATATCAAATAACGAAACTGTTTGGAAATAGATGAAAACTAATAAAAAATCTAACCCTAGTGACGGCGGCTACTGATTATGTAGAGTTTAAGACGACCTTAGGAGAAAACCCTAATACTAATGGGCCTATAAAAGATACACGGCCCAAAGGTCAAAAGATAGTGTCGCAGCACTCAGAGCAGTTTCTGGACGTCATCTTGTTTTAATGATTTCTGCTGATTCGTATCGAATTTGGAGATGAAACCAGTGCCTTTGGAAAGTTTTTCTTATTAGCTTTCTAACCATATCTATAATGTCCAAAATGAATCTTTGGAAAGTTTATCTTATTAGCTTTCTAACCATATCTATAACGTCCAAAACGAATCTTGTATGCGACCTGAGCATCCGTTTTAGTGCAGACTGCTCTTAGAACCTGGGAGTAACTCAACTCTGAGTTGGATTGACCCTCCTCTAGGGTCAAACATGTCTTGCTAGTATTGAGCATCTCCAAATCCTCCTCCATGTTTCCTTTGATCCTCTTCAATGTTTCTAATCATAATAAAATCATTAGGTAGCCATCTATTCTCAACGGAAGGAAAACATATGTTTGGGAACAACTTAGCTCTAAATTCAATTGTTGTGCATGAGTTACAGTAGGTGGAGGAGCGTTGTGTGTATCCAATGAAGGGATGTCCTCATCATTCTCCCCCTCTTGAATCGGAGTTATCCTTGGCTCAAGCTCATCTTCGTCTTTGATGTGGCCCCATTGTGTTGAGGGCGTGGGCCAATTCATGTTCGCTCCCGAAATCAATTCAATTTGGTGCTCAATCCGTCGAATGGGTGACGGACCTGGAGGTGCCTTGGGTGGAAAATTATCATGATATTCCTGTAAAAGGTTAGAAATCAGAGCATCCATAGAAGAATCAAGATCCTCAAGTGAAAACAATGTATCGTTGCTTGTCAAAGTATAACATGAAGCATTTTCATCATAAATTTCAGCAAGATAAGATTTCATAGCAAGCATTACTGGACTTTTCAAATTTATTGCTTGCTGATTTTTAGATGTAGGAGGATGTTCTTTCTTTTCATTAACAAGTCTATCCATATCAGCTTGTACATTTTCAGCAGAGGTCAAAGGTAGTAAAGTAATTTTCTTTCCTTTATGCATGACGGTATATGTATTACTTTTATCATAATGGATAGCATCTTTATCATATTCCTATGGACGACCCAATAATAATGAACAAACTTGCATAGATACAACATCACAATCCACAGAATCAACATAGGTGCCAATGAAGAAAGAGACTCGACAAGTTCTCGTTACCTTTGCCTTACCGGAGTTATTCCACCAATGGATATGGTACGGATGTGGATATGGCCGTGTGGGTAAGTCAAGCTTAGTGATTAAATCAGTACTCACTAAGTTGTTGCAACTCCCGCCATCAATGATCACACGTGCGCACCGGTTCTTGATCAGAAAGTAAATCTGAAATAGATTATGGCATTGAATCTTATCAGGGTTTACCTGTGCGGAGAGTGCTCGTTGAACAATGATGGTCCTGTAAGTCGAAGTATCATCAGCACCAAATAATTGGCCATCATCATCGTTTTTATCATCAGATTCTTTGTCTTCAACATTCGAAGTACTTATGTATCCTCCATCTTTAGTAACAATGTATGCCCGCTGACTTGGGCAATCTCGCTGCATATGTCCCATGCTATGACATTTATGGCACTTGATGTTGGAGGAACGTCCTGTTGAAGTACTAGAGGATGTACTCTTGTTAGGTACATGAAAAGATGACTTACTCGAATCAGAAGATTGCGCCGAAGGGGCTGGTTTTGGTGGTGTACGTGTGGTCGAAAAAGGAAATGTCGACCGTGGAGTTTATGTACTTTACTGTTCTGAACTTGTCGTCCATGTAATTTGTTTTCTACAAGCACAACAAGGTGGAACAACTCTTGGATAGAATCATAATCTTTATAATCAATTATGTCCTGAATTTCATGACGCAACCCAACATAAAAATGATAGATAATATCCTCAAAGTCCTCTTCTATCTCACAACACATCATACCCTTTTGCAATTCAGCAAAATATTCATTAATAGATTTATCATGTTGTTCTAAGCGTTGCAATTTTTTATGCAAATCTCTTTGATAGGAAGGAGGGACAAAACGGTTACGCATAGCAGCTTTCAATCTATCCCAACTATCAAGTTGCAAGTGTGCTTTGCAAAGATCAGTCCACCATAGTAAAGCAAAATCTTGAAACTTACTAATAGCTTGTCTAACTCTATATTGTTCAGGAAATAAATGAGATGTAAATTTTTGCTCTATAACCATCTCCTAATCAAGATAAGCCTCAGCATCATAATTACTAGAAAAGGGTGGGATGGTAAACTTAATCTAAGGGAACGGTTTGTAAGGAGCACGATGTTCATTACCTCTCATACCTTGGCGGTTAGGGCGATGTCGATCAAGCATTTTGTTTTGTTGTTCTCTATTATTGTCAACGTTATTCTCACCTAAGTTCTTGCCATTAACTTCATCTTCCTCTTCCTCTCTCTGTTGTGGTCGACGTGTCTCAAATTTTGTCATACGAGTTGAGAGACGCTATAATTACTGGTTCATTGTCTGTAATTACTAGGTCATCCTCTGCTCGAGCTTAGCAAGAGTGTCAGCAAGTTGATTTTGACTGACAATATAAGCGAAGTCGTTCAGGGAGTTGGTAGCATCAGAATTCACTTTTATCACTTGCAGACTTACCCTTTCCTGCCATGGTTAGAAGGCAACAAAGAATCAAAATGGGATATTATCCCTACACTATGGTGGCAGATCTGCAAAAGAAAACGATTTACCAAGTTCTTACACGGTTCTTACCAATGCAAGGCAAAGGATAGTACAACTGGTGGCAGGAGAGACCTAGGAGTCGTAATTGCACAATTGCAGAGTCAAATACAGTGTTGATCCGAGATGGATATGTGAAGCTTTAAGGGCTGAAATAATGGTTAGTGGAACACAATTCAATGATAGATAGTAATGCTGAATAAGTATTTCGAGTATGTAATTATAGTTGCTAGTCTAATCTTTTGAAAAATCTAGATGCGAACAATGATAAGAATGCACAAAAATTAGCAATAGACGCGGCTCCAAAGATCAATGATCAGCACGGTATAGCACAATACAGTGATGTCACCTTGATGATGTCACTTTTTAATTTTTCTTTTGAACTTTCACTATTTTTTTAATTTTTAGAGGCAAAAAAACAGAAACACCAAGAAGTTTTAGACCGATCCTATTGGGGATGTATTCTATGAAAAATCACAAAGATGACTGAAATTGCACCAAAAATCTTGTAAATTCACAAAGGTCCACTTCCAGGGGAATTTGGCCTTGAAAATTTTTTGAACTCAAAAGAAGTCAGGGAGAGCCAAATGTGTATTTTCATTTTGAGAATTTGAAAAACAATTCACCTGATTTCGAGTTCGTATGAGAAAGTTAAGCCCATTTTACCGAAGGGTGCCGGGACATGTTTTTGTAAGGTGTGAAAACGCAAAATCGATTGACGATTTTGTGGATGATTGAGCAGCGACTGATTATGGAGGGCCAGATCTATGAAGGGTGGATCTGTTTGTGGTCGAAATATGGGGTTGGTGGGTGGGATAAAATTTCGATGCAAAGAAAATAAATAACAGATGTAAATACATAACAGATCTGAATGATGCAAACGATGAACGATGAAGGCAAACAACTGGATGCAAAAAAGATTTCGAATCTAACAACTAAAACACAAACTAGGGACACAAACTCAACACTATAGACTCTGAAATAAAATTATGCAAAGGCTAAACACGACTTGGACAAGGAACATTTAAAGATCTACTAATTTTTTTGTTGCGGCTTTTTTTGAACGATAGGATGAACGCAAAATAAACAAGGATAGATGCGGATCTGATGGTATACCTAAATCTCTGATTACCACTTGATGTGTACGTGATTTCTAATCTTCTGTCAGGTCATGATAACTCTCGATTTGGGAGAGATGCGACACACAATCGATCCGGTCTCAAATAAACACGATTCAAACCCGCAATCGCAGCACCAATTCTACTCTGGTTATCAACCGTACGCACACGATGGACCTTGCCAAGAAGGCTAATCCCAACCTGCGAATCAAAAAACACAAGCAAGAACAAGGAAGAACGCAACTCAATTGCGAAATCTGAATTAAATCACGAAGTTGAAAAACCAACAAACTGTCAAAGGACAAAACTGTTTGGAAACAGATGAAAACTAATTAAAAACCTAACCCTAATGACGGTGGCTACTGATTATATAGAGTTTAGGATGAGGGGCAAATTCTAATTCTAATGGACCTAGAAAAGATACACGGCCCAAAGGTCAAAAGATAATGTCGCAGCACCCGGGGCAGTTTCTGGATGTCATCATGTTTTAATGATTTCTACTGATTCCAGTAGAATTTGAAGATAAGACTGGTATCGTTGAAAATGTTATCTTGTTAGCTTTTCAACGATATCTAGAACGTCCAAAACGGATCCTGTATGCACCCCGGGCTTCCATTTTTTTGTGGATTGCTCTTGGAACTCGGGGGTAACTCAACTCCTAGTTGTATTGACTATCCTCCAGGGTCAAACATGTCTTGCTGGTCTTGAGCATCTACAAATTCTCCTCCATGCTTCTTTTGACCCTCTCCCACATTCCTAATCATAGTAAAATCATTAGGTAGCTATCTATTCTCAACGGAAGGAAAACATATGTTTGGGAACGAGCTCATCTCTAAATTCAATTGCTGTGCACAAGTTATAGTAGGTAGAGGAGCATTGTGTGTATCCAATGAAGGGATGTTCTCATCATCCAGCTCCGGCCCGACATCTACTCCGACTTCGACTCCGGTTTCGTTCCCGACACCTACCACAGCACCGCTAATGGGAGGTTCGGTCCCGATCTTTCGATGGAGATGGTACACACGATTGGTAAAAGGAAGCAACGTTCACGGCCTGACTACAATTGTCCACGACATTGCGCCTTAGTGACCGATACATCGATTCCTGATGGTGAGCGCGATCAACCAGCCACGAGGGCACTCGTCCTGCAAGCAATCGTAGAACAAGCAAGAACGAGATGAACACGCACTGAAATGCTAGATAAAAATATGAGTTCAATCTGAAAACATAAATGGTGGGGTTCCGATGGCAAGAAGACGTGCGATCTAGTCGACACACGCACTCCAAGCGAAGTTGCAACAGCTAAACATCAATCTATAAAAACTGAATTGTTCTTGGTGGCAGCTGAGGCCTCAAACTAGGGTGGAGGATGACCAAAGGGTGCTGAGGTCGACCTCAAAACCTAGGACGTGTCCCTAATGGGCTCAACTCGGTACACGAGCCAACGACCCAAGTTGGGATGACACAGCACCTTCTGTAGAAAAATATTTATTGGCACTGACTCCAATGTTGAATGAAGGTGGGGCCAAATTTGTTGAAAAGTAGACTTGATAAGCTTTTCAAGAAATAGTTGAACGTCCAAAACGGAGCCAGTATGAAGTCGTGGCAGGCGTTAGAAGTTGATGCTGTCCTGCAATCCTAATCCAACCTGTGTGACTCTATCTTCTGGTTGGTTTTCTCCTTGGTTCCTAAGCAACACAAGAATACACGGATTTCTATGGTCTAAAGAAGTTGAACATGAGCTTAAGAGTGAACTTACTTGATGATTAAGTTGACATGCCGGGCGCGAGTCATAGGACCTATAACAAGAATATGTGTAGGTGTAGGAAAGTAGGACGTATCGATGGTGTTGATGTCCTCATCATCGCCCCCCTCCACTTGAATTAGAGTCGTCCTCGACTCAAGTTCACATTGCAAAACCACCACTCCACAATGTCACATCATCCTCCCCACTTGATTTGGAGTCGTCCTCAACTCAAGTTCAGATTGAATACCAGCCACCCCACCATGCCATCTACAAAGCGCAAAAGGTGGAAGTAATGGGGGTATTTTGATGCAGTCATGTGGCACAGCAAAGATATATAATATCTCATCATTCTCCCCTTCTATTATAGCAAGCCGTCCATGGATTGATCCATTGGTCACCATAGTTGCTTGTTATTATATTGGGATGAGTAATGAACACATAGCTAGGGCACAACAACAAATTCTTCTGTTTCATGAGCTGCTCCTGTTGATAGATCACAAAAGTAGGGAAACTTCGCAAGGCATTAGTGTTAGTGCCTGCTATTGTTTGATCCTGTGTTTTCATTTCAAAAGTGTATTTCAGATTAGTACATATGACTATTTTAGACATTAAGAAATCTCCAATGTCATCATATTTGCCAATTGCATGAAAAGTACAATAGCTAATACATTGCAAACTGCAATTCTGAAACAATTTCTTCTCCAAATAATTCAGGTTACAAGGAACATCAAATTCAATATAACCTAAAATAGTCAAAGAAGGTATGAACTCCAACTTTTTGCTATTAATATCAGTGCAATGAAAAGGCCTATCCTCAATAAGTGTGTTATCAAAAGTAACATTTCGATCTGTATGAACTAGTTGTGATTTTAGTAACATTTTGTTCTGTATGAACTAGTTGTGATTTTGGGATTAAAGAAATTTGTGCACACAACTTGTTATAATCATAAGCGAAAGGTGCTGTCTGTGACAAATCGTAAGTCACTAGAGGCTCTATGGAGGATTGTAAAATACTAGTGTGAGCAATGGGAAATTGCAAATCAGTATGAGCAGCATGGGTATACAGCGATGGGGTGAGGGACTCACAATGTGTTTCATTATTCTTACTCTCCTCGAATATAGTAGAAACACAAGCATCATTATTCATATCCTTCCTTTCCTCAAGTAACTCAATGTCCCCTTCAGACTTCTGCTCACTCTCCTGCAAGATGTTTGGCATAGGACAACAAAGAAACAAGTGCTCTCTATCTAGTTGTGTTGTCAGAGATATAGTATCACACAACCCTTCTTTGTCACATTCTCTCTGTGACAAAGACACTTTAGCAACACATTCCACACATTTGTGATCTTGATTATGTTTGCTTCTACATTTAGATGATAAAAGTTCATTCTCAGCATTACATGCAAGCAAAAAACAGGTGCGAGAGTGAGTAGTAAGTTTTAGAGATGAGCAAAACTTGGATTTCAGAATTGAGGCCTTTCATAAACCTACTCATTATACCTTTCTGACATTCATCTAGGCCACCAAGCATTACACAAACCTTAAAGTCACGAAAGTATTCAGTTACAGTCATACATCTTGCCTCAAGTTGTCTAATTTGGTGAGCAAATGATCAGCATAATATGTAGAAATAAAAATGTCTCTAAAATGATGTTTAAATTCTTTCCACGATTCTAGAACTTTATTATGCCTACAAATATATTTTCATTCACGCAAGGCACCTTCAGTCAAAGCACTGAGGCAATGTAAATCTTTTCTTTCTCAGACAAGTCATGTTCTTCAAATTCTTTATCTACTTTCAGCTCCTAATCAATGTATTCATGAGCATCAAATTTTCCAGCAAAATAAGGTATAGACGAACTGACTACTTGCAAAATATCATCATGTACTTGGAGTTGATGCGATTTCATACGTTGAGAATGTAAGTCGTAAGCTCCTTTTTTTCCTTGTTGTGCTTATCATGGTTAGCAAACAACAAAACAAATTGGCAAAGAAAGGTTGTGGCACACTCTGCTTCTCTCAAGCCTGCTCGACCAAGTTCTTAGATGTTCTTACTTGCTCAACACGAGGGTGACGGTTACCAACAAGTCGGCAATGTGGAAAACAAATGTACGGGCACCGAAGCACAACAATGTCCAGCTATAGTGGGATATATGTGGAGCTATAGGATGACCAAAAGTGTTACACAAGGAAAATACTAGTACCACGTCAATTAAAAGCAAGTTAAGTAGTCATTCAAAGATGGTACTCTGCTGGTCCAAGGCTAAAATCCATGCTAGAGACGCGAGCCTGGAAACAAATGAAGGTCACAAAGAACAACGCTATTGAAGGGACAAATAAGCGTCTCTGTTTTTTTCTTTTTTTCTCTCTGATTTTTTTGTTTGCTTTTTTGGACTGAAAAAAGATGCAATGAAGTACAGATAACAGATGCTAGATCTTTGTTCTGATTGCGCCGTGCTCGGGTGGAATTTTTTGGCAAGTGAGCATCCGTCGGAAAGCTTACGTAGAGATCTTTTCAGATTGTGTGAAAACGTTACAAACAAGCAACGGATTACAGAGATATGGCTGTTTTCGTCCGCAACAAATTATGTTAACTGAATCTGTTGTTTCCAACAAACTCGGATCTGAGTTTTGCATAAACCAATGAGATGTAGTGCACCAACAATAGGGATGGTGATTGTGCTGGTTTTGAAGATTCAAATGTGACACTGGAATGTGACAAGAACTCGAAACTCTAGACACTAAGACCAGCAACTCAACACGATGGTGCACCCGAGGACTCAACAAGCCCTAACTATAAGGTACTAATAAATAGGCTAAAAAAGGCTATGGGACTATGAAAATTAATCTGTTCTTTTTTTTTTGCTTTTCTGGACTGTAGGTAAATCACAGATTGGATCTGAGATCTCTCACCGAACAACCTTGAGCACTGATACCGATGGGAGCTTCGGTCTCGATCTTTCGATGGACATGGTAAACACGATTGGTGGAAGGAAGCAACGTTCACGCCCGACTACAACAGTCCACGATGTTGCGCCTTAGCGGCCGATACACCGATTCTTGATAGTGAGCGCGAACTTGTCGCGCTCAACTAGCCTTGAGGGCACTCGTCCTGCAAGCAATCGTAGAACAAGCAAGAACGAGATGAACAAGCACTGGATTGCTAGATAAAAATATGAGTTTAATCTGAAAACATAAATGGTGGGGTTTCGATGGCAAGAAGACGGGCGGCTAGTCGACACGCGCGCTCCAAGCGAAGTAGCAGCGGCTAAACTTCAATCTATCAAAACCCAAGTGTTCTTGGTGGCGGCTGAGGCCTTAAACTAGGGTGGAGGACGACCAAGGGGTGCTGGGGTCGACCTCAAACCCTAGGACGCGTCACTAATGGGCTCAACTTGGTACACGGGGCCTAAGTTGAGATGACGCAGCACTTTCTGTAGAAAAATATTGATTGGCACTGACTCCTATGTCGTATGAAAGTGGGGCCTGATTCGTTGGAAAGTAGACTTGATATGCTTTCAAAGAAGTACTTGAACGACCAAAACGGAACTGGTATGAAGTCGTGGCAGGCGTTAGAAGTTGATGCTATCCTGCAATCCGAATCCAGCCTGCACGACTCTATCTTCTAGTTGGTTTTCTCCTTGGTTCCTAAGCAACACAAGAGTACACGGATTTTCATGGTCTAAAGAAGTTGAACATGAGCTTAAGAGTGAACTTATTTGCTGGTTAAGTTGACATGCAGGGTGCGAGTCATAGGACCTGTAACAAGAATATGTGTAGGTGTAGGGGAGTAGGTCGTATCGATGATGTTGGTGTCCTCATCAGCCGCCCACGAGTCCTTGGAGAGCACCACTTGGGGAGATAGCGACAGCACCAATGTCACCGTTGACATCACTGGAGGTTACTCAGAACACAAGGTTGGTGACGACGATGATACCGCTAGTCGTGGAGACGGGATACCTGAGGCTACATCGACCTAAAGGAGGAGGATCCGTCTAAGGTCGAGTTCTACCCTGAGGACCCGATTAACACCGACCCTAGCGTGGAGATCCTGGCAGAGGCACCGGGAGCACCCGAGGTTGGCAGTCAGGCCACTCTCGCAGCTTCAGGAGCAGAGCCTATGGACTGTTTTTACTCACTAGAGCAGCCGCTAGACGATGGGATCGTCTTACACCAGGGTTGACTCGACTTTCTTCAGGGTCTGGGAGGAGTAGTGGCAGGGTAGGACTCTAGGATGTGGCAGTTCTTTTGTTGATCTTTTGTATTAGGGATATGGTGGTGTGTATTATTTAGCAGTTTGTAGTAGTGACTCCCATGTCAGTTCTAGCAGCGTGTAGTGTACCACGCTTAGTCCCTAGTGAAACCTTGGTTGTGCTTGTAATTTAAAAAAATGGATGTGTGCTTCCTTGTTTATTCGGATCTTTTCTTGCTTGATTGGAATGATTGTACGTCACACAAAGATCACAAACGAAACTACAACCTCTATAAATTTGTGATTAAGAACTTAACAATGATAAAAAATGCAGACCTATCTTCTTACTTTTACCTTGATCTTTTGCAACAAGAAGGATGCCCCCAAGACGCTCCACTCGCATCGAAGCTCACAAGGCTCGCAATCGCAACAACAATGAAAGATAGGAAGGGCGCCCCCGACAGGGATGTACCGCCTCCTGAGGACCACTGGCTAACTGATGCCACTCCCCGAGGTGGAACCATGGGGCACAAGATGGAGCAGGAGTGGAGGAAGCACTGTCCAGGAATCACGGTGAAAATCAAGTGGCACATTCCGCTCCCGCCAACATTGCAACACCACCGCCAGCTCAAGGTGCCATAAGAGGAGCTGCTGCTAGAATTGCTTCACAAGCAGCAGCAGTAGAACTGGCGCAAGGCGCAGCAGAAGAAGAAGCCCTTCCATACCCTCCTGCCAATTTGTCGGATGTGATGGCTACACAGACCCAACTGCTGTATACCATCGCACAAGGGATGACTGGTCGTGGAGGGCCTAACAGTCAAAGCCAGATGTCAGAATTTATGAGAGTCCGCCCACCTACCTTTGACAACACCGATGAAGAGCCTCTAGCAGCCAATGACTGGTTACACGATATCACCAAAAAACTCAACATGGTCAAGGCTAATGACCGTGAGAAGGTTGTATTCGTCACTCATCAGCTTGTAGAAGCAGCTGGCGAATGGTGGAACAACTACAGGGAAGCAGTTGCAGATACTGAAGCAATTCGCTGCGATGAGTTCCAGCAACCTTTCCGATCTTATCACATTCCAGATGGTGTTATGAAGATGAAGGTAGATGAATTCCGTGCGCTGAAACAAAGGCCCATGACTGTCAGCTAGTACATCAAAAAGTTCACAAAGCTGGCACGCTATGCCCCTAAGGAGGTTGACACCTACAAGAAGAAACAAGATCGTTTCCTGGAAGGACTGAGCCATGCTATGCAGGCTCAGCACTCATATATATCTTGACTTCAACACCTAGATGAACAGAACCATACTCTTGGAGAAAGCACGGGCAGGACTGGAAGGTGAAAGGAAGTGTAGTTCCAGGGGCAGAAACTAAGGCAGCAGGACCGAGCTCAGCGACCTAAGTTTGGGAGGTTCCAGAAGCCACAACATCAGCCCACTGTGCAGTACTGCACCCCGGGGAACCTGCCACAGCCACAACAGTCAGTGCAGTCTGTCCGACAGCCGATGGCGCAAATCATAGCACCACCCAAGCTTCCAATGTGATAAGAGCATGCTTCAACAGTCGCAACCCAGGTCACTTGGTTGCAAATTACCCCCATAACAAGCTACCTGCCGCCGTACCTGCCAACTGTAAAGCCAAAACTGTCATTTCAGGAGCAGCTCGCAACACTCACTGGTCAGCAGTACAGCCAAGAGGGATACAGCAGTACGGACACAGACACATGAACCATATTCACGCCAGTGAAGCAGAGGATGCTCTCGACGTTGTACTTGGTGAGTACCTAGTCAACTCAATTATTGCTAAAGTTTTGTTCAATTCAAGCTGCACATTCGCTCGTCTCTTCTAAATTTGTTGTTAAGTCTTGTTTACCCAATATTTTACTTGAGAGGCCAATGATGACAAAGTCCCTTCGGGCTACTGTCAAATGCAAACTTGGTTGTAAGGTGGTCAAAATCCTTATAAGTGGGGTAGAATTTGTGGAGGATTTGGTAGTTTTGAAATATGAGGGAATGTATGTCATACTGGGTATGGACTAGCTCGTCATAAAGCAACCATACTCTGCGCAGACCGTGAAGTCACAATTATCAACCATCGGGGAATCACAGCAATAAGCCGACCCTATAGACAGCAAGTTGACCCCATGGTATGCAGTATGGAGGTGAAAGAGATAGGAGAAGTGCCTGCAGTTTGTGAGTACCCTAATGTGTTCCCAGAGGACCTACTGGGTATGCCTCTTGATAGGGATGTCAAATTTCTGATCGACCTAATCTCTGGGGCGACACCAATTGCAAAGAGACCATATCAGATGGCAGTAAATGAACTGGCAGAACTTAAGAAACAACTAGTAGAGTTACAAGAGAAAGGATTCATGCGACCTAGCTCTTCACCTTGGGGTACACCTATACTCTTTGTTCAAAAAAGGATGGTAGTCTGAGGATGTGCATTGATTATTGGTTTTTGAATGAGGTCACCATCAAGAATAAGTACACGTTACCACGGATTGATGACCTCTTTGATCAGTTGAAGGGAGCAAGATACTTCTCTAAGATTGATCTAAGATCAGGTTATTACCAGTTGAAAATGATCAGTTGAAGGGAGCAAGATACTTCTCTAAGATCAGGTTATTACCAGTTGAAAATCTGAGAGAGTGATATAATGAAGACAGTGTTTGTAACCAGATATGGGCAGTATGAGTTCACAGTAATGCCTTTTTGACTGACCAATGCCCCAGCAAATTTCATGAACTTAATGAACAAGATATTTATAGAAGAGTTAGATAAGTTTGTCGTAGTATTCATTGACAACATACTTATCTACTCTAAGAGAGCTATTGAACATGAAGAGCATCTCTGGGCAGTGTTAGGATGCCTAGGAGAACATCAACTCTACGTCAAGTACAGCAAATATGAGTTCTGCTTACAAGAAGTGTCCTTCCTGGGACACATTATCACAGCAGAAGGCGTGGCAGTTGACCCAGCCAAAGTGGAATACAAACTGGAAACAGCTTACCACAGCCACTGCGGTCAGATGTTTCCTTAGATTGGCCGGATACTATAGGAGGTTCATTGAAGGATTTTTCAAAAATAGCCAAGCCAATGACAAAATTGACTCGGAAGGATAAGAAGTTTGAATGGACCTCGCAGTGTGAACAAAGCTTTCAGATCTTAATGTCACAGCTCACAACAGCCCCAGTGCTCACACTGCTGGATATTCACAGACTTTGTGGTATACTGCGATGCGTCACGACAGGGACTAGGATGTGTTCTGATGCAAGAAGACCGGGTAGTGGCATATGCATCACGCTAGCTGAAGAAGCACGAAGAAAACTATCCCACCCATGACTTGGAATTAGCAGTAGTAGTTCATGCACTGAAGATTTGGAGGCACTACTTGATTGAAAATAAGTGTAAAATATTCACTCATCATAAGAGCCTGAGGTACATCTTCACGCAAACTAAGCTAAATCTGAGACAGTGCAGATGGTTGAAGTTGATCAAAGATTATGGCCTGGATGTTCAATACCACCCAAAAAGGCAAATGTAGTAGCAGATGCCTTGTTGCAAAGCTCATTGCCACTATATCAAAGAAGAGATAGAAACAACAGACTTAGTGCAGGAAATGAGCAAGTTAAATCTGTGGATAGTAACTTCAAGCCTCGTGAACACACTAGTGGTAACACCTACCTTAGAGGACAAGATCTGACAAGCTCAATCCCGAGACCAGAGAATCTAGGAAATAAGAGAATTAATTAAGAACGGGAAGGCCCAAGGTTTCAGGGTTGATGAAGATGGGACCTTATGGTACAAAAAAATGGATTTGCGTACCTGAAGTGGAGCACTTAAAGAGGGTGATACTAGAAGAGGCACACAACTCGGCATACTCGATCCATCCGGTATCGACGACGATGTACGAGGAAGTAAAACAAAAGTACTCTGGTGGGGTGGAATGAAGAGAGACATAGCCGAGTATGTAGCCCGCTGTGATAGCTGCCAAAGGGTAAAAGCAGAGCATCAAAAGCCTGCAGGACTTCTACAACCCTTGCACAACCCAACCTAGAAGTGGGATGAAATTCCATGGACTTCATTGTGAGCTTACCTCGCACATAGAAAGGAAACGATGCCATCTGGGTCATCGTGGACCGCTTGACAAAGGTTTCTCACTTCATACCAGTCAAGAAAGAGGTCCGAGGTGACAAGTTGGATAGCTCTATATAGATAATATTTGAAGTTGCATGGTGTACCTTCAAGAATAGTTTCGGATCGAGGCTCACAATTTACTTTTTACAGAGCCTGCTAGGAACAAAATTGGTCTTTAGCTCAGCATATCACCCGCAGACAGATGGGCAAATAGAATGAGTAAACCAAATCTAGAGGATATGCTACGTGCATGTGTATTAACGTATGGAAAAGATTGGGAGAAGAGTTTGACCTTTGCCGAATTCTCCTATAACAACAGCTACAAGACCATTCTTCAAATGGCACCTTTCGAAGCACTGTATGGTTGAAAGTGACGAAATCCATTGATGTGGTCACAGGTTGGAGAGCGATCTTTCTTTAGCCCAGCCATAAAAAAAGAGGCAGAACAAAAGGTCGCGGAGGCTAGAAGCAAGCTCAAGACAGCACAAAGCAGACAGAAAAGTTATGCCGATACCCGTCGAAGAGAGTTGACCTTTGATGAAGGAGATCATGTGTATCTTAAAGTGTCCCCGATACGAGGGACCCGGAGATTTCAAATTCGCGGTAAATTGGCACCACGATACATAGGACCGTACAAGATCCTAAGAAAGATTGGTGCAGTAGCATACAAGCTTGATTTACCGACTGAACTGTCAGATGTACATTTAGTATTCCTTGTGTCACATCTGAAGAAGTGTTTGCAAGTGCCAGAACAACAAGTGCCGATAGAAGCAATGGATTTACAACCGGATCTGCAATATCAGGAATTGCCTGTTCGGATCCTAGAAACTACCACCCAACAGACTCGACAGAACATGACTAGATTCAGTCGCGTACAGTGGAACAATCACACCGAAGCAAAAGCTACCTGGAAGCAAGAAGAGGATCTCGGAAAGGAATTCCCATATCTTTTCAAGAACAGCAATCTCGAGGATGAGATTCCATTTAAGTGAGGTAGGTCTGTAACACCCTAAAATTTAAATACCAAAAATCAAATAATTTTATCGATTTTTTATTTTTCCGCATAATTCCTTATTATTTCAAAAATAAAGAACTCACATGAAATAAAGATATTTGAAATGGAGATTTCAGAAATTTCAAATGAACTGGTGACAAGTGCTTGCTTCTTTTTGGTTTTGGTTCTTCGGATTTACTTGGAATTATTTGAATTTATTGGATTATTCGGATTTGAAAATATATTAAATTCTCCTTCAAATTACTCTAGTGGGGAAAATTTCCTCTCCTTGGACCAACCAGCCGCCGCAGCCCACTTCTCCCCTCTCCCCCACTCCACTCGAGCCGCCACATTTTTGCCCAGCTCACCATCGCCGAGCCGCCCTGCCCTTTCCCGCGCATGCCGCGACGCCAGGCCCAGCACAAACGGCCGGCCCAGCCGCGTGGGGTTCTTCTTCCCCGCGCTGCCTCCGTCTCCGCCGCGTGCTGGCGCCGCCCAACCATGGCGCGCACAACAGCGTGCCACCTCACTGCCTTGCATTCATGACCCCGCCCTGACCACGGTAGTATCCGGGCCGAATCCCAGCTTTGCTGGCCCTGACCGGGTTTCGCCCCTGCCGCCGCCGCGGTGTCGGTTGCCTCATGCAACCGTGCACTGCGTCGCCCGGCACAGCACTGCACCCCCCTCGGCATAGTGCCATGCCACCCTAACCCTGCCAGACGCCGCTCGACACCTCCCCGGCACCGCACTGCCTCACGCGCACCATTTACTCTGCCGCCGAACCGGTCGGAGGACGCGCGTGCGCCTAGGCCCCCCTCGCCTATAAAAGCCACCCCGAACTCCACTCACTCTCATCGACCTCCCACCGCTGCTCAAAGGTCACAATATCCTTTCTTTTGTCTCAATTTCAAAAAGCCTCATCTTCTTCCTCACCTCCGGCCGCCACCACCTACACCTCCATGCCGTTGGTCACGCTTTTCTCCTTTTCTTTGCACGCAGAGCACTGCACGCACCACCTTCGTCTCCACGGCGCACTGGCATGGCCGTTCGTCCTCCGTAGAGGCACTGCACCGTGCGCCAGCACGGGCGGCCGCTTGCGCCCATCGCCGGCCGTCAGCAATGGCCCATTGGCCACACCACTCACTCACACGTGCTTGGTAGAGCCTCACGAAGCCCACGGCCCTCTCAGAGGTGGTCCAGCTGCCGTGCACCGGCTCAGGGCACGCACGGGCGCTGCGCGTGCCGGCCCCCGGCCTACGGGCCTTAAGGCCCCGAATCACTGGGCCGCAGGGCGGACCACACAGGACACACCGGCCATCGGGCCTCTGGGCCGCACGGTAGGCTCCGACCGCCCTGTGCACGCTGGGCGGTGGACCCTTTGCCCCCCTGACAGCCTCACCCGCCAAGCCTAGCCCACCTACCGGTCATAAGGCAGAAAATGCTATGGCCACCCCACAAATGAACACACAAAAATATTTCTATTCCTTTTACCTCATAATAAAATTCCCAAAAATTTATGAAAAATCCCCACTTTCCAAATACACCCCTCCATAATATAAACACTTTGTGATGCCCATTTAGCTTTCACAAATCTCATGTTAGTCCTTTGAATATTAAGATAATTACAAAAAGGCCCTTGCACCTTGTTTTTATCGCCATTTTCACATACCACCTCCGTTCACCACAATTTTTGCAACGTTAGAACCGTATTTCCATACCCTATCTTTTGAAGCCACCCAACTCTTGAAAACCTTTGGATTTCTGTTTGTATTTGATTTCTTTGTTTAATCATTCTTCCCATTGTAGATTTATTTTATAGTTTTCTCGTGTAGACGACGAAGTGCTCGGAGACGAGGAGGCCGACGACCAAGAGTATGAAGAAGAGCCTGAGGACACCTTCGAAGGAAAGCTCTAACCTCTTGATCATCTTGTTCCTAAATTTTGCTTATGCACCTATGGGACCCAATTGCTTGCATATTTAAATTTATGTTGATATGTGGTGTAGATATTACCGTACTTGTTATTATGTATTTATATTAATGTCAGTTACTTGCTCTCATTTGTAACAGCCCAAGCCCAAATACGGCTCATACCCACGCACACGCTGTGTGAGGCACATCTGCATAGCAACCCGCTTACGCTTTCGTCCTTCCTTTGCGTAAAAGGGTTAACCCGAGGTTACTATGCTTTGGATCTTTGGCTATTTAAATTGGTTCATCCCTCTTTGAACTAGCAAAGTGGGACTAATCTTATGGTTTTCCCCCACCACAAGCTATAGGAGTTGGGCCTCTTCCCATGGGCCTCACAGACTCTCACCCTCAAAGGACTCGACGTCCTCCACTCAAGGGACAGACAGTCAAGATCGATCCTCCCTGGTCACATCATATGTTAGTGCCAGCATAAAGTGGTTGTAGGTGCCTGTATTTTGGAAAGTGTCTGGCTGGGATAGTAGAGGCCTTTCCAGTTAAAATTTAAGAACTGGCAGGAAAGGTGACTTCTCCCCTAGGTCCAACTTCTAAAATATTGTTAGAATAGGAACTCATTTCTCCTTGTTTTGAAAACATTTCCATAAAGTGCCTGCATAAAGTGTTGCTTTCGCTAAAGAGAAAACCTTAGCCTTTCCTTGTTGGCCATCTATGCATGAATAAAGCCCTGTGTAGGATTAGGGCTTGCTGAGTACTTTCCGTACTCACCCTTGCTGCAGCCGTTCAGATGAAGAAGAAGGTGATGCTGAGTTCGATGGCGACGTGTAGGACTATCGTTCTTTGCGCAAGTTTGCTTGTGGTTTTTGCTTCTTATCTTTCTCTCTTTTGTAATAACTGTTCGAGGTTGATGAATCACCTCGCTAGTTTGTAATTTAAGACTTGTATGTAAGACACTATTTGAGACAATATATGTAATAACTATGGTATGTGCAATGGGATCACAATGTACGTGCGTGCCAACTACTAATACAGGGATTGGTACGGTATACATGGAATATCCCAGAAATGGGGTACAGCAGAAGAAGATAAAGAGACATATGAATCATATATTTTGTAAATCATAATGATTAAATGATTAATAAAATATATGATTCCATTTATGTATTTTTCTCGTCTTTATTTTGTTTCATGAACATCGCTCATCGACGGGTAACTATGCTGGGTTAAATACTCAGGCATGGAGCAGCTGTGACCTCAAGCTGATAGAGCTCCTCCCACCACTCCTCTGTGCTGGTTTTTTGTACATGCATTTTCTTCTTTGCTGGCCATTCTATCGATCTTGTCTGACAGCCCAACATTATTAAAAAAAAATGGTTTCGTATCACGCAGCAATAGGGTCCCTGTTCATGCCAGTGGACTAAAAGCATACTTGTTTTGTGACATGCTAAACTTTCTATGGCATTATCTGAGATTATTTAGAATTGTTTGGATTCTCAATCTCAACTAAATGGGGTTGTGTCAAAATAGTCGGCAGTTAGTGTGCAAGGTTTTACATAGATTTAGCTAGACTAATCAATGAATGGCGTGGGGAAGCTCCACGTGAAGGCCTGGAGTCGTTGGGTTGAGTTCCTAACCAAATTATATTATGGGTGTATTTTTCAACCAACTCATGTACACTAAAAAATGGATGTGGCTAGGGCCCTTTTGTTTCTAGGATGCTGGTCTTAAGAAAAAATATCATAAACTAGAAAGTTATGCAACATCAAAGTGTTTTGGGGTTGGGCTTTCAAAACTATATATTTAGCTAATGAACAAATGTTTGCTATATAAGTTTTAAAGTTAGAGAGAGGTTATGAGGGTATATGTAGTAAGTTACCCTGTCCGTCCAGATTTACTTGTCGTTTTGGGTCTAAGCATGGGAATTATGGATCGGTGGAAATGGTGGGATTTACTAATGCATTAGAGGGTCAGGAAATTAACCTATCCTTTAGGAGAAGCTTTGGTGAAAACGAAGATAGATAGGGGCCGGTCATGGAGGAAGATCTAGCCGACATTGTCATGACTGAATAACTTGCTGCAGTTGCATGGGAGCTTACGAAGTTGAGGCTGCTTTTACTGCTTCCCTATACAATCACTGTTTATGTGATGGGGTGATTGATGTAAGGAAAGAGGAAGTGTGGGATACAAGAGCTCCTTTGAAGACGAGGAATTTTATATGGCTGGTTTATCAAAACAGAGTACATATTGAAGAAATTTACAGAGGGAAATAGTGGGGAGTAACTTTTTAAATTTTGAACAAAGTGTAAATCATTTGTGTCACACCCGGTTTTAAGGCTAAAACCAAGTGACCCTTTATGTGTGCCCAGGAATCAAGTTTCATACATAAAGCGACTTCATTAATGGTAAACCGAACCATGTCTCGAATAAATTAATTTAACCTATTACAAAAATGACTAAAAGTCTTATAAATTATTACAAACCAAAGCAGCGGAAAACAAAATAAAGTGTCTTGGGCTCCACAGGCAGATGACCGAAGTAGCTCGCCTAGACTTCAGCTCCAGAGTCTTCAATGTTCTCCCAGACTTCTCCTTCTACTGAACAGCATTTATAAAGGCAAAGTTGAGTACGGAATATACTCAGCAAGTGTGGGAAAGTATGACATGTGGCAGTAAACAAGAAAAAGGCAGCATAGGGTTTTTTTTATAAAAGCACATCATAGATATACACATCCTATTAAAGACCTATTTACTAAGTGAAAGACATCACGCTTATAGTCCAATCATGCCTACAGCTTACCCAGCTGTAGCACCAACATAAGAACCAATCACAGTATCCCACTATGATCACCAACCAAACCATACCAAAATCCCACTAATCATGTGAGAGTCCATGCAATACTCGTGACCGTGAGCACGGCTATCATGACAGTTTTAACTCTGCAGAGGTTGTACACAATTCTCCACAAGAAGTGATTTTGTCCCTTGTTTCCAAGTGCCGTCGCGGTACCAATCACAGAAATCTCCATTATGCCTATGCCGTCGCACTCGCATACTTCCTTTGGTGTGAGGGCCAAGAGATCACTTCAAGGCTTTTCCATGGCTTACTCCAGCTTGTACGTGTCTACTGAGGTTTCATCAAATAAGGCACTAACCGTAACATTGGAAAGGCCCTCTCTTGTGCCAGATGGTTCTCGAAAGTAACCCTCCCTTCCCTACACATCTCTCTCCAGGTGGATCCAGGCGTAACCCGCTTTTCCCACTCCATCGGTTGGCACGCACGGAACTGGTCTCCACCACTTACTACGCCAGGCCGCGCCCATTCTTGGCTCGTGGTTTTACGGTAACACATGAGTGGTCGCTCCACGAACTGGTCCTTAGATTTGAGAAGATAACATACCAAAGGACAGTGCCGGTAACTCGGCACACAGCCCTATACCAACCATATCCCCCAAATCACTAATCTCCAAGTTACTATTAAATGACCCATTAATCCTCGTGAAACAAGTATGATAATAAATCAAATTAATATCACCCATCCCGACAACAGCAAGCTAAGCAAGTAATCTAATCAACAAAAAGGTAAACTAGGGCGACAAGGCATAATAAGGAAAACAAGGTGAATTCATAGTAGTAGGTGCGCATTCAATTTGACACAAGCATGCAATCCATAAGATAGAGGTTTTGTAAAGTAGGCACAAAATGGTCAAGGACACTTGCCTTGCTGCTCCTGGGAATAGTATTCAACTGCTTCAAACTCCTGCTGCTAGAAATCCTCGTATTGCGGGTCCAGAACGAAGTTGCCTAATGTACGAGAGCACAAACAATCAATCAAATGCAACAAAACAGACAAAGATCAGTATGATTATGTCATGAATGCATAGGTTATTTTGATATGATCGTTTTGATATATTATTCACTGAAATCGAAGTTACAGTTTAAAAGTTATAGCATTTATAAGGTTCAGGGACTAATCTGTAATTAATAATTAAGTATTGAGGACCTATCTGTAATTTACAAAATTATTTAAGGACTAACATTTAATTACAGAAAAGTTCAAAGGTTTAATGTAAATTTGTCTTTCAGCATGGACTAATTTATAATTAAAAATAAGTATAGGGGCTTTTCTGTAAAATTGCATAGTTAATTATTAAATTAATTATGAAATAATTATTATAATTAATTATTAAGTAATTATCAAATTTATTTCTCAGATAATTAATTAATTATTATTTTATTTAGTAATTAACAGATTAATCTGAAATTAATTAACTAAAATTTTCAAATTAATTTTAATTAACCAGCCCTGCTGACGTCACCACGATGTCATGCTGACGCAGTAAAGGGTTTGATTTATTTTATTTAGAAAACGAGGTTTAATCTGGGCCCTTGATTTCAAATTGAACGGATCTGACTATTTTGATGACGTGGCTTAATCTGGTGCGTTGGATTTGGATCGAATGAATGTGGTAATTGAGGTGACGTGGCACATTGTGGGCGCTTGGATCTCGATCGGGCGGATAGGATTCAATTAGATCTAATGGGGTGGCACGATCGAATCTGGGCCGCTCAGCCCGGATCGGACAGCTGGGGCAACCCGCGCCTAGGCAGAGCGGCGGCAGCCAACTGACCGGCGGCGGCGCCATGGCCGGCCCCTCTGGTGATCTCGCTCGAGCTCGTTGGGGCACAGAACTCGACGTGGAGGAGCTCAAAATGACGAGGAGAGGGAGGGGGTTCTCACCGCGGGGTTGGACGGGGTAGAGGATGGTCGGAGGCGAGGTCGCGACGGAGAGGCGCGGTGGCGAGACTTCGACGACGGCGCACGGCTTCGATAGGCGGTGGCGCTCGACGGGGAAGGTTGGGGTGGGTGCGCGTGGCCGGGGCGACTTCAGGAGGTGACGCCACGGCGAGGGTGCGGAGCTCAGTTGTGATGAGAGCGACGGACTGGGGAGGCGGGGAATTTATAGGGGAGAGGGGCCGCCGAGTCGGGGGCGGCGGTTGAGCGATTCCGGTTGGCTCGGAGCTGGTGGGCGGCGTGCGTGGGGAGATCGGCGCGGTGGTTGGGGCTAAGGTGGCGGCGGCTGGGGATGGGGATGACAGGGTAGCCCCACGCGTCATAGGGAGAGGAGGAGAGAGGGTGCTTGGGCCTGGTGGGCTGCGCGGTGGAGGGAAGAGAGATGGGCCGGCTAGGGAGGGGAGAGGGAAAAAGGAGAGGTTGAGAGGAAAGGCTCAGGGAGGTTTTAGGATTTTCCTTTTTATTTCTTTATTTCTTTCTTTAGTTCTTTTGCTTCTTTTTATTCCTATATTTTATATAATTGTTAAATTTCCATTGCAAAATTTTATTTGGATGAAAAATGAAATGCTATGCAATGGTATGAGATGAAATGCAATCCTAGTATTTTATTTAGAAAAGAAATTTTATTCTACTCTAAATTGGGAAATGTATTTAAGAAATTTGGAATTTTAATATTTTGAAAATGTTGAATTTTTGGCCGTTACAAACCTACCCCCCCTCAAAAATGAATCTCGCCCTCGAGATTTGGAAGGACTAGGAAATAGATCGGGATATTCTGTTCTGAGCTCATCTTCATGTTCCCAAGTGGCTTCGTCCTCAGAATGGTGACTCCACTGAACTTTGCACATCTTTATAACTTTACTTCGAGTCACACACTCAAAAATGTCTAAGATCTTGATAGGTCATTCAGAATATGACAGATCACCACCTAGATCCAATTCCTCAATCGGAAGCTGCTCTTCCGGAACTCTTAAGCACTTCTTCAATTGTGACACGTGGAACACATCATGCACATCTGACAATTACGGTGGTAACTCTAATTGATATGCAACTTCTCCTTTTCTGTCCGAACCTTTAAATAGTCCAATGTACCTTGGTGCTAACTTCCCTTTAACCTTGAATCTGCGAAGGCCTCTTATTGGGGAAACTTTAAGATACACAAAGTCTCCAACCTCAAAAGCTAGATCTCTCCTTCTATTGTCCGCATAACTCTTCTGCCTTGACTAAGCAACTTTCAAATTTTCCCGTATGAGTTGCACCTGTTTTTCCGCCTCTTTTAGTATCTCTGGTCTGAACACTTGACTTTCCTCAGCCTCATTCCAGAACAACGATGTTCTACACTGTCGTCCATAGAGTGCTTCAAATGGTGACATCTGTAAACTGGCTTGATAACTATTGTTGTATGAGAATTCTGCATATGGAAGACTCTTGTCCCAGCTCTTACCATACTTTAGAGCACAGGCACGTAACATATCCTCCAATATCTGCATAAGAGTCTGTCCGTTTGTTTGTGGATGATAGGCCAAGCTGAAATTTAACTTAGTATCCATAGACTCGTGCAGCTTCTCCCAAAACTTCGAGGTGAACTGGGTACCTCTATCGGATACTATCTTCTTTGGTACTCTATGCAAGCAAACAATCCTTGCCATATACAACTCTGCTAACTTTGCCCCAGTGTAGGTTGTTTTGACTGGAATAAAGTGAGCAACCTTAGTCAATCGATCCACAATGACCCATATAGAGTCATACCCGGCCTGTGTGCGAGGCAAACCGACTATGAAATCTATTCCGATCTCTTCCCATTTCTATTCTAGAATCTTCAATGGCTACAATAATCCGGCAGGCTTCTGATGTTCTGCCTTTGCCCTTTGACAAGTATCACATAGTGCTACATACTCTGCAATATCTCTTTTCATACGATACCACTAATACCTAGTTTTCAGATCTTGGTACATCTTACTGCTACCTAGATGTATGGAATATGCTGAATCATGAGCCTCTCTTAGAATCATATCATGGATTGGCTTCTGATTAGGTATACAAATTCTCTTGCCTAGCCCTAAAGTACCTCTGTCATCCAAAGTGAAATCACTTGTCTTATTCTCTTGTATGAGCTGCTTTATCTCGTTGATCCTTTCATCCTCTAGTTGACCTTTATGAATCTCTTCTTCTAAGGTTGATTCAACCTCCATGGTAATTGTATCTGCAGCATTGACTATCCCAAGGTTGAGCTTCTCAAATTCTATACTCAATTCTTGTGGTATCTCACTGGCCACTACCATATTACAGTGTCGCTTCCGACTCAATGCATCTGCAACCACATTAGCCTTTCCTGGGTGATAGTTGATTCCAACATCATAATCCTTGATCAACTCTAACCATCGACGTTGCCTTAGGTTTAGATCTGTCTGTATGAAGATATACTTTAGACTCTTATAATCCGTGTATATTTCAGACTGACGTCCAATGAGATAGTGCGTCCATATCTTCAGAGTATGAACCACTGCGGCTAACTCCAAATCGTGAGTAGGATAGTTCAACTCATGTTTCCTCAATTGGCGGGAAGCATAGCACACAACTTGACCTTCTTGCATCAATACACATCCCAGACCTTGACATGAAACATCACAATAGATGTCAAACTTCTTAGTAATATCCGGCAGAATCAGTACTGGGGCTGATGTCAATCTCTTCTTAAGTTCCTCAAAACTAGTTTGGCACTCCTTTGACCATTCGAACTCCTTTACTTTCTCTAGCAATCATGTCATTGGCTTGGCTATCTTTGAGAAATCCTTTATAAACCGGCGATAGTATCCAGCCAATCCAAGAAAATTGCAAATCTCTGACACATTCTTTGGTGGCATCCAATTCACTACCTCTTTGACCTTGCTTGGATCAACTGCTACTCCTCCTGTGGATATGATATGCCCAAGGAACGAGACTTGATCCAACCAAAACTCACACTTGCTGAACTTTGCATATAACCTATTCTCTCTGAGCTTCTCAAGAACTAGCCTTAGGTGTTACTCATGTTCTGTTTCATTTTTGGAGAATACCAAGATGTCGTCGATGAACACGACCACGAACTTGTCCAAGTACTCCATAAACACCTTATTCATCTATACATGAAGTAAGCAGGGGCATTGGTTAATCTAAATGACATGACTATGTACTCATATAACCCATATCTCGTCCTGAAAGCAATCTTGGGTATATCTGACTCTCTGATCTTTAGTTGATGATTGCCCGACCTTAAATCAATCTTCGAGAATACTAACGCTCCATTCATCTGATCGAACAAATCTTCAATCCTAGGTAAGGGATACTTGTTCTTGATAGTAAGCTCGTTCAAGGATCTATAATCCACACACATCCTTTGAGTTCCATCCTTCTAAGAGTACTGATACTCCCCATGGTGATGAGCTAGGGTGAATGAAACCCATCTCTTGAAGCTCCGTGATTTGCTTCTTAAGTTCTACTAATTCATTAACGGGCATCCTATATGGCCTCTTAGACATAGGTGCTGTTCCAGGCACTAGGTCAATAAGAAATTCAATATCACGATCAGGTGGCATACCTGGCAATTCTTCCAAAAACACATCTTAATAGTCACGGACAACTCGTATTTCCTCAATGGTTTTGCCTTCTATCTTATTGAGCACACACGTTGGTCCCGCTATACTGGCTGCTACAAACTCAACCTTCATTCCATCGGTACTTGTTAACTGAACTATCCTTCTTGCACACTGTATTATTCCATCGTACTTCTTTAACCAGTCCATTCCGAGGATTATATCTATCCCTCTTGATTCCAGAACAATGAGATTGGACAAGAATTCTACCCCCCTTATGTGCCAACCTACTGCTAGGCATAAATGTCTAGTTCTCAATTCTCCTCCGGGAGAACTTACTAGCATAGTATTTTTCATGATAACCACGGGAATTTCATACTTTGCCACAAAACTTGATGCTATGAAGGAATGTGATGCTCCAGAATCAAATAAAATAGTAGCAGGGTTAGAGTTTGCAAGGAACGTACCCATCACAACTTCTGGAGTGTGCTGAGCTTCTTCACTAGTCACATGGTTGACTTTGCCAAAGATGTAGTTGGATTGGCCTTGGTTATTTCCCTAGTTGGACTTCTGAGCTGATTCCATATGTGGTGCGGCGGCTTTGTTAGGACAATTGTTAACATAGTGTCCCGGCATACCACACTTGAAGCATGCTCCTCGAGCTCCACTGACCGCATTAGCTCCAGTGACTGGCTTGCTAGTGTTCTGTTGAGCTGGTACTGTAGGACGAGGTACTAGCTGATTCTCAGTACGAGGCATCTGTGGTGAGGTAGGACATGCTTCCTGAAAGTTTGGCTTCTGCATCTGCATCTAGAAGTAAGGGCGTGAAGCTTGCATTGGTGGTTTTCGAGTATACAGAAGACGATACATCGGCCCCGGTGGCGGCATCATGCGGGGGCGGACATTGGGATTGAAAGGCTGCCCATTGAATGACATCTTCCTCTTGCCTTCACGTTCAATCTCTGCCCATTTGTTTTCAAGGACAAGTGCTTTGTCCACCAGCTTCTGAAAGTTCATATAGTCATTACTCATAAGCTGGTACTGGAGATCATGGTTCCGCCCATCAAGAAACAACTCTTTCTTCTTCTCATCAGTGTTCACATCCTTTGGAGCATACCTCGACAGCTGAGTGAACTTGTCGAGGTATTCATTCACTGACATACCACGTTGCTTCAAGTTCTGGATCTCTTTCTTCTTCAGTCTGATGGTCCCAGCTGAAACATAGTGAGAGCGAAAGTTGATCTTGAATTCGTTCCAGGTGATGCCTGCAGTAGTAGCATGTGCACCGCAGTAAGCATCCCACCAATCTGTGGCAGCTTCAGCTAACTGATGTGTTGCGTAGAGTACTTTCTCACGATCGTTGCACTGTACTATGGCCAGCTTCTTCTCAATTGATTTAAGCCAATCATCAGCCTCCAAGGGATCTTTGGCTTGAGAGAAGTGGGTGGCCTAGTCCTCAGAAACTCGCCCAGCTTGTATTGGCCCTGACCTTGTGGTGCTGCACCTTGATTCTGCTGCATCTGAGTGAGAGTTTGCATCATGTTCTGCATCAATTGCGTCTGCATAGCTATGATCTATGTGAATGGTCCAGCAATTCCATTGGCATTGACGTCGTTGTTATTGTTGTTATTGCCACCTTGGTTATTATTCTGGGGGATATGGTTGTTCTAGTTCTGGTTATTTTGGTTGTTCTGGTTGGAGGAGCCTCCCTGATCACTTGCAGTGCGCCTGGTGTAAACCATCTGGTGTAATGGAGAGAAGAGTAAAGATTGATGATCGAGATAGATGAAAAGAAGAAAGAACAAGGAATCCCAACTATATGCATCAAAGTGACACGGTAAACAACGATTTATTCAAACTAAGAAAGATGAGGCTATGAACACGGTGCCGAGGCAATTCATAGCTCACATCACACATCAACTAGCACACAAGCACATCACAACCTAACACAAAGCACACCACTAAAGAACTAAACGACTCTAATCGACTCTTAACACTGGGGTTCCTTATTACAACTTAAGGCAAAGGACCTCCTATTACGGGCTTCCCCTATCTGAGCGCTGCGGCGGCTGTGTACCCATGGGTAGAAACTTGCAGATAGTGACTGGTGGTTGAGGACTTGGTGACAGTGAAGCGTTGGTCCAATGTTCTTCTTGCACACCAAGTGCTTCATCAAGCCTCTCACTGAGATATGCATTCTCGTCCAAGACAGCACGATAGCGCTCGCACAAATCCAGCATCAACTTGTCGCTTCTCTCCCGACCTGGTTCGGGGCTCGGATCATTCTTTACGAACCCTGGAAACCTCTGTGTGCCTGGTACCCTGCAAGGAAAATGGCGAAACTCCTAGTTTTGCAGATTGTCCTTGCGTTTGTGGCTCAGGCTCGTGATTGCAGCCCATGCGGCATCAGCAGCTGCTTGTGCTTCACTGATACTGGGAACTGGGGTATGGTGACGACTGTACTCTTGGTTGACGTTGTAGATCCTTAATTCCACCGTCCACTCATCTCTTTCTGGCTTTGGAATGATCTGGTGAGTGAATGAGAGCGCGGTATCCAGGCCAATTTCATCTAGCAATGCTCTTAGTTGCTCTGTGGCAACTCCTCCGATCTGTCCAGTAGTAAAGTACTTCCGAGGCGTGCGGTGCCATGGTCTTCTATCTTCTTGTTCTTCTTGCACCCTGGGTGACGGAGATCTGATGTAGTCTTCCTCTTGCGGTTCCTCCTCGGGCTCATATTCTTCTAGTTCCATTGGCTCCTCTTCTGGCTCGGATTCTTCTGGTTCCATCGGCTCTTGAGATGCTGCTGGTTCTTGGGGTGTTGCTTGCACCAACTGCTGGCACATCGTGTGGATGTCCTTCTCATAAGGTTGTTCTTCGTCCGAGTCGCTAAGGACCCTGGTTCCATACCTTAGCTAGACATCTGGTACGTCCTCTAGTATGGATGGCAGTGGGGTTGGGGTCGATCTCCTGGCAAGCCTTCTTGCCAATGGGCCTAGTGGCCTTCCTCTTGGTCCAGTCTGCTTCCGTGATGTGTACCTTGCTCATGCCATCTATAATTTTGGAAGAGCATGATTTAGAAAAATGTAAATAGACTTAAGATGCGGAGAAAAATGAAATTTTGCAAAACTTTTGGCACATAGTTTTGAAATTAAGGTGCTAGACGTCCATTCTACTCTAGGCTCGCATCCTACGGTCAACACGGCTCTGATACCACTTCTGTCACACCCGGTTTTAAGGTTAAAACCAAGTAACCCTTTATGTGTGCCCAGGAATCAAGTTTCACATATAAAGCGACTTCATTAATGGTAAACCGAACCATGTCTTCTAAATTATTACAAACTAAAGCAGCGAAAAACAAAATAAAGCGTCTTGGGCTTCACAGGCAGATAACCAAAGTAGCTCGCCTAGACTTCAGCTCTAGGGTCTTCAATGTTCTCCTAGACTTCTCCTTCTACTGAGCAGTATTTATAAAGACAAAGTTGAGTACGGGATGTACTCAGCAAGTGTGGGAAAGTATGCCATGTGACAGTAAACAAGGAAAAGGCAGCATAGGGTTCTTTTGCATAAAGATACACATCCTATTTAGCACCTATTTACTAAGTGAAAGACATCGCGCTTATAGTCCAATCATGCCTACAGCTTACCTAGCTGTAGCACCAACATAAGAACCAATCACAGTATCCCACTGTGATCACCAACTAAACCATACCAAAATCCCACTAACCATGTGAGGGTCCATGTAATGCTCGTGACCGTGAGCACGGCTGTCATGGCAGTTTTATCTTTGCTGAGGTTGTACACAATTCCCCACGAGAAGTGATTTCATCCCCGGTTTCCAGGTGGACAAAAAAAATCTCCATTATGCATGTGCCGTCGCACTCGCACACTTCCTTTGGTGTGAGGACCAAGAAATCACTTCAAGACTTTTCCATGGCTTCCTTTAGCTTGTACGTGTCCACTGAGGCTTCACCTAATAAGGCACAAACTGTAACCTTGGAAAGGCCCCCTCTTGTGCCAGATGGTTTCGAAGAGTAACCCTCCCTTCCCCACACATCTCTCTCCTGGCGGATCCAGACGTAACCCGCTTTCTTCGCTCCACCGGTTGGCACGCACAGAACTAGTCTCCACCACTTACTACGCCAGGCCGCGTCCATTCTTGGCTCGTGGTTGTACGGTAACGCATGGGTGGTCGCTCCATGAACCGGTCCTTAGATTTGAGAAGATAACATACCAAGGGACAGTGCTGATAACCCCGCACACAGCCTTATACCAACCATATCCCCCAAATCACTAATCTCCAAGTTACTATTAAATGACCCATTAATCCTCATGAAGCAAGTATGATAATAAATCAAATTAATATCACCCATCTCGACAACAGCAAGCTAAGCAAATAATCTACCCAACAAAAAGGTAAACTAAGATGACAAGGCATAATAAGGAAAACTAGGTGAATTCCTAGTAGTAGGTGCGCATTCAATTTGACACAGCATGCAATATATAAGATAGAGGTTTTGTAAAGTAGACACAAAATGGTCAAGGACACTTGCCTTACAGCTCCTAAGAATAGTATTCAATTGCTTCAAACTCCTGCTGCTGGATATCCTCATATTGCGGGTTCGAGACGAAGTCGCCTAATGCACGAGAGCACAAACAATCAATCAAATGCAACAAAACAGACAAAGATCAGTATGATTATGTCATGAATGCATAGGTTATTTCGATACGATCGTTTTGATATATTATTCACTAAAATTGGAGTTACGGTTTAAAAGTTATAACATTTATAAGGTTTAGGGACTAATTTGTAATTAACAATTAAGTACTGTGGACTTATCTGTAATTTATGAAATTATTTAAGGACTAACATTTAATTACATAAAAGCTCAGGGGTTTAATGTAAATTTGTCATTCGGCATGGACTAATTATAATTAAAAATAAGTATAGGGGCTTTTCTGTAAAATTGTCATAGTTAATTATTAAATTAATAAAGGGAATAATTATTGTAATTAATTATTAAGTAATTATCAAATTTATTTCTCAAATTATTAATTAATTATTATTTTATTTAGTAATTAACAGATTAATCTGAAATTAATTAACTAAAATTTTCCAATTAATTTTAATTAACCAGCCCTGCTGACGTCATCGCGATGTCATGCTGACGCAGTAAAGGGTTTGATTTATTTTATTCAGAAAATGAGGTTTAATCTGTGGCCTTGATTTTAAATTGAACGGATCTAACTATTTGGATGACATGGCTTAAGCTGGTGCGTTGGATTTGGATCGGATGAATGTGGTAATTGGGGTGACGTGGCACATTGTGGGCGCTTTGATCTCGATCGGGCGGATAGGATTCAATTAGATCTAATGGGGTGGCGCAATCGAATCGGGGCCGCTCAGCCCGGATCGGACAGTCGGGGCAGCCCACGTCTGTGCAGAGCGGCGGCAACCGACCAGCCGACAGCGGCGCCATGGCCGGCCCCTCCGAAGCTCGTCGAGGCACGGAACTTAGCGTGGAGTGGCTCAAAATGACGCGGAGAGGGAGGGGGTTCTCACCGCGGGGTCGGACGGGGTTGAGGATGGTCCGAGGCGAGGTCGTAACGGCAAGTCGCGGTGGCGAGACTTCGGCGACGGTGCACGGCTTCGGTAGGCGGTGGCACTCGACGGGGAAGGTTGGGGCGGGGGCGGTGCGTCGTGGACGAGCTCGGCACGGGGTCGCGGGTGGCCGGGCGACTTCGGGAGGCAGCA
>BCLF01000082.1:329467-355237 GCA_001602275.1 Zoysia japonica | reverse complement strand
TCGGAGCTGGCAGGCGGCGCGCGCGGGGAGATCGGCGCAGCGGTTGGGGCGAAGGCGGCGGCGGCTGGGGATGGGGATGACGGGGTGGCCCCACGCGTCATAGGGAGAGGAGGAGAGAGGGTGCTTGGGCCTGGTGGGCTGCGCGGTGGAGGGAAGAGAGGTGGGCCGGCGGGGGAGGGTAGAGGGAAAAAGGCAAGGGAGAGAGGAAAGGCCCAGGGAGGTTTTAGGATTTTCCTTTTTATTTCTTTATTTCTTTCTTTAGTTCTTTTGCTTCTTTTTATTCCTATATTTTCTATAATTGTTAAATTTCAATTGCAAAATTTTATTTCGATGAAAAATGAAATGCTATGCAATGGTATGAGATGAAATGCAATCCTAGTATTTTATTTAGAAAAGAAATTTTATTCTACTCTAAATTGGGAAATGTATTTAAGAAATTTGGAATTTTAATATTTTGAAAATGTGAATTTTTGGCCGTTACAATTTGGTTTCAGAATATCCAATGGCCAGATGTTTGTAATTTGTTATTAAAGACAATTATGAGTGAGAAAAGATAATATACTATCCCAGCCGGAATTTTAAGAGAAGGGTCAGTGTACCACAACCTACAATTAGCATCTGTAGTCGGTTGCTAAATATCTAAATATACCGTCGGTAGTCGGTTGCTAAATATCTAAATATACCGTCGGTGTGTTGGATGGCAAATCTTTTCAGCAGATAGATAGGGCCGGTTGCTAAAGACGTATAGCGACAACATTATCAACGACAGATACGATTGGTTGCTAAAGGTTTTTAACGACCGACCGTCGGTCGTTATAGCGGCTTATAACAACAGAAAAGGAGTCATTATAGATGGGCTGTGGTATTGTAGATGAAAAAAAAGGAGATTATGAAGAACATGCCAAGGCCAGTTGAACCTTTCTTGGCGGTCCTTAAGAACCACTTATAATGCCAACGAACCTCAGAAAATAAACAAATACTTAGCATTTCTTGCATGCATTTTATTTCAAATAATATAGTTCCACTTGTACATGAAGAAATTTGTATGCAAGTGAAAATCAACTTTAGGAAGTGAGAAAATGACCCAAAATGGCGAAAGCTAACAAACCGATGGCGAAGCCATGTGACAAGGAATCAACCTGTGGAGATACAAAAAATATTCCAACGGATCTTCGGAAGATCCGTACAAGAGCCACCACGGAGGACCCAAGCTGAAGATGGGCGAGAGAGGGCCCACCTCAGGGTCGACCGACCGACCTAGCCATGTCGCTTTTCCCGATCAACTTCGACGTGGCTCCTCTCTCGTGCTTTTTGTAGATATTCTCAGTGGCTTGGCGTACGAAACAAGTCTCTGAACCGAGGACCCCTCGCTCCCCACTTCAAGACACACCACAATTTCTGATTTTCCACTCATACTCTATCAGGTTGCCATTGTTAGAGTGCCATTAGGCTCGAGAAGTTCCTCTATAGCTCCCAAGTCATCTTGAAGAACTTAGTGAGTCCTCTTATCATGTACCTTTTCCTTTTTTATGTTGACTTTGATCTTTGAATAAATATATAGTTTCCTTTTATTATGTCTCCCTTAGCATATTTATATTTATCTTTATGGGCAAGTTATTTTTGTTTGATGTATTTGTCCATAGACCTAGGTATGATTATACTAAGTAGAGCCTACTTATTATATTAGTCAGTGCATGTTTAGGTGCCTATGCCACGACATTGGTTCATTGTGCTATTTAGTATGCCTTAGATCTAGATTTGCTATCCAAAAGGATTAGGGTATAGTTGGATAATGTGGACATGGTATACAGGTTATTCACCTTCACTGAATGTGGGTGTACTCTCATAGTCTGTAGAGGTAGGCGGCAGGTAGTGACAGCTCTATCCATCCATTCACTGCACCACGGTTCACTATCAGTGATCTGTGATTGGTCGCTAAAAGCGGCTTTAGCGACTTAAGATCAGTCGGTAAAAAGTTTTACCGACTCATAATGTTGGTCGGTATAAGTGGTGTCAGTAAAACCTTTACCGACACACATCGTTTTTACCGACGGATCATCGATTACTCTGCTGTCACCTTTATCGATCCTTAGTTCGATGCTATTTTATACAATTACCAACCAACAGTTGGTCGCCAACATTTCATATGTTTTTAAAAAAATATTACATAATATTAATTCTTATTATTAATATTTAGTGATAGTATTCCAAAAATCATCATTTTAATAGCTCATCTCCAAAACATAATACTGCTTGCCAGAGATAGAATAATTTACTCAACCATTAAAATAACATATTATTTTTAAATAATAACACTATTTGAAGTACAAGTTATAAATTTACAATACTTGATCTAACTTTTGATTCAAAAGTTTTGAATCATACAATGCTAAAAATTCCTAAAATGATTACACTCAAGATGCTTGTCTTTATCAGCCAACACTTGTTTTTCATGGCAGTAAGAAACCATCTGGAACTTCTTTAGCTGAAAATTTTCATAGGAGCAATAAACAATCTGAAACGATCTGCAATTTTCATCGGAAATGCAGTAAAAAGATTAGTGTATTCAACTTTACGACTATAAGCAATCACTACAATTTTGGTACATGATATGAAGCAAGTGGCACTAGTTCTGTACTAATGTCCCTCGTACATACAGTTGGCACTTGCTGTACATGGATACATTGATGTCACTGCTACAGAACAGGAATAGCATTGTTGTCACTTATACAGTATCAATTATGATATGAATTAGAAAATTAGTAAACACTTTATGTGAAATAAAAATCAACTATTCCTGTTTGAACATGATAATCATTGCAAAACAGTTGGTATACAGTTAATTTAACATATTGTAGGTGATATAACGTCCAAACATCTGTAATTATACCTGAAATCTGAAACAAGAATTCAACTGTTTCTTAGTACAACTGAAGCTGAAATGAGTTACCTATACTGATTCTCATGTCACACTAGCCCTGAGAAATTGCAATTCCTGTTGCTTATCATTTCTGGAAATGGGGAAGGAAAAAAATAATCAATTTAAGAATTGTTTCTTTGAATTTCATACCAAGATGTAGAATGTCTCGATCATGCATGGAAACAAATACCAAGAGTTGTCCATAGAGAAGATCGATTATGGATCTATTATGATTCATTCAATTTGTACCATACGATTGGAGTGCAGAGTAGCTGTGTTCTCTTGTTAACAAAGTAATCTGTTCTTTAACTCCAAAGCCATTTGCTCCATCAGGACGCGGTGCTGCAGCGTTAAAGACAACTCTCACTAAAGATCACCCATATAGAGTCATGAATTGCACTCCTCAGTAGCCCACATAATTACTTGCTCCTCAGGATACTTCTATTAAATTAGCATCTGTAAATTATTTGATATACTGTTCCTGTTCTTTAGTTGAAAAAATGTATTTATTACTTTTGTACCAGAAATCTTTCTTTGAGATTCCTTCGTTTCCCTAAAATATTTCTGGAGAAATGAGAAACAGGGCAGCTGTGTTCAGCAGCCTGCTGATAGTGTAGGAGAGGTAAAAACTCAGGGCCAATTGATGGGACATTTGCGTCCCTTCTTAGTTAAGAGTATAAATATGGCTCAAGTTGGCGGGCCAATGTGTTTAGTTTCTTGCATGAGGTTGGAGCTGAATGGAATGCTACAGCTTTATGTCTCTATGTTTGGTTGTGTAAATTGGATGAACTCGTCTAGGATGGACTGGTCCATATTGTAGAAATATTCTTTCCAGATGTTGTAAATCTCATTCAAGTAAAAGGTCGAACAACTCAATCCAAGTTCTGACAACCGCACTACTTACTTATCACTAGTGATGATAAGTAGATATTAAGAATGTATTAGAGATTTTAGTTACAGATTAGAGATAATTAAATAATATTGGCCATTTAAAATATAATTTAAGTGTTTATTAATTATTTCTGAAAGTTATTATAGGATTAACAATAATTACTACTAATTAATTTGAATTAATGTAGTTAGTTGATTATTTTAATTAACAAAAACGTAAATTATATGGGGATAACGTATATGATTTTTAACCTATTTCATACAAGAAACCAAACAAATATATGTATCCAGAATCATCAGATCCTAAATAAAATGATCCAACTTGGTGTTTCCAACCAAAAACTACCTATGCCACCTGCATACATCCATGTTGCTTTCTCAACTTACACGTGATGTGGTTTCCCTGAATTCCATTACATGAATACTTGTCCGGCAAGCTACAATTCAATGACACTCGTTAGTCCAAAAGGAACCAACGAACAGACTCTGCAGTATTAATAAAACAACGTTTTCCATGTGAAAATGCTATTACACCAATGAAGCGTGGATGATATATGTGTGGCGGATTAATGAGACAGGGAAATAACAGCAATTGGCTGATTTGGCAGTAGTTAAATCAACACATGGTTCAGGGGATGTTGACTCCCATATATGGAAAGCAATATGGCGTGACATCATCTATGGTGCAGGGGATGCAAACTGCCTTCTCTTTGAACTGATCAGATTCATTATTCCACTGTGCTCATAGCAAAATCTTATCTTCTCTATCTCATCAAAGAGACAGGGAAATTGTATTCATAGTTAATATGGAATCAAGTTCAAATCTATGTTGTACCGCTATCTCAAGATCTTGAGCTTATTATTCAGCTATCCTCTTGTCAAATCTATGTTATACCACTTCTAACATCATATTCGACCATTCATCTTATTCAAAATTTTTTGGTAAATATCATACATTTTGTTATAATTTTTATCATTAAAATTATTTTAATCATGACTTAGAATTTTCATATTTGGATTAATTTTTGAATAAGATGAATGATAAAAGATAATGTTAATAGTCAATGGTGATAACAATTTAGTGATGGGGGAGTATATTTAATTGTGTGATATTATCACTGGTCTGAATTGGTGAAGAGTACAAGCCCAGGGTCATGTAAAATATTGCTAAACGCAAAATGAAAGAAACCCCAGTCTACTTCGACGACAGTGACCAACTATTGAACCCGATATCGACCAGGTAAAGGTCACGATGAGTAACAGCCAAAAATTAAATAGACATAAGGAATATCTAGAGAGAATTCCTTGTGTGCTCTTGGAAAAACTTCCAATCTCTTGTGTGCCCTTGAAAAATTTCAAGATAATTTCCCTTCTGTGCCCCATTTAAGATTTTCATTCCCCTACGCACCACTCCAGAGTAGAAAAATACTCTAAAATATTTTTTCATCGAAGATGTAACGTAAAACTACTTTTTATAAAAATACTAGATCACAAAAGATAATTACTGAGATTTTCCAGAATTTTATCAAGTTGTTTAATGCATCTGAAAACTAAGGTAAGTTAAATCCGTGTGAAATTTTTAATTCATAATATATGTTGAATTTGCATGGATCTAATAACAAAAATTATTCATCGCTACATATTGTATCGCCATAAAAATTGGCACGGATATTGAAGCAATAGAAGTTGCCTTTAATTGAGCTATACTGAAGAAGAAGAAAAATCCCTAAAGTTAAAAGAAAATAAATCAGGAGTGGTATGTAGAGGAATGAAAATATCAAAACGGAAGCACAGAAGGGAAAACAATTTTTCTAGGGCACACAAAGAATTGAGAGTTTTTCCAGGGACAAATGGAATTCTCTCTATCTAAATTAGTATCACATTTTAAGATATTTAGTTTATATTTTTTTAATCTTTAGGAGACAGCAACAATGTAGTACATGTGAATCACGCGGATAAGAACAGAACAAAGCACACCTAATAACTGAAAGCAACTGATCAGTCCATCGAATAGTAGACAGCATGTAGAGATGAAGGAAAAGGTATATTTTATTAGCATGGGTTTTTGTTGGATGTTCAACATACATTATATAAGTTTTTGTAGTAGATATCATTAATTGGGGAGCAGCCAGAAAAAAAAAACAGATATTAAGTTGAGGTGTGATGGGACCAAATTATTTAATTAATGAAAGCAACATATAAGTCTAAAGCACACCCAAGCTAATATGTTTTGCACATATTGGGCTGTCGGATATTCGACAGAAAGCTAGTTAGTCCATGAGGCATCTATATAAGGAGATGCAATGGATTCTACTCGTCCCGACTTATCTCGTGAGGAAACCGGTAGTAGTTTCTCACCGCAATATGGAGCTAAACAACAGCACTGCCCAGACCTTGCTCAATGGCCAGCTGGACCTCTGGCACACCACCTTCGCGTTCATGAAGTCCATGGCGCTCAAGTCTGCTATTGACCTCCGCATTGCCGATGCCATCCATCACAATGGAGGTGCTGCAACCCTACCCCAAATACTCACCGTGGTGAAGCTCCATCCGTCCAAGGTCCGCAACCTGCGTCGCCTCCTGCGCGTCCTAGCAACCACCAATGTCTTCAGCGTGAAGCTCCCGTCAACAGAAGACGGAGAACCCGTCTATATGCTCACCCCAGCATCCCGACTCCTCGTCAGCTCACAGACTCCTTTTGCCACCATGCTCCTCAGCCCAACCATCGTCTCTCCATTCTTTGAGCTCGGCACATGGTTCCAGCGTGAGCTACCGGACACGTGCATCTTCAAGCAGGCACATGGCAAGCCCATTTGGGAGATGGCGAAACAGGATGCAGCAACGGATGCGCTCATCGGCGACGGGTTGGCCTCGGACAGCCAGTTCATCTTGGATATAGCAATCAAGCTGTGCGCAGAAGTCTTCCACGGAGTAAGCTCTCTCATCGACGTCGGCGGGGGGCTCGGAGCTGCAGCCCAAACCATATCAAAGGCGTTCCCGCATGTTAAGTGCAGCGTCCTGGAGCTCGAGCATGTTGTCGCCAAGGCTCCAAGCAACACCGATGTACTCTATATCACTGGAGACATGTTTGAGAGTATCCCACCTGCAAATGTTGTATTGTTGAAGGTAAGTCTCGTGATAAATCTCCTGGAAAATTAATATAACACCTTAAAATTAGAAAAAACATGGCTTTGATATTGTTTCTGCAAATAATACTTGCAACATTAAGAGTTGATTGATACACTATTTGTAAACTTGCTGTGCCTAGTTGTATTTATTTTTTTAAGATGACATGCATGGTTGATGGCGCAAATTGGGATGAAACTCTTGATCGTTTTTCAGGCTATTACTCTGCCTAATCTTGAAGACTAGAGGTGAAGATTAAGATTTTGTGATTTAATCAGAAATAAATCTGACATGATTTTCTTTCTTGCAAAAAATTATTGACACGATTAATTGGAAACTGATAACTCCGGAATGGTTGTTAATTGAATCTCTGATACCTATACAAAAATAGTTACAAATAAAAATTGACAAATATGCTACATAATATTGTAATAGAACATGTTTGCCTAATCACGACATCCACAATTTATTAACATAACAGAATTTTCAAGTAATGAATTACTCTCTGTGATCGTCCTGTTATGAACAGAGACTTTGCTACCAAAGAAATAATAATTAGTAAACGTATATGCAACACCTCTGCAGCTCGACTGAGTAGGAGACTTGAACGTGGCGTATAGGTTTCATCACAATTTGCTTTTTGTCACCAATATAATATGTTTTTCTACATAATTTAGAATTAATTTGACATGTTTCGACTCCAATATTTTCTTTGTTTCAGTCTGTTCTGCATGATTGGAACCATGAAGATTGTGTCAAGATTTTGAAAAACTGTAGGAAAGCTATTCCTTCGAGAGATGCCGGAGGAAAGGTCATTATTATAAATATGGTCATTGGAGAAGGACCATCACACATGAAGCATAGAGAGATGGAGGCCATGTTTGATCTCTATATCATGCTTATCAATGGCATAGAGCGTGACGAGCAGGAGTGGAAAAAGATTTTCCTGGAAGCTGGATTTAGTGACTACAGAATAATACCAGTCCTAGGTATTCGATCAATAATCGAGGTGTACCCATAAATGTTGTGGGAACAGATCCTCATACTGCATGCATATTTCATGATGTGAATTGTGATCCAAACAAGCTTGTAACCTTGCCCTAACGATCTTAAAAAAAATTAAACACATGTATCCCATTACACCACAACAGATTATATTTGCAATAAAAAAGATCATAATTTGGTTCCAAAAAACAATGATTCTGTGGTATATTCAAATGAAAAAAAATCATCAGTAGTGTCTGACCATCCAAGATCAGTTGTATGTGTGGTGCAGGTGGTACTGATATCGATCCCTTAGTCCAACATTTTCAGGTTTGATAACTTCTGGGCAGAGCAGCGTGGTTTTCTGGAGTTAGTTGAAAGTACCTGGAATGATGAAGTTTCTGGCAGCAATCCTGCCACAAGAATTCATTCGAAGTTCAAGTTGCTGAGGAAAGCCTTAAAGAAATGTATTAAATCTCTATCAAAACTAAATTCAATCATCAAAGCCAGTGAGGAAGCTATTGCGGTCCTGGATAAGATTAAAGAGGAAAGGATTATTTTTGTCCAGGAAAGAAATTTTCGATCCTTTCTGAAAACACACAATCAAAAACTTCTTCAATGCTCATTTTGAGAAAGCTCATCTGCTCCTGAGCACATGCAATTCAAGGATGGGCTTCACCTCTTAGCCTAATATGGGTTTTGTCAGTGTTCTTACCACCGGCATAGTAGAGTTTACGTATTCGCAGGGAGATTTTGGTGTGGTCTAATCTACGAAAGACTCAGGTCTAGCCTGGTTCGGGTCGCCGCGGATGCGTAATACCCTACGTCCAAGAGTGGATGGATCGTATGAACTTAGAAATAAAAGTACAATGGCGGAAGGGCCTTGGCACGAGCAAGAACCCTAGCACGTGTATGTGGATGCGTTAACTGTGACTTGTTGAATCTCTTCGTCTAAGACCCTCGGTACCCTTTTATGTAGGGGTCGCACCGGGGTTACAAACTTGATGCCTACGGAAACTAGCGACCCTCTGACGGGTGAGGCCATGGTCGTCGCCGAAGATGATACTCTAGCGCCCGCTGACGCCGGAGCAGGTTGTCAGTGTCCTTCGATCGTCTTTTGTCCAATCGTACGGGACAAAGGACACTTTTCCGTTTAGCTTTACCACCTGTCGGAACACTCTACCCATAGTCTGAATGCTTTTGGAACGCTTTACCTCCTGCTGTATGTTGTCAGGAATCTCTGTGTCTGTCAGAAGTTAACTGTTGAGGCGGTGACCGACCCCTGAGGGTCGGGCGGGAGTGCTATCTTTCCAGCCGTCGATCGGTTGGGCTTTGTCGCCCCCGACCTTTTGGTGGTCAGGCTGTCGTGTTCGCGCGGTCTCGTCCTCGGGGGCCAAGACATCCTTCCATGGCTCGACGTGGTGCAGTCCTTGGTGGACTGTTGATTGGTCCGTGGGCCATAGCCCAGGGCCACTTCTTTGTATTCACTCTGGGTTCGTAGGTACCCGGGGTACATAATCTCGACAGTAGCCCTCGAGTCCTGCACCGTTTGCAAATCTTTGTTGAGGTGGCACGGGGCTGATCCTCGATAGTTGTCGATGCCTAATCCTGCGGGTGCGCGAGCGCGCCCGTAGGGCGTAGCCCTCAAGCCCTCAGGCGAGCCGAAGTGTCGGTCGGGGGTCTAATCTCCGCTCGGTCGTCAGTCTTCAATCGTTGATCCGAGGGGTGGGCGCGAGCGCACCTGTAGGTCGTAGCCCCCGGGTGATCCGAATGGTCGGTCAGGGGTTTAATCTTCGTTCTCCTCATGTAGAAATCCTATGGGTGCGCACGAGCGCGCCCATAGGGCGTAGCCCCTGAGCCCCCGGTCGATCCAGAGGGTCGGTCAAGGGATTAGTCCTCGAGACGAAAATAACCGACCATCGGGGTCGGTCCGAGCCGACGTTCGTCGTCGGTCGAGTTTCGGGATGAATGCCTAGATTGGGCCGGTTGGACCGGTCTCGCCTCATGATCGGCTTTGCGCCTAGGGTCAGGCCAGACGGATCGGCCACTTTCCATGATCAGCGCTTCGGGTAGGTATCAAGCCAATTGATTTGGCGTCCGGCCCTCGTCTGCCCAGTTCGTGAGATTCGATCTCACGGCGTTAGCAACGGACATCGATAACGGCTCCCACGATCGTGCGGTTCCGCTGCGTCCATGTGGACGGCAGATAACGCATCTGGGAATTGTAAACGTCGGGCGATCCAAACGGTTGAACGGTGCCGATCGGGATGGCTCTAGAAGTGCGACAGTTCGCGCCTGCGTGTCCTATCGACTGGCTCCTGACAGCCATTTATTGGCGTGTCAGGTAGTTACACGTCACCTCCTTTGCGGCAGAGGTGGCGAGGTGGCGCCCGGTCCCACCTGTCAGTGGGCGGGGTGCCGACGTTGTGGGTGCACGTCGCCGCAGGCACCCCTTGCGCCGTCCTTTTGAAATCCACTCGGCCAATCTCTTCCTTCGTTCACAAACACTTTGCCTCTTTTCACTTTTGCGCTTGAGTTCGTTGCTGTCATCGTGCTTGCATCTATCGCCGTTTTGTTGGCGTTCGTCTTCATCTTCCTTGTCATCGCCGTCATCACCATGGATGCTGTGTGGAAGAAGTCTGGTCTCGGAGGGGACCCTCAAGACCTACCACAACGCGGACCTGCTGCCGGCGAAAGACATCGCTGAATGGCAGGTGGTGGAGGGCCAGGAGGTGCCGGCGCTGGCGACCGGGCAACTCACCAGTTTCCTCGCCTTTCACGAGCGCGGGCTTGCACTGACGTGCTGCGTCTTCTTCTGCACGCTGATCGTCTACAACGGCATGTGCCTCCACCACCTCAACCCCAATGGCATCCTCCAGATCGCAGTCTTCATCATGCTGTGAGAGGCGTACTTGGGGATTGCGCCCAACTTCAACGTCCGGCGCTACTTCTTCAGCGTCAGCCGGTAGTTGGACGGCGGCACGAGGTGGCGCGTCGGTGGCGCGAGGGGGCGCGTCGGCGGCGCGAGGCTGTGCGTTGGCGGCTCCGTGATTATGCTCTGGAGCTCCGAGGCCAAGGAGTACATCAAGGTGTCGCTCAAGATGTCGTTGAAGGGCTGGCACGATGCCTGGTTCTACATCGCCAATGCCGACCCCGGGCTCCCAAACTTTCGCGACGCGCCCGTTGAGATGACCGATGCATGGAAGGAAAAGCCGTTGGCCGACGAGAAGCTTGTCCTGGAACCGCTTTTGTGTTGAATCGAGCGGCTACGGTCTGAATGTTTGAATGGTGCGGCGCCGTACCCAGCCGCTCAGCCTCCGGACCCGGCCCATGAACGAGTACACCGGAAAGGACGACGACACCCGAGAGGTGGCCGGGATGGAGCTGGCAGAGAAACACGTTGTGAAGCGGGTCGCCAGGCTGCTCGAGGGGGAGGTCACCGACGAGATAACCAAGGGGCCGCTGCCTCTGGACAAGGATAGCCGGACCCTGGTAAGTTGGCTCTCTGCTGTCTTTGTTGCTTGAATTCGTAGTGCTGCTTGGGTTGGCTGTAGGTGGGAGTTGTAGACTTAGTCATCGTTGTCATTGTAGGGTCTGTTCAGGGCCACCCACGCTGCGGGGTCGGGCGGCATAGATGTGGTCGGGACGAGCGCAACGGGCTCGTCTCCGGCCCCTGCGCAGAAGAAGAAGAAGAAGAAGGCCGCTGCTCGGAAGCGGCGTGGCGGGGGCCTGATGCAGTTCCTCGGTGATAGCCCAGTGGTCGCCCTGCCAGTTGTCCCGGCAGCTCAAGGCTCGGGTGACACTCCTCCGTCTAGATCCCCATTGTCAACGAGTGCAAGGTCGAGGGTCCCGACCCTGACCTTTGGGTACACCGGGTCGCCATCGATGGTTCAAGTTGATGTTGGGAGCTCGACATCTTCGGAGGACGTGGTGCCACCTCCATCCAAGAGGGCGAGAACCGAGGGTTCGAAGGATGTCGAAGCCAACTCCAGAGCTCTTCCCGCCACCACCACGGGACAAGCGGCGGGGGCAAAGGCGGCTCAGCCATCGGGGGCCAACCAGCCGGTGCCGTCCCGGGGATGAAAGTTCCCAACCCGCCGGTTGAAAGCGTAAGCTCCTTCATCTTAACTTAGTCGTTAACATCATTTGGCTTAGTTTGTGTACCTGACCTGTTTCGAGGTTTCGTAGGGGTCCGTCATCGATCACCGCTCTCCGCGCTGTCGCGGTAGTCTCCGCACCGACGCCCGCGGTTGATGATTAAGAAACCGACGCCAGCGCCGAGGCCATGGCGCGTGCAGTGACACCGCCACCGGTTGTTTCGGCTTAGGATTCGCCGGCCACCACTCCGTCGAACTCCATCGAGGAAGCCCGGGAGGAGCGGCAGCAGAAGAAGAAAGAGGAGTTCCCCTTCCGGCTCCCGACGCCAGTGGGGAAGATGAGATGATGGTCGGTGGGGAGGAGCCTGCGCCGTCCCCAACCGTCCATGCCGAAGGGCCGAGAGAAAGCCCTCGTCCACGTTCCACGAAGAGCCAGCTGGCCAGACCTCGCCTGCCGCTTCCGAGGACACGGGAGGAGCGAGATCGGAGGCTGCTGGGAGGCCATCAACGGAAATGGCCCTACCTGGTGCAACCGAGGTTGAGGAGGAGGCCCGGGAGGAAGGCGGGGCTGAGACAGCAATGGTGCCAGTGGCGCCATCGCCCGCTACAACGGCATCCGGCCCCTCGACCTCGGGCGCCCAAGGGTCAGAGAAGGAGGTGTTCTGTCGATCGAGGCCGTGGCTGGAGCCTTCCAGGTCTATGACGACCGGATGGCCGAAGTCCGCGCCTTGCCTATGTGGCGCGCTCCGGCCTCCACAAGCTGCTCGACGACATGACCGAGTGCCGAGAGCTTTTCGAGGACCCATACATGCTGATGTGTCAGGTAAGCATTCTTAATACTTAGGCTTTTTAGTCGAACCTGTGTGTTGCGGCGCTGAGCCGCGTCATTTGCAGGAGAATCTCGCCAAGGCAGTGGGTCGGCCACTTGGCGGCTTCGGACTGCAGGCCGAGGTCGATGCTCTTCGGAAGGAGCTGAAGCAGGAGAGAGCCGATCGCGACACGTTGAAGGACGCCACGATTCGACTCCATCATCAGCTCAATGCTGCCCGGGAGTCGGGTCGCATCGCGCTCGGGGAGGCCAACCAGGCCCGACTGGAGGCCGTAACCACGTGGTCAGAGAACAGGAGGCTTGCCTCTGAACACGCTTCCGCGAAGGAGACGATTGCGCGTAAGTTAACTCATACCTTTTGATTTTTATCGTTTGAGGGTCGGGGTCTCATAGGGAATTCTTCCTTTGTTCAAAGCTTCGGAAGCAGGCTGCCCAACATGCATCGGAGGTGCAGCACCTCAAAGATCTTCGGGCTCATGCCGACGGAGTTCGCGAAAGCGCCAAGCGCCACCGCTCGGGCCGAGGAGATGTGTCACCGCGCCTTTGAGGCTCGGGATGTGCTCAACTCGGAACGCATCGCTGCCGAGGCGGAAGTCAAGCAGCTTTCAAAGGAGCAACAGGAGAAGCAGCAGGCCGCCGTCGAGGTCCTGGCGGCGCGGATGGCCGGGGAAGAGATGATTACCCAGATCCAGGCAGAGCTAGCCAAGGCCAAGGCTGCTGTCGAGGCCGTCGAGAAGGAGCAGGACAGTGAGTGTTTTTATCTTTTTGTTTATTGAAGTGTTTACAAGGGTCAGTCCCTTGACCAGCGCATTTTTTGCAGATGCTGTCGGCGAGTCCCGTGCGCTGCTCCACGTGATGCGGCAGCTCCTGGGCCTAATCGGCATCGAGCTTATGGCTGCGCTCGAGGATGGGGCCATGTTGGCCTTGGCACTGACTCGCTCCCACTGCCCGGGCACTAACTTCGGCCGCATCGTTGAGGGGTTTGTCGCCGGAACGTCGGAGGAGCAAATGGTGCAGCTGCAGGCCGAGATGTAGCCCTCGGTGAGGGAGATTGTCGCCGACTTCAATGGGCCGGAGCTTCTCCAGGAGCGATTCAAGCATCTGCCCCACCTGCCGCGGCGTCCTTAGGTCCTGTAGGAGTTAGTCGTAGTGTCTTTTGTATCATGTCTTGTAATGAACACTTAGATGTTTGTAAATAAGTAAGTTTCTGACTCTTTTTTTGTGTTTTTGGATGCCTCGCACTTAACATTTTTCAAGCTCCATTGGGCGTTGATCAAGCGACTGGGCCAGGTATAGCTCGTAGGGTCGAGTGTTGGGCTCAATACAGCCGTAGAGCGTCACCAACTATGGGTCGTCAATCGCTAGCCGCGAGGAAAACTTAAACGAGAGTGCTTGCGATCACTTAGCACGTCCGAGGGTCACCCACGAAGCCCGGCGCGGATCGGGGAGTCGAGCCCCAAGGAATCGATACGAGGCACAGAGCCTTAACACAAGAGACTAAGGCACAGAGCCACAGGGCGAGAAATCGAGGCATCGGGCCTAAAAATAAAAAGTAAGGAGGTCAGACGCTCCAACCCTCGAGTGGGGACACTGGGACTAGCCCCGGGCGGTGAATGGCGGCCGGGTCGGCTGCGGTTCGTCGCCCAAAACAGTAAGGAAAATGAAAGATGCACAAAAAACTTAGCTGGTTTTATTATGCTTAGAATCGACGCAGATTCTCGATGTTTCGGGCATTAGCTAGCTCTCTGCCGCTCTCGGTCGCCAGCTTGTAGGCGCTAGGCCTCAAGACTCATTTAATTACATATGGCCCCTCCCGAGGGGATACAACTTGTGTTGGTTGGCCTTCATCTGGACTCTCTTGAGCACAGGATCCCCGACGTTGAAGGCCTGGCTCTTAACGCGCCGAGCGTGTAGTTGTCATAGGCTTTGCTAGTACTTGGCCGATCGTAGAATGGCGACGTCGCGCACCTCTTCCAACTGATCCAAGGCATCGCACCGCTTTCGACCTCTCCTCATCCTAGGCTCGGACCCTTGGGGAATTGTAGTCGAGGTCGGTCGGCAGCACAGCCTCTGCTCCAAATGTCATGAAGAAGGGGGTAAACCCCGTGGTTTTGTTGGGAGTCGTTCGTAGACACCATAATACGAGACAGGAGTTCTTGGACCCATCGTTCGGCCGCCTGCCAGACGGAGTAATAGATCCGAGGGTTCAAACCTTAGAGCACCATCCTGTTAGCGCGCTCAACCTGACTGTTGGTCCTCGGGTGGGCCACGGAGGCAAAGTCGAGTTGGATGTAGTACTCTTCGCAGAATTCCTGATACAATCGCCCGGTAAACTGTGTAACATTGTCGGGGATGATGGAGTGAGGGATCCCAAATCGGCAGATAATATTGTGGAAGAAATCGACCGCTCGGCCGAAGCTGATGCTTGGCACCGGTTTGGCCTCGATCCACTTGGTGAACTTGTTGACGACGACGAAAAGGTGGGTGAAGCCCTCGGGTGCTTGTCGGAAAGGTCCGAGGATGTCGAGCCTCCAGACCGCAAAGGGCCATGTGATCGGGATCTTCTGGAGCTCCTAGATCGGCATATGCGTCTGCCAGGCATAGAACTGGCAAACTCTGCATTAACGGATGAGCTTCTCGACGTCGGAGACTGCCGTGGGCCAGTAGAATCCCTGGCGAAAGATTTTCTCGACCAAGGTCCTCGAGGCGGCATGGTGACCGCAAATGCCTAAGTGGATGTCGTTGAGAAGATGTAAACCCTCCACCTGAGGGATGCAACGTTGGAGAATGCCGTTGGGGATCCGCTTGTAGATCTCGTTGTCGATGATGACGTAGGACTTGGCTCGACGCGAGACCCGCCTAGCCTCGTTGGTGTCGGCCGGGAGAGTGCCATCTTGGAGGAAAGCGAAGATGTCTTAGACCAGGAAATGATGGCCATAACTCTTGGCTCCGGGACTGGGGCCTGCTCGCCGACTGCCGCCTTGACCTCAGGGTCAACGGCATCATTTTTGAGCTTGATGGTTGGCTTAGAGAGGATTTCGAGTAAAGTGTCGTCGGGGATCGGATCCCGCATCAAGGCCATCCTGGCCAGGGCGTCGACTGCTTTGTTGTCGCGGCGTTGGACGTGGTGGAGCTTGAGCCTATCAAACTGAGGCAAACAAAACAGATCTTTTGGGCATACCTTGTTGAGACTCATGTAGTCAAAGCACATCCTCCATTTCCCATTCTTCTTGTTAACTATTACAGGGTTGGCCAGCCACTCGGGGTGGTAGAGTACCTCTTGGATGAACTTAGCATCTAACAACTTAGTGATCTCTTCTCCGATGGCCCAGTGCTTCTCGTCGTCGAAACGCTGGAGTCGTTGCTTCACCGATCGAGACCCGGGAATGATGTTGAGAGAGTGCTCGACGACCTCCTTTGGGATGCCCGACATATCAGAGGGTGCCCAGGTGAAGACATCTCGATTTCGGATGAGGAAGTTGACGAGCGCGCTTTCCTATTTGTCAAAGAGCGCTGTCTCAATCCTAGCCTTCTTGGTTGGATCGGAGTGGTCAAGGACGATCTCCTTGGAGTCGTCAGCCGATTCGAAGGATGCAGAGGTTGAAGGCTTGGAGTTGAGGGTCGGGACCGATTCCTTGGTCTTGCAAATCTCTTTACGCTGGACCGACCCCGCGAGGGCAATGGCCAACTCGAAGGTTTCCTGCTCGCAGACGAGAGCGTGCTTGAAGCGGGACACCACTGTGATGATGCCCTTGGGCCCTGGCATCTCTAGCTTGAGGTAGACATAGTTGGGGACGACCATGAACTTCATGTAGCAGGGCCGACCGAGGATGGCGTGGTAAGTGCCGATGAAGTCAACCACCTCGAAGGAGAGCTTCTCGGTCTTAAAGTTGTTGTGGTCACCGAAGGTAACCGGGAGGGTGATCTGGCCCAGGGGCACTGCGCAACCCCTGGGAATGATACCGTGGAACGGAGCGTGGTTTGGACGGAGGTCGGACTCTGAAAGATTCAGGCTTTTAAAGTGTCGATGTAGAGGATGTTGAGGGCACTGCCGCCGTCCATAAAGACCTTGGTGAGGCACGTGGTGCCGATGATCGGGCCAAGCACCAGAGGCAGGCGCCCTGGCTGAGGCACGTAGTCAGGGTGGTCAGAGCTGTCGAAGGTGATCGGGGCCTCCGACCACTTGAGGTAGGTTGGGACAGCAGGGTCGGCGATGTTCACATCTCGCCAAGTCTGCTTCTGTTGGCGCCCAAACTCATAAGCCACTGGCCCACCGAAAATCATCAGGTAGTCCTTCGGCTCACAGAAGGCAGTATCGGTGTCGCTCTCGGCGTCCTTCGCAGGGGATTCGGACGTGGAGGTTGACGAGAGTCAGGTCGGAAGTTACCTTTGAAGAACTGCTTCATCATTTGGCAGTCCCAGAGCATGTGCTTGACGGGGGTCGAGTGGTTGGTGCAGGGTTTGTCGAGCAGATTCTCAAAGTGGTTGTTGTGGTTGGTCGGCTTCCTTGCTTGGGGTCAGGGTTGACGCTCGGTGACACCCACGAACTCGTCGTCGTGTTGCCGGTTCTTCTTGGGCCCCTTGCTGCTCGAACCTCCCTCGGACTGATCATCTCATCGGTCGGGACGCCGGTCGAAGCGTTGGTCGGTCTTGCGGTCGGACTTGGACTTCTCTTTGTCCTTGCCCCGATCCTAGTCAAAGTTGGCTTGGACAGCCTCCTCCCCAGTGGCGAAAGTAGTAGCGACGTCGAGAAGGGCCTTGGAGGTTGTGCCGCAGGTGAAGGCGTTGGTGACGTCGGCATCGCTTATGTCGGGGCAGCTCGTTACGCTTGCGCGAAAAGCGCTGAATGTAGTCCCTGAGCGATTCGCTCGACCTCTGCTTGCAGTTTTTCAGGTCCCAAGAGTTACCTGGCCGAGTGTTGGTCCCCTATAAGTTGCCGACGAAGATGCACCGGAGGTCGGTCTAGTCGTGGATGCAGCCCTCGGGAAGATGCTCGAGCCACCCCCTGGCCGAGTCGAACAGGAAGAGTGGCAAGTACTAGATGGCGAACAGGTCGTCCGCCCCCGTACTCTATAGGCGAGGCGATAATCTTCGAGCCAGTAGGTTGGGTTTGTCTCACCAGAGTACTTGACGTTGTTGGTCAGAGCGCAGAATCTTTGTGAGAACATTGCTCTTCGGATCTGCGCTGGTTGGGGCTCCGAAGGTGGTCGTAGCTGCGCCGTTGATCATGGCGGCCGAGAGTTCGTTTCCGCCTGGACTTGATGTAGCGCTCGCTCCTGGCTTGCCTTCTTGCGTTGATGGTGTGGCGGACGTCGCGATGCTCTCCGAGGTGCTGGCGAACGGATCCAGTCGGTGGTAGAGGGTCTTGTGCCTCGGTCCGACCTTCAACGGTCAGCGCGCGGTCGTTGTGTGCTGCGGACTTCAAAGTGCTGCAGTCGGAGTGACTGTTCTGGTTGTTGGAGTGCGCCATGGAGGTACATGCGTAGCCCATCGTAACTCTCTTTGAGCTTGGGGTTGTCGGGCGTGGCAAACTCATTGAGGACATAGGCCGCCGCCGCCAGATTCTCGAGTGGATTGTCGAAGACGGGCGTGCCGCCATCCATGATCTGTTGGTAGGTGGAGCGTGCTCGAGCTCGAGCGCCTGCGCTCGTCGCGGGAGCACCCTTGCCCGGAACATCACCCCCGGCGGCGGTAGTTTTGTGCCGGAGGGCTTCCTCGACGATGGAGAGCGCTCGATGGTGTGGAGAAGCGTCTCCATCTAGAGTCATGCCAGGAGTCTTTTCCTCCGCGGCCTTGGGAGCCTGCAGCATGAAGCACTCCCGAGCCGGGTCGTGACCCCGCACGGTGTGAGCCTGACGATGACAGGCCGCGCGTCACTTACGCGGGGCCTGAAGATGGAGCTCGTCGCTTCGGTCGGCGACGAAGTCCAGGCTTCAAGCGGAAGGCCTGGCCGGCGGTAAAGAGGGGGACGTGCCACGATCGACCATCACGAGCGATGGAAACCGTGAAACTACCAAAACGAAGGTGAGAGATCGAAGTTTCTCCCACCAGAGCGAAGATTAAAGCCATCAAAAAAGCGAAGTGAAAACGCACCACGAAAACCCTCTTCCTGGCACGCCAACTGTCGATGTTCTGACCACCGGCACAGTAGAGTTTACGTATTCGGAGGGAGATTTTTGTGCGCTCTTTATATTCGAGGTGGCCTAATCTACGAAAGACTCAGGGTCTAGCCTGGTTCGGGCCGCCGCGGAGGCGTAATACCCTACGTCCAGGAGTGGATTGATCGTATGAACTTAGAAACGAAAGTACAATGGCGGAAGGGCCTTGGCACGAGCAAGAATCCTAGCACGTGTATCTGGATATGTTTACTGTGGCTTATTGAAACTCTTCGTCTAAAGCCCCCAGTACCCTTTTGTATAGGGGTCGGACCGGGGTTACAAACTTGATGCCTACGGAAACTAGCAGCCCTCTGACGGGTGGGGCCGCGATCGTCGCCGAAGATGTTCCTCAGGCGCCCGCTGGCGGCGGAGCAGGTTGTCGGTGTCCTTTGATCGTCCTCTGTCTAATCATAGGGGACAAAGGATACTTTTCTGTTTAGCTTTACAGCCTGTCGGAACGCTTTACCCATCATCTAGATGCTTTACCTTCTTCTGGAATGCTTTACCTCTAGCAAGGCTGCTTTACCTCTTGCTGTAGGTTGTCAGGAATCTCTGTGTTTGTCAGAAGTTGACCGTTGAGGCGGTGACCGACCCCTGAGGGTTGGGCAGGAGTGCTGGCTTTCCAGTCGTCGATCGGTTGGGCTTTGTTGTTATGCGCCCTTGACCTTTCGATAGTCAGGCTATTGTGTTCATGCGGTCCCGTCCCAGGGGGGCGGGATGTTCTTCCGTGGCTCGACGTGGTGAAGTCCTTGGTGGACTGTTGAGGTCTGTGGGCTGTAGTCCATGGCCACGTCTTTGTATTCACTCCGGGTTCATAGGTACCCGGGGTACATAATCCCGACAGGTTTCAACTTAAGTGATTTGGTTACTTTAAGCTCTGAACTGGATGCCCTTACTGAAGTTGTAACAAAAGAAGAGATAAATACTGCCATAAACAATATTCCTTTAGATAAGGCACCTGGTCCAGATGGTTTTAATGGGCTTTTCTCTAAAAGGTGTTGGCATGTTATCAAGAAAGAAGCATACCAATTATGCAAAGAATTTTTTCATGGGGACTTGAATCTGCAGGCTATCAATTCTTCCTTTAACACCCTAGTACCAATTATCTCAAGTTAGTGATTACAGGCCCATTTCTCTTCTGAACTCTCTGTTAAAGATCATCACCAAAATTATGACAGAGAGACTTCAAAAGTGATTATTCCTTTCATTCTTAGGAATCAATATGGTTTTATCAAGAACAGAACTATAGAAGAATGTTTAGCCCGGGCCTTTAAATACATTCATCAGTGCCAGTAATAAAAAATGGGATCAATATCCTTAATCTACATTTTGAAAAGGCCTTTGACATAATTGAGCACAGTACAATCCTTTAAATGTTGAGCCATCTGGGTTTCAATGAAACTGGCAAAATTGGATAGCTAGGATCCTTAGCTAGCTCAGCCATTTTCCTCAATGGAGTGTCAGGAAAGAGTTTTCTGTGTAAAAGGAGAGTAAGACAGAGGGGATCCACTCCCCCCCCTCCCCCCTAAGCCTTATTCGGTTATGCATCAATCCAAGTGGATTGAGGGAGGATGAATCCATTACTCTCTAGGTGAGGATTCAATCCCCCGCATTCCACTCCATTCCCCTTTCATTTTTCCAAAACCGAATTGGGCCTTACTTGTCATAGCAGTTGATCTTTTGCAGTGCATTGTTAATAAAGCTGTCAAATGGGGATCCTTTCCATTCCCATTGCAGCCAATCCAACTGCTTTCCAATCATTCGATAGGGGGGACAATACTACTCTAATCATGAAGGCATCGCAAAAAGGGTTGTTTTACCCTCAAGAGCCTTTTGCATTGTTTTCCAAACTCTACTGGTCTTTCGCATCAATTATGGAAAATCCACCATTATACCTCTTAATATGGATGAAGATGCAGCACACGTTCTAGCACAGACCTTCGGATGTAAACAAGAATCACATCCAATCACTTACCTTGGGCATCCATTGGGAATAACTAAACCAAGAGTGGAGCATTTTATGCCCCTGGTGGATAAAATTGCAAAACGTTTATCAACTTTCTCAACCATGTTTACCCGTGCTGAAAGATTGCAACTTGTTAACTCGGTTTTATCCTTGCCCACGTACACTATGTATAGCCTTGACATTCTGATCACAGTCTGGACCAGATTAATAAATTAGGGAGAAACTGTTTATAGCGTGGCTCAGACATCAATGGGAAGGGAAAACCTCTTACTGCTTGGAAAAAAGTAACCAGGCCAAAGCTCAGAGGGGGTTTAGGGGTACTAGATTTGAGATCTCAAAACAAGGCACAACTTATAAAGCATATGGATAAGATACTGGTGAGATTGATGAATATCTCCCCCATGACCAACCTCCTAAAATATGGCTAACAAATATTTTGCCTATTTTTGCAAAGCAAGTGAACCATGCATAATTTAGCTTTTGAGAAAGTAAACCCTATAGCTTTATCTTTGCTACAACCAAATATACATCTATATATAGCCTTCCTTAGTGTTATAGCTTATTGAGTAACCCTGCGTCTAAAGTCCGCTTACCACCCAGCTCCCACGTGGAGCGGGCTCGCGCATTTGTGCACAGCACCCTGTTACGCTTTCGATCTCGCTTCGTGTAAAAAGGTTAACCCGAACGTGCTGTAGTTGGAACAATGAGGGTTATAAACTCGCCTTCACCTCCCTACACAACCAAGGTGGACCAAGGGCTTGTTTGTTTGGGCTTTCGCTTTTGTGTTTTTAGAAAATTGGCTGTGTAGTTAAAAAAGTTGCCCAGTAAAATTTGAATATTGGCTTTTGTAATATATTTTTAGCTTCTCAGCACACTAAAAGGTAGAAAAGCAACTCAGAATGTGCTTTCAGTATTTAGTTCATTTCATCATAAGCTTGTTTTTCAACTTTTTAAAAGCAACCTTTTTAGAACCCCGTTTGTTTCAGCTTCCGGCTTTTCAGCTGGAAAAGCCAGTTGAGAAGCTGAAACAAACAGGGCCTAATCTCACCTCTCCACTTCACTTTAATTATATGCCATTAAAGTCTAAACTACACCCTACAACTACATCTACAGGCTTGTGCTAAGGTGTTACAAAAATCCACTGCTGTAACATCCCTAAGCCTACAATACAATTCCAGAGCCGCTCGCGCCTATAGTGCAGGTCCCACCATATAGAATAACTCATGTGCTCTCATCCTCATTCGCAAAAAAGGTTAACATAAATTGTTCCTACATTCTAGACCAGATATTTAAATTGAGCTGGCTCCACTCATGGGATTAATCCTCATGCAGCTAGTGTTTCGTGTGCTGCAGTAGCTTAGCTATCGCTCCACTGCACAGACTTGGGCCATTCTGCTGGGCCGGGATACTACATTGTTTGGCTCATTCGCCCAAAGATCATATAGCCTTGGTATCTCGAAGTTCGACTAGCCAAACTTTTTTGTCTCACTTATTAGAAAGATTTTAAGATAGACTCAAACAAAACGTGAACCGTCTATATACACAGATCTCGAGAAATAAAGTGTTTTTTTACCTCCTAAGAGGTAAAAGCTCTTTAATATTTTTTAATTAATATAATATCCATTTTGGAAAATAATATTATATTTTTGGAAACTTATGCATGCGTAATTTTAGCTCCTTACAAAAATAAACGTTCCGATTTATATTTTTGAAAACTTATGCATGCGTCAATTTTGAAAAGTAACGTAATTTTAACTCTTACAAAAATAGATGGCCCAGATCTATTTTCGTGTATTACCTCTTTGGAGGTGAAACAATAGGAGTTGGTCTACTTTAAAATGCCTCACTTGCTATTGTTCTCCTCAAGGCTTTTGTTGTATTGGTCCCAAAAGATTAGTCTTTTACTTGTAGCCAAGCTAGCATGGTTTAGCCATTTGCAATCTGGAAATGACCGAAATTCATGCCTTGGAACCATGCTCCTGATCCCCATGATAGTTTCTATACTACACTTGTTTTCTTTGATTATAAAAGGGTATATAGTGAGATAGGAAAAAATGACCCTGAAAAGGTATAAAAATATAGAGTACTTATGACTACATAAACATTTCTAAGTTTAGTTAAAATCAAACTTCTTTAACTTTGATCATTGATGGTGAAGAATTCATGATATTTTATCATATATAATTTATATTACTACCTCCGTCACAGTAGAAGCTTATTTCTAGCTTTTGTTGACCGATGCTTTGACTAATGTTTTTTATAGATTCGGTTAAATTGAAAAACCTAGTATTTGTATTTTTAAATTCATCAAAAAAATACTTTCATAATATATATAATTTATATTAATAAAAGTAATTAAATTTATCAAAATCATTGATCAAACTCGTAGTCAACAAACCTAGAAATAAACTTCTATTGGGATGTAGAGAGTATTAAATTTATTATGAAACTAACTTTCATAATCTTTAACTCTATATTAGAAATTATTTAGTTTTTTAGATATTATTAGTCAAAGAATTTGACTTTTACTAAATCTAAAATTGCTTATATTTTAGGACGGAGGCAGTACCTCGTGACTTGGTCACTCACCTGTCCCCTCGGGAGGTCCCAATCTAGAGTCTATGTCCATGTGAATCACGTGAGAGTGAAAATTGGAGTACAGACACTATCATTTTCAGGACGGAGTCCTAATAAAATTCATATGAATCACTATCATCGTGTTGCACGAGATGACAGCAAACTCAAGTCCCTAGGTTTGCTCTTGTAACAAGCCGTACTATATATAAATAAACCTTCCCAAGAATGCTCGATAAAAAAGCCAAAGCATCCAAGCAAGACACTGTCAGGAATCCTTAGGTTATAGAAACAATGGCAGCTCAGGTCCAGTCAATTGTAGTCCCAACCGACGCCGAGCTGCTGCAGGCACAGGCCGACCTGTGGCGCCACAGCCTCTACTACCTCAAATCCATGGCTCTCAAGTGCGCCGTTGAGCTTGGCATCCCCACGGCAATCCACCGGCTCGGTGGAACGGCCTCGGTACCAGACCTGATCACGGCACTATCACTCCCTGCAGGCAAGCAGCCATTCCTTGGCCGCCTCATGCGAATGTTGGCCTCATCCGGTGTATTCACAAAGGTTGAGGCTGATTCCACTGAGGCTATCTACACCATCACCCCACTGTCATACCTCTTGGTGGATGGAATCGCTGCCGACGGACATATAAACCATGCCCCATTCCTGCTCACTGTGACCTCGAAGCACTATATTGACCTTGCCATGGAGTTAGCAGCCTGGTTGAAGAAGGAAGATAAGACTCCTCCTTTTGATCATGTGCACGGAGCCTCATTGTTCGAGGAGAGTATGGCGCACCGTGATCCGGAGTTCCACAAAATGTCGAGGCAAGGTTTGATAGTCCATGACAACTTTGCGGTTGACATTGCACTACGTGAATTCCGTGACATATTTCAGGGGATTAAGTCCTTGACTGACTGCTGCTACCATGGGGATGGCACTACGGCGAATGCCATTGGTAAGTCCTTTCCGCAAATGAAGGTCACCCATATGGACCTTCCAGAGGAGATCCGTAAAATTCCAGCTGATGGCATCGTTAACTACGTTGGAGGTGATATGTTTAAGTCCATCCCACCTGCTCAAGTTGTGATGCTCAAGGTAGATACCCAAAATCTAACTGGTTTCATTACAAAAAAGAACAAATCGGTTCATTCAATAAAAAAAGTAGTTGATGACATCGGTCAATCCATGCTAATTAGTATTTCTCTTTATAAAACAAAATTTAAATTTATGCAGCTTCTTTCTAATGTATGATGTGCTTCTGTTTCAACTGACATAACGAATCCGTGGTAGATGGTGCTGCACCACTGGAGCGATGAGGACTGCCTGAAGATCCTTGCCAACTGCAGGAAGGCAATAACTTCACGAGAAAATGGTGGAAAAGTTCTCATTGGAGACATAGTTCTTGACCCCACCTCAGAGCCAATAATGTATGAAACACAACTCTTAATGGACGTCTGCATGATGCTGATGAAAGGAGGCAGACAACGGGACTTGAATGATTGGCGTGAACTCTTCATGAAAGCAGGTTTCAGTGACTTTAAGCTGATCAGTAAATTTGGGGCTCGAGGTGTCTTGGAGGCCTATCCATAAGGTTTCCAGGATTTCAATAATTATGTTACGCGCTTTGGTATGAGGAATCCTCTATATATAGAATAAAGGGATTCCATGATTTTCTGCATGGTCATTCTACAAGACAGGCGGGAGCAAGCTGAGGTACTCGGCTTGATTGCTGTAAAATATGTGTACCTTTCATTTTGTACAGTATAAAAGCAAACGGTGTGATTGTATATGTCTAATGTTATTATCGTACTGGGTATTTTGTATTATGTACTGGAATGATATCACTCGTCCATTCCTTACATATAGGAGACATGGTCAACAGTTTGTACAGTCATAAACCACGAATAATGTTGAAGATGTCTATCGGGACGAGGACTTTATTACATTGATCATGTGTTGCTTAAGTCACCAAATACCTTTTTATTTTGTTGCTTAGTTTGTTAACTTGATCTTCTGAATGGTAAAAGTGACCTGTCAAGCTTGGACGTAAATGGATGCTTTCTTAATTTGTTTTATTGAAACTGCATGTCCCTTTACATAAGAAAACACCATGCAACTATCACTGAAAATTGTAAAACTTCACCTCTTTTTTATCCTAATTCTGAAATGAAACTATTTTCAACCCCAGTTTCTTGTAGTTGATTCTCTTTTTTGAATTAAAAAAA
>BCLF01000082.1:306185-327381 GCA_001602275.1 Zoysia japonica | reverse complement strand
CTGCCCCCCCCCCCCCCCCGCCCCCACGTGGAGACCATAGAGATGGATGCATCCCTAGAGGTCCACGATGCGGAAGCGTTAGGGTTAGGAGGGTCGGCAGCAGAACTAGATCGAAGTTTGGCTCTATACCATGTGAGAATAAGAGAGGGATGAATTATATGAATAATAGATGTGTCTGTATTTAGCCTCCGGTGTCGGCTTATATAGAATACAAGACTTGAGGGTAAGGCTCCCCAGTATACATATGGCAGGCTACGAAATACATATGACATGCTACCGAGATACAAATGGTAAGCAACCGAAATATATATGATAGGCTACGATAATAATTCTAAGCTACCAAATATACTTTAACAATTATGGATTATTAGCACTAAATGAGCAGACCAGTAAAGCGGAAGTGATTGCGAGGTTGGGGCAATGAAATCCAACATCACACGTCGATGTAGGGGAAGTAGTCTATTACAACAACCGTCTCCTTCTAATCTAGCTGAACGACACCAGAACAGCACCTCTTTGCGGTATCCACACATATGGCATGTGAAGACCATTCGCGGTGTGCTAACAACAGCGTGCGGTTAGAGTTCTTGTGGGAGAGACCGTGGCGGTGTCTAGGGTTTCAAAAACATGAGATCGTCTACTCCCTTAGCCCCGCATCCTCTTATATAGATCCCACTAATAGACTTCCACATGCAGGCCCATTAGCAGTCTGATCTCTTACGGGTCATTATCCGTGTGGCCCTTTAATGCGGATCAAATTCAGGCATATATCCAACAATCTCCCCCATTTGTATTAGAGACAATCACATAGGCAAGGTACTCAATATTCCAACCCGTTAAGTGTGAGACCTGTTAGGTGTGTTCATGACAATGTTATGAAAATTATTTTCAGATCAGAAGTAGATAGCGGCACCTAGTAGCACACATTTGACTCAGTGCAGATATAAACATCAAATTGGTAAACCTTTGACATGTACATATACCAATCATTTTGCCTCACAATATCAATCAAGGTGAGATATGCGCCATCTCTGTGATAGCTCGACCATTTACTCGAATAAATAGTGGACTCATCGCGACTAACTCTTAGTCATCATTGTTAACTCTTTAGTCACATTGCCATAGCCATACACTTCCAAATCCATCAATCTCAAGGTTTCAGATATATCTCTTATGTTATTAGAAGGGGCAAATGCAGTCCAGATTGCTAAGACCCCATGACATATTTCATAGCATACCCAAAAGCTATTTTTATAACTACCCAGATACGAAGTAGCATTTGGTAACCTCAATGTGTGCCCATGTTTGTATAGTTCAATAATTTCAAGATTGCAAGCAGTATATTTACACTTTGTATAATGCGTTAAGCCTCGAGCTCGTCGTGTGCCTCTTCATCCATGACCGAAACAATCTCTTCTGTCGACCTCGTATCTGTTGTGTTCGCATGCTCCTTGCTTTTATCCAGCTGGGACTCCTTTCGCATTATTTTTCCTCTTATCATCGCCATCAGGTCATCCTGAACATCTTTGTTCTCCATAATATAACATTTAATAGCTTCCTTGCCCTGGAATGTTTGCCCGTTCATGTGATAGAAGACTCCTGATTTTGTTATGAGTTTGTGTTCACAGCCTAATTCAATGATCTCCGATTCACGACTTACACCCTTGCCAAACTCGAGCTCGAGTTGTACAGTCCGATATGGAGGGGCGTGTTTGTTTTTCACAACCTTGACCTGGATTTGTGTGCCTACAACCTGTTAATTGGAACTGAACTAGATTAGAAAATAACTTAATGTTGTATAATGAGGTAAAATAATTGTGCCCTAACAGATGAATAAGTTGTTTCGATACAACTATGAATAACTCTTTTTAATAAGCCCTAACAATTTATGCTTGTCCTTGTGAATTCAGTCCAACTGTACAAAACTGTGCTGGGTATGAGTTCAAAGAACAAGAGAATTACGAAACAGGGAAGGAATACATTTGCTAAATTCTACATTTAAAGCTCCGGCATATGCAGCAAACAACAAGAACATAATCGAGCTAAGGTTCAAAGTTATTATCAAAATGTTTACCACTTCAGACTTCTTTACGAGACCTATCCTTTTGGTGTTCAGGCGAACCGAAGCATAGAACTTCAAGGCATTTCCTCCACAAGTTACTTCTGCTGGTGCTCCAAACCCACTATATGTGCTTAGTTTCGATCTTATCTGTACACATGCTCACAAATAAACAGAGGCTGTTATCTGTAGATAAACATGGAAGGATGCTAAGTGGCAATGCTACTCAAACTAGTAAATTCAAAACTGGAGGTGACAAGGATATCAGTATCAATATTCATTGAACAATCAGTTTGAACCTGACATCCATGTCACACTACCTCCCAGGACTACGTCAATCAATGAATATAGTAAATATTACTGATCAATGCATAAATATAGTTATCAACTTTTGCTCTGGACTTTTCTTGTTCCGTGCTACGTTAAAAAGCCATGGATGAATATTTGGAGTGCAAGTATATAACATATTTTGATAGTATGGCCTGGAATAATTATTTCTATGATTTTTTTATTATTTGAACATATGCTTCATTCACCATTGCGGAATTGATATCTATAAAATGGGAAGATTAACACTTATAAACACAAATAGTTTTTCCTTTTAAAATTAACTCACATAGTTCATTCTAAATAAACAGTGAGGAAAGTAACTGGATACCAAAGATTAAAAGATGTTTTTTAAATAACTCATGTCAGAACTAGAAGAATGTAAAGCATCATGAAACATAAGAGGTTGGTGCCCCAAATATCAGAAAGGGCGCTCAACCATCAGCCAGGGGTACTGTTCAGGCGCATGAACAAAGGGAAGTGTAGCATCCCATTATAATAAAAGACAAACAAAGAATATTCTATATTGCAATAGATTACGTAGGGCCCATTCGGCACGGCCTAAATCCATTGTCGTATATGACTGTAGATACAGTAAAACCACTGTTCGTATATGACATTTTTACCCGCTGGGCATGCTCTTGGGGGTGAGTTGCACCAAACGGCGCCTTAGGGTTCAAGCTGCCCTCTGTCTATATAAGGAAAGAAAACCCATCTATAAAGGACAATCAAAGAAGTTAAGAGAGAAACTACTTTCAAGCTGTGTTTAGACACTGGGCTGCCCTAGGCCAGCCATCCTCCCCTCCTCTTTCTGCAATCCTCCCAACGGTTTCAAGCATATAATATGAAATCCATTTTAGAGAAAGCCATCACGGGGTTGCCCATCAAGAAGCTTATCGCTACTTGTTCAATGAAGGAAGAACATGGCAAACCTGATTGGTAAACACCAACATTGTCCTGGAGCGAGAAAGTGAATGGCTCAACTTGCGAAGTGCTTGACTCATAAGCCTTGCTTGAAGTGCAACATGGGCATCTCCCATCTCACCGTCCAGTTCAGTTTTTGGTACAAGTGCTGCTACCTGTGCAAAGGATATAATTATGTTGCAGTGCCAGGAGTAACCAGTAACAAGAATAAAAGTAAAACTACTGCCATGTACCCATTCTAGGGTAAATAAAAAAATATAAATTAATTTATTTCCGTTTCTTTAGACGAATATGATTTGTGTAACTAGATACAAGTATAGTTCAAGCAGCAGGGGACCATGAAGCAGCTTTGCAAGGCAAAGAGAGCCAAGGTACTAACTTTTACATACACTGTCCACAACAACAACTTCAATAGAGCCACTACGAATTAGGATGTCAGCCAGTCCAAGAGCCTGTTCACCACAGTCTGGTTGAGACAGTAGCAAGCGTTCAGCATTTACACCTATAGACTCAGCTAAGGCCGGATCCAGTGCATGCTCAGCATCAATAAAAGCACAATACCCTGAATGAATAAAAAGAAAATGAATGAAACAAAGCATGGCATAGAACAAGTATTCCAATACAGCTTATATGAAACAGAAATATTGAGACAGCTCCCATCAAAAAAAAAAATTGAGACAGCACTCCGCTCAATTCATACAAATCATCATACCCATTCAAATTTTATTTTAGTACATCGTGGACATAACGTGCAAATCATCATACTCGTTCAAGTTCTATCTTTTGTGACTAAGTCATACAAATATTCGGAAGGATGCTGATGGGCCTAGAGACTCAATTGATTTATAGTAAATGCTTTCACAAGGAAACCAAAATAAGTGCCTTCATAGTGTTCTTAACAGTATCAGGAACTAAAATTGGTATCAATATATTCACCATGAATTATATTATGAAGCACTAAAGGACATATGGATAGCTAGTCAAAAACCATGTCACAGTTATCAATTTAACGTTCATTGCATGTCCCAGCAGAGGTGGTCATGCCTCCCAAAGAAATAGATCCAATGAAATAAAAAAAATGAAAATATAGAGAAATTTTTTGGTAATAAATCTCACACAAATTAAGTAAACCTGCATTATTGACACTAGTATGGAGATGTCCTCCATCACTAACTATAAACCCATGAAATTACCAATTACTTTGTGACCACTATTTCTTTTCTTCTTTTAGTCTTAAAGTCAAAAGGATCTCTAAAAGCTCCATGGTGTAAGTCAACACGAGGGATAACTTAGCTATTAGACCCCAATACTCATCCTCCATCTATTTTTCCTCCGAAAAAAAATATTGCACCTAAACAAAGAAGATACTCCTTGGTTTAGAACTCAAAGACAGTACTGTAGCCTACTACACATTTTGCACTGCTTTTGCTTTTGCTTGCAAAAAGCAGCGGTGTCTATAAAGTAAGCAGTTTACATGAGGTCAGCAGTAAGAAAAATACTACTTACCTCCACATTTTTGTGCCTCAGCTATGATATGAAGTGCTAAAGTTGTTTTCCCTGAGGCCTCAGGACCATAAATTTCAACAACCCTTCCCTACAAATGCATCAATAAGTTAAGAGTGAACAAAAAAAATAAGCAGCTAATTGTTTACAAATTTTATCAGTTAGCCAACAAAAGCATACGATGCACAAATCCTGACCTAGCCAGTCAATACCATATAAGCTTAACATTCTTCCCAGTGAACTTTAGCTCACATCTTAGCTTAGTCAGGTTCAGTTTGTTGCACAGCACTACAAAGTACAAAACATGCCTGTTAACATGATCAATAAGTCAGCAGACTGGCAACTAGGCTATCATGCAATTGCTGTATCCAGTACTAAAACTTCTATTCATTCACTATCTGAAAATTAAATTCTCTTTCATGATTTACAGCTGGTTAATGTAGGTTATGGAGAAAGAAAAAATAAAGCCAACAGCTAACCTTTGGAAGACCACCAATTCCTAAAGCTAGGTCCAAAGCAAAGGATCCCGTAGATATGACAGGAACTTCTTTACGATCATATGAGCGATGTAGCCACATTATTGACTCCTCACCAAATGCCAATGTAATCTGGTCAAGAGCTTGTTGAAGTGCCAAGTCTTTTATCTTAGAGCCTTCCTCTCTGGAACCATTTTCATCTGATTTGGATGTTTCTCTTCCTAGCAAGTAATAGGGAATGCAGCATAGTGGTCAAATCTCAAAATCAGTAGCTTCACTGAAAACTTGACTAATGATATCCCTTATGTTCTTTCCAAACAGAGCGTTCAGGATATCCAAAATCCACAAACAAACAAAAGTGTCACAAAATGTTCTCCAAAATATGAGAATTAATAATAAGCTTACAAGCATACAGAAACCTATGTGTTCCCACCCTCAGCAAAACTTATCACATAAAAATAAGGACAAAGTCCACTTTACTCCCTCAATGTTGAGCGATGTCTAGAATACCCCAACCTATTAAACAGTATGTTTAACCCCCTGATTTCCAAAATCTGGATAATTATACACCTTTACACCTAACCAAATCTGGTTTTGCTGATATGGATCCTGGTTTAGTGGTTTTGCATGGGCCTCCGGCTACATTGGCATGCATTGCATCATGGAAATCTTTCAGACACCGAGTTCCACTATCTTGAATTCACAATCCATCTGTTGAGATCCAGCACAGCTGCCACCGTTGTATTCTTCACTGTTCTTCTGCTCTGTCCATCAGCATAGCCTTGCAAATCAATTCGACGAATATGGAAAAAGATAAATGGAAATTCATTTGGAGAGCACAGGGATACACAGCAAAACAGTTTTACAATTATCCTTTCACTAATATCAAGCCTCCCCAGCCTTTTCTTTGGATATGGAAATCCAAGTGTAGCAACAAACTCAAAGTTTTTACATGGCTAATGCTTATGGATAGACTCAATACAAGAAAGGTTCTTAAAAGAAAAACTATATGATTGAAAGGGACAATTATAGCTGTGTCTTTATGATTGTAACAGCGAAGAAACTGCATTTCATTTTTTTTTTCTTTCATTCTAGCTTTAGCAAAAACTGTTGGCACTTTCTCAATATTTACTGGAATCTGCATTTATCTTTCTTCAGACTGATGGAACAAGCTTGAAGCCAATTCTCAAAACTCCAATTCTTCATGACAATCGTCAGCATTGCAGGGTGGAACATATGGAAGAAGAGGAATGGCTTAATGTTTTACAATAAACCTCCTAGTTTTATTTCATGTAAAGATTCTTTCAGAAGTGACTGCTTCTTCCACGCTCGTAGAATATCAAGTGGCAATGGATCCTCTTTCATCTCTTTGTTAGATTCCTAGTCAAGTACTCCCTCCGTCCCAAATTATAAGTCGTTCTCACTTCCCAATACACTTTCTCTCTTTCCAATAATTCTCTATCTCTATCTCTCTCCTCGTTATCAGGACATCCCACTTTTTCCACTCTGCCCAAACCCAAAACGAGTTATAAATTGGGACGGAGGGAGTGGTATATGTAAAGTCCTTTTGTTTTTGGTTTTTCTCTGGTTCAGCTTGAGAAAAAAAACTCTGTAAGTATCCCTTTTCCCTTGGCTGAATAAAAGCACTGTAGGGGCCTCCCTTGTGCTGTTTTTTTGCTTTAAAAAAAAACAGAGCCTTGAAGTATCCTGGCAAGAACCCAAGGAAGGATGGTGCGCCAATGCAACCCCTGCAAGCCAGAATCGCCAGATGTAAGGAGGAGCTCACATGAGCTTGCCGGACTTTTTTATGTTTGCTTCAGCAGATGGTCGAGTACATTCGATGACCTCGGAGATACCTTTCCTGTACTCGCAACTAGGCGTAGCAGTTTTGGAAGATCATGTGCCTCCCTGACAGCTTGTGAATGGTCTCCATGGAAGCAATACCTTCAGAAACTAGGGGCTTAAACAAAGGTCTCCACACTGTGCATACTGACATGTCCAGAGGCCCATGCAAAACCACCTAAAACCAGACTTGATTCGATCTAAAGGTAAAAAATGATCCAAATTAGAGAAACTAGGGGCTTAAACAAACAGCTTAACGATTAGATGGTGTTCTAGGCTTGGGGCAAACATTAGGGGAGTAATGTGGACTTTTTCTAAAAATAATAATAACAGAGCCTTTTAGTCCCAAGCAAGTTTTGGTAGGCAAGAATAGCCACAATGAATTCAGTATTAAAATTAGTACATATGATTTGCTGGCATGGCCCAAACTGTATGTCTAGCCCATAATAGCTGAAACATGGATAGCACAGGATGTACTATTTGCTGGCATAGCCCAAACTGTATGTCTAGTCTGTAATAATAAAGGAGAATCTGTTATTTCTCTTTATTGTCTATAATACAGGATAGTGCTGTTCAATCTCGCTATCAAACATAAAGCACATATCTGAATAAAAGAAAGAAAGAACGCTAGGACTGTAAAAAAGTGTTTGTTATAAATACTACATAACATGAACGCTTGTCTAAGTAAAAAGGGCATCCCAGTGCATGTCGCTCCCACTTGCGCCGGGTTTGGGAAAGGGTCCAACAACTTTGGGTCTTTTGTATGCAGCCTTTCCCTGCATTTCTGCAAGAGGCTGTTTCCTGGACTCGAACCTGTGACCTCATGGTCAAAAGGCAACAGCTTTACCATTGCACCAGGGCTCCCCTTCAAAGAATCATGTATACCTTTCAACCAAAAATCATACATTCAACGATAGAGGAAAAATGCCAACATTTGTATACCTTCTGTAGACAGACTCTGCAGTTGAACTGTATGTGAACTTTTATTATCGTAGCATCCCTGAAAATAAAAAAAGAAAATGGTGATCATAACATCTTAACATGATTTGTGAATTGTCAATAAACACTCTGCTTATAATGAATGAGCAGTCAAGCATTTATGAAGGCAGGTTTATCAAATTAGCCAATTGATAGGATTAGTAGCAAAGAAGATGAAACTTAGGCAGCCATCAACACATTGTTTCTGTCATAATAAATGAATGGATGACCCAAAGTACTTATAGTCAAAATCTTTAATGCCCTCGAGTAATGAGAAATGTATGCACACCATTATCAATTCACAGCCACAAATGTAATAAAACTAACAATATTGATGAATTGACTTTGCTTAACGACAGATAGCATATTTGCAACAGGGTCGCTCCACATTTTCATACAGTCTGCTCAGAAAAACAGTACTCGCTCCGTCCCTTTTTACTTTTCATTCTAGGTGTGAGTGCGGGAATTAAGGAGGGTGAAAAAGGTAGGATGTACTGAAAATGAGGAGGAGGAGAGAGATAAAGATTTGAATGTATTGGAAATAGAAAAAGGTGTATTGGAAAGCGAGTATGACAAGTAAATGAGAAAAATTTGTAAACTCTAGAATGACAAGTAATTGGGGGTAAAGGGAGTATAGTTTATAAGAGAATTCACCACCCAGGGTTTAAAATTAACCAAATGGTTGGCTAGTTTTAACTTACAACGAAAAAATGGAAGATAATTTATTATAAATCACAGCACAAGCATGATGACATGACGAATCACATAGTTGAATCATCGATCAAGTACCACTGCAAGGTGCGCACTGAATCTGGGAACCATATAAGCTAAACAGTGCATAGAACTATCATATGATCATACAACTTCAGTCCAAACGTGGGCGTTTCGTTCACTACTTCCATCAGCATCGAAACATCTGGCAATGCATACCGGGCAACGATACAGGGAAGATGTGACTTCCACTTAGAACCAGATGGAGGGCCAAGCGACTACTAAATTGAAGACCTGTTAGGACGTGTCCCCCACTTCCCTCAATCAAAAACGAATTGGCACGGGGCTTGGTTCGGTAATCTAATCCTTCATGGGGATTGGGGGCACGAATAGGGAAGGTTTGAGCTTGAGGGGTTCAAGGCGGATGGAACGAACCAGTGCGGAGGAAGAGGACGAAGGATAATCGGGTGCGAAGGAAAGGGGCGGCCGGAGGAGTCGCCGAAGGAAAGGCTCGGCCCGCCGGAGGAGAAACCTCGCCATATCCCCTCGGCTCTGCTGGCTCAACTGCCCAAATTGCCCGAAAAGAGACGAGAGCACCGAAGAGGCCCGATGCTGTTTAATACCACCCACGACGAACTTGGGGACATTTAAGTTCCGTGATATATTATAATTTTGATAAATATTTTTTATAGATTTGATTAAATATAATAATATAAGATTTTTATTAAATCATCGTATAAATATTTTATAAGATACCCCTCCATTCTTTAATTGTTGTCGTCGTTGACTTCAAACATCAATTTTGACCGTTGTCTTATTCAAAAAATTAATTCAAATATCTAAAATTATACTCTCTCCGTTGACAAATATAAGTCATTCTAACTCTGCGTACGGGAATTAAGGAGAAGTGAAAAAGTACGGTACACAGAAAACAAGAATAAAAGAGATAGAGATGTCATTTTAACTCTGCGCACGGGAATTAAAGAGAAGTGAAAAAGTATAGTGTATAGAAAACGAAAAGAAAAGAGATAGAAATAGAGATTTATTTAGAAGAGAGAAAGGTGTATTGAGAATTGAGAATGACATATATTTAAGAACAAAATTTAAATGCTAGAATGACTTATAATTGTGAACGGAGGGAGTAACTCATAATTCTAACTATTTTGATAATAAAGCAAATTATAATAAAATATATAATATTCATTAAACTTTTTTTAATAAGACGAACGGTTAAAGTTGGATGTCTAAAATCAACGGCGACAACATTTTAAAAATGAAGAGAGTATATATTTTTATATTATTAAAATTAATTAAATTTTATAAAAATTAAGATGCTCTATCAACTTGGATGTAAACTTATTCTGAGACGGAGATAGTTGAATAGAATAGACGTTAATATTAATGGATAGAGGGAGTATTTCTCTTCTACTCACTCCATCTAAAAAAGTATATTTCTTAATTTGGTTGACTGTCATTTATTAATCTCTCGGACTAGTGATTATTATAATTTTACTAGACTTTGTAAATAGTTTTCATGGTGAATCTAATGATATAACCCCTCTATATCAGATTATGAGTCACTCTGGACTGACTGTTCCGGTTTTCATAAATCATAAGTCGTTTTTACTTTCCACCTTTCTTTATTTTTAATACTTCTCAACATCTATCTCTCTACTCTTGTTTTCAATATATCTCATATTTTCTACTCTCCATAATTGATGTGCCTAGCACCAGAAAGACTTATAAATTTGGAGGGAGTAAATTTTTTTATATTCATCAAATTTATATAAATTATTGGTTAAAGTGAGAAAAAATTGAACCAAACCTAAAAATAGCTAGAGGAAGTATATTTTTTTACTTTAAAATCACATTTAATCATTCATATTATTCAAAACTTTTGTGAAAAATTACTTATTTTGTTCTAAATTATTTTGTTATAAAAAATATTTAAGTATGCTTTTTTTATTTATAAATTTTGTAGTAAAAACTCTTCTTCTAAGTACTACTCTCAGCTTCAAATGCTAATATTTTTGACAGAGAGAGTACCACGGAGTATGCCAAGTCCGATCATGGTTGTTTCTTTCTTTTGGGACTCCCTTATCTGAGTAGCAGCATGCTTTTTTAATAAGCAGCTATTGAGAAAATCTGTTGTCTATGTAATTTGACTGTTTAGCAATCTCGATTACTTTCATCAGATTATCTGTGAAATGACATCTTTTGGACCAGTTGGTGCATGCAACTCAATATGGTATTAGAGTCAAAGGTCTTGTGCTCGAATTTTGACGGGCACAATTTATTAAAAAAAATGTGTTGAGAGGACTCTAATGGTTTACATAGCACACATTTTCTCTTATAAAGCATGCAACAGATCAATAATTTTTTCTACATAGAAACTATGCATTGTATGGAGATGGATTAAAATAATAATTTATTGCTCTCTCTCCTTTGTAAATTATCTCTAGAAATTTTGCATTGGGAGTGCCTGCCAGCCGTTGTGCAGCGTGCTCGACCAACGTCACTGTGTCGTGGCATGTATAGCCCACAGACAGTATGATGCTAAAATTTTACATACAAACAGTTAAAAGAACAAATCGTGTAACGAAAGCATTTGTTTCACTCTCTATAAACTTTTTAAACTTTTTAATGCTTTGCATATAGTCAAGATTAATGGTGAATACTGTTTTATATGCTATTGTGTGCTATTTAATTAAAAACTGAGACCGAATATTTTTATCAGTTCGAGCACCATGTTCCAGAGCTTCGAGAAGGTATGGGATTAGGATTTTGATGCTTTTCTTCGCCAATCTAGGGGAGAGCGTAAAGCAGCTGAATGTTCAGGATGATATACACTGTTAGAGGAGAAGATGAAGGGTGTCTCTTCATTGGAAGCAGATGGCTTTGATGTGACGTACCTGCGATCACACTTGGAAACACTGCTTTACAAAATGGCCGTGCCGAACTACAGGATGCGATAAAGTTGGATGAAAAAAGTTTGCTCTCATACTCCAACACAGCGTTTCTTTTTTTTTTTACCAAAATTCCACGTTGGTTCATTTCTTTTTGGAGGATCGATGCTATAATAGGCCAAGAAATGTGCAGTAACTCAATTTTTTTTTTTCAAACTGGAGATTCCACTTTCGATTACTCATCACAAAGAAAAAACATCATACAGGTGGAGATTGGACTCCGGAGAGTGCAATAACTTCATAACCCAGTAGAATTCGTAGTCGAAACGGAACTTAAAATTTGTGATTTGGCAAACTTGCACATGATACAAATGAGACTTCTAGTCTGTCATCCCACATAGTCACGACAAGGCACATTATTTATTACAAGGGCGAATTTTGGAGAATAACAATGCAGGTGGCTTCAGAAAGTCCATAAATACGCGTATGATTTTATAGCTAAACGGAAGTCCTCATAGTCTTAGCGTTATCTAGAATAAGTTCCCTTATCGCTAAGTTCTGTCACAAATACTCTGTTTCCGTGTCCAGTCCAGCAACAGGCCTGTGACAAAGAAAGATAGAGAGAATTATTATTCGCCACAAAAGAAGAAAACATAATAAATCGTGTTGGAAAGCCAAATACTAATTGAAACACTCAGAAACGAATACAAATTTTCTTTGCACTCAATCTAGAAGAATATAATCATCATCAATCTTCAAAACATCAAATACAACGAAAAAAGAAAATTTAGGATTTTCCTAAACCTGCGTGAATGTGATCAAATCACTCTGTATTTAATGGGGCCATATAAATATCCATTGATTCAAAAGACGATTTCTTAACACAAAAACACCAAGCAAAATCTAAAAAAAAAGAGAGGAGTTTATACTTGCCTCATTAACTGCTAATTATCTTTTGTGATGAAATTTTATAAGAAAAATGGATCATAATAACAGTTACAATGAACATCAAGGTAAACCTTTTACCGGAGTTCATTCACCATTAACGTCAATCAGTTCATTCACCATTAATGTTTACAAGTTTCGCCGCCTAAATCTGCAACCGAGAGTTCATGACTTGAAAGATAGTTTTGTTGAGCTAAAGGAATATTGATGTATTTTACTGTTCTAGACCCACTTCTTTTTTTTTAAAAAAAAATGGAGCTTTTAGTTGAGGATTTTCATGGACTTTCCTTGTGCTATTCGATCAATCTGCAACAATAATTTATCAGTGTCAGTGATTCGTTGATTGATGTTTTGTTTCGATTATGACACTGAAAATTTTCAGCCATCCAAAGGTACTCCTATCTTATTTGTTTTCTATTATTTCGCATCTTTCAAAAGTTCAGAGTTTCGGTTTCTTGTTTAGTAGCTAAACCATATTATGATATTCATACAGGAACCATATTCCAATAAGTTTGCTAAATTTATGCAGCCCATTTCATACCTCGTCCATCATTTGGACTCAACTTTCTCCGTTGAGCCTGCGAATGATGTCCATTATATATGGTCTCTTCTTGCGCTCAAATTCTACACATTCAAGCCCAATTTGTATGCATAATTTTACTTCATGGAGACGGCGATCATCAAATGCTGCATAAGTATTTGTTATTTTTTCATGTGTCCACTTTTGGCGTACCTACAAAATTGCAATTATGCTTCTTAAGCTAGAATATTCATGAAAACTAACAGATATACCAAAAACTAAATCTAATACGAGTTTCTAAAAAATCAAAAGCTCAAATATAAAATAATATAAAGTATTGAAATTTAAATACAGTCATACTTGCTCAATAAATTTGATTCCACACTTGTCTTCAGATTTGGGTGAAATCTTATCTCCAGTGCTGATCTGAATGATAAGTAGACCCAGACTGTAAATGTCTGACTGTGTCGAGATTTCACCGCTGTACAGATATTCCGGAGCTATGTATCCGCTAAATGGAATTTGTTTAGACGTTCAGCGAACAACAGATTTGAAATATCATTGCAATTTACTATGCAACATATAAATGAATAATTCTGCTCAAATAATTACTTACAATGCCCCAACAACGTTTTGAGTTTTGATCCGGGTTTGCTCTTTTCCAAATATTCTTGAAAGACCAAAATCTGAAATTTTTGGGGTCATGTCATCATCCAGCAAGATATTATCAGGCTTTATATCCATGTGAACAACAGGCGTATCCATTCCCGTGTGTAGGAATTGTAGACCCTTGCAGATCCCTTTAATAATGTTGAACCTTGTGTCCCACTGAAACGTAGACTCTGCAAAGATGGTAAAACATTGATTTATGTGTCTGCTGTAACATAATGGCCACCAAAAATGTGGATCTCTCATTATATCGAATACAACAAATATTGCAATACATACCAGAAAGATACTTGTCTAGGCTTCCACGAGGTAGATACTCATAGCAGAGAAAAGTTTCAGCTATATCCACAATAATATATTTTCCGTTGTGCTCAACCACTTTCTTTTGTAATTCGTAGCAGTAGCCAACCAACTTCACTATATTTTCATGTCGGATCGCCTTAAGGTTTATGACCTCATTGGAAAATTGTCTCTCAGGTGGCACTTGAGAATTTTCCCTAAGCTTCTTCACAGCAATCGTGCTCCCATCTTGTAGAGCTCCCTGCGCAACCTCGCTATTATGTATACAGATACGCATGTTTTTTAACATCATTTGTCAAGCCAGCAAATGTTTGTAAAAATCATACCTTATAAACTGTTCCAAATGCTCCTGTGCCAAGTGTTTGGTCAGGAGAGAAATTACCTGTAATTTCCTTCAGGAAGCTTGCAGGTATGTTCTCTAAATTGCCAAGAAGATTAACCTTTGACTCACCAAAGCCGTTGCCGCTGCTTGTGCTAGTGGCCATTCCTGACAATCTAGGTCGCTGTGATGCGAGTTACAGCAGCAAACAAGATTTATGGATTACCACAAATTACTCCATTGGAATCCAAGACATACACAGTTCTACTTAAACAAGAATATGTCTAAACAGTACTTTTAGCGAAAGATATACGAGAAAGAAAACCAGATTGCGAGAAGCACGGACCTGGAGAAGAACACTTCAAGGATCCAACAGAGGCGAGGGGAAGCAGCGGAGTTGAGAGTGGCCGAGGTTCTGAGATGCAGAGCGGTGTTGCTGCTGCAATCGCGAGCGCATCTGAACCAGCCGGAGAACTCCGTCAGATAAATAGGAAGACGACGACGACTTGACCCGAGATCAGTAAATAGGAAGACAACGACTTGACCCGAGAATCAACGGCCAATGGGAACCCCAAATCCATGCGCGGTGAGGTGCCACTGTCATCGCATTAACAAAGAAACTTCAAAATAGGCATATTTTTCGCAAGTGGGCCCTGCCCACGCCGTTTGGTCCGAAGTAAATCTTTCGGTTTTAAAATATTAATATAATTAACTTTTAATATCAAATTTAAACATTCATTTCATTAAAAAAAATTTAAATGTGTAAAATTTTGTTATTATTTGATTTTTCATTAGTCAAATTTAAATTACAACTAACAATTTTACACATCGAAACAAATTTTTTAAATAAGACGAATAATTAAAATTAATATTAAAAGTAAATAATGTCAATAATTTAAAAAATGAGAGGGAGTAACATGGGGAGCAAGTTGGTCAACTAGTAATCAGTAATCAGGGTTTCATTTACCTCTGAACCGGAAAAATCGGTGGGACTGGTTTGTTGAAAACCGATTAAAAATCACTTCAAATCGAAAAAATCAAAATTTGAACAAAATTCGATCGAAATACTATAGTAAATCAATCGATTTTTCTGATTTATCGAGCAATTTTTTGGTTTATGGATCAGTTTCTTCGGTTTTTATAGTTTTTAACTTTTAAAATTTAAAACCCATCGATTTAACACGATTTGTTGACTAATTTTACCGGTTTTCAAAATTGTAAAAAATTGACCCGGTTTCTACGGTTTTGTTAACCTTGCGATTGCTCCGTCACCTCATTCAAATTGCCACTCCGTCATTATTGCCTGAGGGCCTATGCTCCCTTGCCAAAGGAAAATGGAATTCGTTATAAATTATGAGGATTAGTTTATTCACCCTGCAAAATGTAGAGAATTAAAATTTTACTCCACTTAGTTTTTCCGTAGTTTATTTCACGTTTAAGCTAACCAATGTCCAAAAGAAAACTCGCACGATGCGGGTAAAGAAATTGCAATGAAGCAATTACCTCTCCCTGCTCCCGCCTCCTTGCACCCATACGTCATCCATGTGGCAATCATCTAGTGACTCTATTATTTTTTAAGGTCATTACACTCACCAATAAACTGCGCACGTAAATAGCATTATTTCCAAAGTTCCGATCCTTCAGTTGTGGATCCATCATCCATTCTCGCAGCTCGCGCCTTGATTTCACGGTCCATCCCAAAGAGTTTTTTTATTATTTAATCTTTTTTAATTAATATTTTAAAAAATCGCGCCGAACTAAATTTCTAAATCTAGACCGTTTTAGCTACGTCAATCGTCGTGACGCGACTCGTGTAAGAACCGCGCCACGTTGATCGGCCTGGCGTGACTCCAGCGGATATAAAGCGGGCGCTGGCCCTATGCGGCTTCTTCTGCTCACTTTCTTCTTCCTCACACACACGTGCGTTCTTCTTTCTCTCTCCGTCTCCGCGACTTCACCTCCAAAATGCGGACCGGGTCGAGCCTCCTCCGTCCTCAAACTTCGAAAAAGAGTCGAGTGAATGTACCTTTTCATTTCCTCCGCGTAGATTTATTTTTCACAAATGTTTTGTTAGGGTTTGGAGCAGTTAGGGTTTAGTATAATATACGTAATTTTTGTTACAAGTGAGTATCATTTGTATTAAGATGTGTCATTTTAAATATTTTTTTAGGTAAATGGGGTCATTTGTATCCGAAGGAGCCAAAGAAATATTACGGTTCCCAATATCGGCGGATGGTGAAGTGTCTCCATCGCTTCCCGTTTCTAGGTGTAAATGTAATTCTGTTGTCGAGGTGATTCAGTCCAGACATCTAACAACGACAGCACGTGCATATTATACGTGCCCTAATAAAGGCTATGTAAGATTATTATATTCATTAATGAAGGATTACATTAAAGAATGAAGAAATACATATGATCAACAATGATTTTATAGCGTCATTGGAGTAGTTGCAAATTCTTCCAATGTACTGATGGTTCAGAGATGGTTTATCAGAGAATTCTATTATTTCCATATGACCCATACGAAACGGTCCATTACGAAGCTTTCGAGCGATGGTTACCTCCACCACCAAATCCTCCTCCTATGACGGATGAGGAGAAGGCGGAAGCATCAAGAAGACGTATCCGCAATCTGCCGTTGTGCAATTGTGGTCATCGGGCCGAGCTAGAAAGGCCGCCTGCTGGTTTAACATACACTCCATATTTTCGTTGTCCTAAGAAGTTTATGGTTAGTAAAGTTAGATGCGGAGTAATGATTGTAGTAATTCGTGATATTGCTTAATATTAAAAGTAACATGTCATCATGTAGTATTGTGGGCGAATGTGTGACTTTCAGGAGTGGATATATGGTCCAAAATCTCACTATCCAGAACCAGAAGATTTGCCGGATTGGAGTAACAATTTACACTTGCCATGCAATAAGATGCCTGAGGTTTTGTGTCAATGCGGTGTTCATGCAAGAGAAGGAGTGGTTCCATCGGAGCTAGCATATGGATGGTACTATGGCAACACAGGTGATGATGATGCATGGGTAATATACTGATTTTGTGATATTTGTTTGCATTCTTTATGCTCATTTTCACTTCAGTAGGTTGTGAAATACAACTTGTACTTTATTATGCAGCATACTCGGAGGTGTAATTGGGAGGAATGGAAGGATCAGGACAAATTTTACGTGCAGCTGAAATTGTATAATCCTAAACAAAGGGATGAGGTTTTGAGAAGCAGAAGAAAAGAGGTCTGGTATGAACATTTGACATGTCCCTCAGGATGGATCATTGAAACAATTCAGAGAGAGTTTGGACTTGATAAAATAAAAGATAAGCATGATGCCTATGAGATTGCATTGAAGTATTGGAGGGAGGATCAACAGAAGAATCCTCCTAAGGAGGCGTGTAATCATTTGTCTCCGCCATGGCATACAACATTTGCTACGGCTTTAGAGTGTATGTTATGGTGTAAATAAATGATAGAGAAGCTAGCCAATCTAGTGTACCAAGAGAAGTGTCGTCAAAAGTAGTTAGAAGCTCAAAGGGCTAGAGAAAAAGCTTACTATGAGGCAAGACTGAAGGACCCACATTTCTGGGAATCATATTTTGCTAGGTTGAAGGAGAGCAAAAAAAAGAGAAAGCTAGAGAAAGAAGAAGAGGCAAGAGAGCAGGAAAAGAGGAGACAGGAAGAAGTGGAGAGAAACAAGAAGTTACAATTTGATGCGGATGTCATAAAAGAAATGGTGACCCGCCTTGACAAAGGCAAAAGTATCATGAACCCACATGACGATGAATACGACTAATTATCCTTGGTTTTAATTAATGTTAACAATAATGTATGAACTTATTTTTATTGTTGTTGTTGGTGCGATGGACATGTAGTACTTATTATTGTGGTTCTTTCTATGTCTTGTTCTGATGATGTAGTACTAGTAGCGTATGAACAATGTTACTAATTTGATGTTGTGCAATTACCATGTAACATACACTATGTTAAGCTTATAATCACGTACCTATGTTGATGTGACATTTTGTACCTATCAGTGTGACCTGTCATACTGATCTTTGCAGCAGCTCAGGAATCTAATGCGAATGGAATCAATGCCACTTGTAACAGACACGTCAGTGTCACAGAGCATCAATAATGCTCTTCTGCTAAACTTCTGCTAAAGTTAGAGTATCCCATGTGAGGTGCAGAATCCCGCAGACATGAACGTGGTCCATGCACCGTTGCTTTTGTGCCTATAAAATGGAGTTCGAGTGAATGATTCTCATATCACAGATCACAGTGGCATGCAACGCAAATCTGAGGCTAGAAATCCCACCATAAGAAGATCGACCATTCTGTGAACGTGGAGAGCGAACTAAACTTTCCATATACCATGGTCGTAGGTATTTCCATTGTCTAAAATTGGAACATTATTGTCAGGTAACGATAGTACCTCATTCAACTACTTATGTTTATGCATTCATGTGATTATAGTTTGTTATATTACTAAATTTGAACTGTTTGTATTTCATATATACAAGCCATGTGACTTTGAATAATGGTTAAACAATAGTCCTGTGCGAAACAATGTTGCATATATCACACAAATATAAAGTGATGCTGAGTACTATACGCGTATGCAAGAGTATGAGAGACTGCAACGCACGCTCCTTGATACCCAACAACAACTACCTAAAAGAGAGATAGGACTGAAGATGTCACATGATGAAATAGTTAGACGTCGTTGTGCCCCTATAAGAAGACATTTTTCTGGCGCAGATTAGAAGGGAACGCAGTTTATCAATGATGCGATTTATTCCGCAGTCTATATATGCTATGTATTCCCATGTACCAGTAACAAATGAATAAAATGATCGTACCCTCTCACACCATATTCATTGAACTACACCTTTCTTTGTCGTTTATGAATATTGTAAACTACTAGACGCTAACATACAAATGCATGCATGCCAAAGGTGCCTAGATTCCAGAGCGCCTGGACTGGTGGCAGTTGTGTCGCGCCAGATCGTCTAGCGCGACTCCTGCTTCAGTCACGCCACTCCTGGTGGCGTGATTCCTGTATGCACACATAATTGAATTGTAAACTCCACTGATTTTGCGACAACACACAGAGTTCAAACTAGTAATGCATACAACAAATTCAGCAGAAACACATACTTCAACATGCATAAAACAACAAGTTCATAAGCACATACAGGCACATAGTTCAATATCTATGTCTCATAGAACAACCATAGTTCAACAAACACATAGTTCAACATCCATGTCTCATAGAACAAATCGAGCAACACAAACACATATTTCTCACAAGACACATCGTTCCACAACCATACATCGTCAACTTAAATGCTTCAAGAACCCGATGTGAACGGCCTGTTCCTCTTTCTCTGGTGAGGTTGATTAGTGGGAAGCACGTTACCACTGTCAACGTCCCTTCTACGTCCGGCTAGGCAACGACGAAGAGCTGGCGTCGCATGCTGACTTTCTTGTGGTGCATCTTGGAGCTGCGACGACCCAATAATGTCCTGCGTATCATAGTTTGTTAGATAAAGCAAGCCGACACAATAAAAGGATACAAAATGCAAAACGAAACCTGAGTCTGATGTGGCTGATCATCAATAGAGTCGTCGCTATTGTCATCATCGGATTGGTCGCGTGCACGAGTTGAGGACGATGGCATAAGAGCGCGAGAGTTGGAGCCTTCGCTGTGCGATGCTGCCGGCGGATGGACATCATGTGCGTTGTTACAGTTGAGCTTAAATGCAAGTTGACGGCAGCTCTTACGCACCCTCTATATACGTTGCATGTAAGCACTTGCATTATTTTAGCCTTTGTTGATTTTTCAAGTGCTGAACAATTTGCTGATTTCTGAAGCTTTATCATTTGTGTTGTTACTGTCCTTTGATATCTTCATTCATATTCTTATGACATCTGGATTTTTTATAAGATTGGGCCAGCAACTAGAACATAATACTTAAAACACTTATTCAATATTACAATCTGTTATAGAATTATGTTCCACTAATCATTATTTGAGCCCTCCAAGCTCTACATATCCACCTCGGATCAGCACTATATATGACCCTGTAATTATGAAATTACGACTCTCTGGTTTCTCTTGCCACTAGTTGTGCCATCTTTTGCTTTGCTTTGGTAAGAATCTTGCAAGAGCTCGGTAAGGTGTTTCTTTTTGCGAAATTTTCACCACCTATCTCACTGTAGTTGCAGGAATAATATTTTATGCTGTTCATATGCTATTTTTCTAACCATGACAGGAAGAAAAGGAGGTAAATTCAATGTGAGTAGTGCTTTGCAAAGAGTCTTTGATAATATCGATGCAAACTTTACAAAAAGCATTGAGTATGTAACGAATATAACGGCAAACTTTAAGAGATGTAATCCACCGCAAAGAGATATCGCACATAATCAAAAGACGCATGAGGTTCAGATCATTGCTACATCCTTTCCTTACATGAGTAATTATATTCTTTCATCTTCCTTTATATGATAGTTTACATTCTATTAAATATATTGCTTAGGAAAGAGAGATGAATAATCTATTTGGATAATGCCGTATGAGTGAAAGGAGAAAGCTTTTAAATGTTGGTCGTGCATTAGTTGATCATGCTTTAACTTTGTGGCAACATTTATATATAACAAAAAAATATCCTTGGACATAGAGTGATGATAAAATTTTAATGAGAAAATTTTTTGTTG
>BCLF01000082.1:292116-305033 GCA_001602275.1 Zoysia japonica | reverse complement strand
TTACATGTGAAAATGACGAGCTAAAATTATTGTCTTCTCTAAACACTGTGTGTTATATTGAATATGATTTTTTTTATGACATTACTACAGTAGAGAGGATGATATTTTTGAAATCTGAATTGACTTTATCAACTACAATCAATTTTTATGTTATAGACAATTATGATTCTAAAGGTGTCTTTACGGTGCATAGAGTTTATATTTGCTCGAATTTGAAGTCCTCTTGCATGATAAAAATAAATGACAAACTTGATGATGAAAATACAAAATATCATGCCATGTCATGTTTATCTAGTTTTTCTAACCCAACACACTTTATAGCTTCTCATAAGAATGATAATGATGCTGATTATGCGGATTATTTCAAACATATATTTTGGCAAAAAATTGATCATGCTGATTTTTATGATAAAAATACTACATATGATACTTTAGTGTGCAAAGATGCCTTATTTGCATAACGTGATCTTTCTAGCCATTGGTTCGCTCTTGTTACTAACCATTTGCAGAAATATCATGATAACAAAGGAATAAGTCGAGGATGGCTTTCCATCAAGAAAGAGAGAATGATGAGATTATAAAGATCTTTGAGCCACCAAGTGATTGTATTTAAATACCCCTTTGGTATCCACCTTTTCGTGCAGGTTGCAGGGCATGGTGGAGTCGAGATCCCGACAATAAACTTGAGCTAAGGACGACTTCAAAATAAAAAAGGGAAGATGATGAGTACATCACTCATTTAGATACACACAAGAGTCCTCAAATTAATATTAATGAAACTCACGCACGGCAGTTGAGATTAGAGGTGAGCTCGTTCCTAAGCAAATGTCTTCCTTACTTTGAGAATAAATTGCTACCTAATAATTTTATCATGATTAGAAACATTGAAGAGAAAAATAAAAAAGGACTTGGAGATGCTCAAGATCAGAACCGCACGTTCGACCCCGGAGAAGATCCAAACAAGTAGGGTAAGTCTGACTCAGACTCCAAAAGCAGTATGCACTAAAACGGATGCTCCGATCTCATACGAGCTCCGTTTTAGACACTCTAGATATGGTTGGAAAGATAACAAGATAACCTTTCCAACAGCATTGGTCTCATCTACAAATTCGAGTAAAATCAGTGAGAATCGTTAAAATAAGATGACATCTAGAAACTGCTCTGGGTGCTGCGACACTACCTTTTGGCCTTTGGACCGTGTATCTTTTCTAGGCCCATTAGTATTAGGGTTTGCCCCTAAGGTCGTGCTAAACTCTATATAAACAGTAGCCGCTATCATTAGAGATAGGTTTGATTAGTTTTCATATGTTTCCAAACAGTTTCGTCGTTTGACGGTTTGTTGGTTTTCTAGCTTCATGATTGAATTTAGATTTCACAATTGAGTTGCGTTCTTACTTGTTCTTGCTTGTGTTCTTTGATTCGCGGGCTGAGATTAGTCTTCTTGGCGAGGTTAATCATGTGCGCACGGTTAATAACCAGATGAGAAGTAGTGCTGTGATTACGGTGTTCGAATCGTGTTGATTTGAGGCTGGATCGATTGTGTATCGCATTTCTACCAAATCGAGAGTTATCACGGCCTGACAGAAGATCAAGAACCACGTACACATCAGCATGGGTGTAGGAAATGGGAGCAGGGAAGCCCCGTCCCAAGTCGGCAGTCCCATTTCTCATAACATGTAAAACTAACCGAAGAGGGATAGCTATATATACATATGGAAGAACACTGCTTTACAAATTTATAGAAATACATTATTTTGTTTTCGGTCATACTGTAATGACACAAATTTAAAAATTTATAGAAATATTTGATTTTGTTATCTTCTGTACTATAACCTAACAGGCTACGAATCATAGACTAGAGAATTCCTTACTTAGCCTTAAAAAATCCTTGCTTTCTTCCTTAATCCTTTTTAATTTGAATTTCCTTCTGAGGACAAAAATCTATATTTAGTTCTTTTCTTGACCTTTCCATCTATTTAAGCACTTAACGATGTTAAGTAAGAGGTGAATGTTATAAACCCGCTCCCAAAATATAGAATCAAAACCCAGAATAGAGGAAATCCCCAACAAATCCGATATAATGCTCTGAAATATAGCAAGGTAACAAGAGTATTGGTAGAGGAGAAGCAGGAGGAGGATTAGAAACAGAGTACTGGAGTCTGAGGGAGGCAGCAGAGAACAAGAGCCGAGGGAGAAGTAGGAGCCGAGGAGGAAGACTGTTCGATGGCCTTCCTCTCTTTCCTTTCCCTTCTTATCTTCCTTCACCATGAGATGCTTGGGCCTGAGCTGGGTCCAGCAGCAGCGCAGCTCCTCCGGCCCATTAGCTCCTTGGTATATGACATTCCCCGCTGCTTAAAATTCTTAAAATTCGGTTTGCCCCCAAGCACATGCAAAATCAGTAAATCACCCGGATCCTATGGAATTTGCAATTTTTCCATGCTAGGCCTTGAGTTATTATTGGTCTTCTTAACTGTTTCATGGTTGATGTTCATGCACAGCTCCTTGCGTTAAAGAAGCCTTGGAGGAGCTACTGCACCATGAGAATCCTGATAGAACCACCAACAAAAACAATGAAACACATCGTGTACTGAACTCTTGTTAATTGTAGCATTTCTTTGGCACTTCTCCATGGGTTTCATATTCTTTCCGAACAGATCCATGTTGAACTCCTCAAACCTGGCACAGGTGATGGCGGATGGTGGAATAGAAGTCAGTGCCTCCATACAAGTCCATCTCAATGGTTGTCTCATTACTATTTGCCTTCTTAGTTCTGTGGTGAACAATGCCATATTGCTGAGACTCCGTTGCCAAAGAATTAAGGAATACCAATCTTTCTCCCCAATATGCTATTTCCAGAGTCACCACGTCTGATTGTGCCATAGATTTCTGCCCCATGAATGTTTCTTCCCATTCTGATAATGCTTGAACTAACATTTGCTCCGCATCTATGGTAGATCCCTCATCAGTTGGTTTCAACATTACTAGCGTAGCTTGAGAAACTGGCATACTCATGAACATTACTGTTTCAGCTTTAGTACATGCAAACTGAGAGTGGCAGAACGGTGGCTATGGTATTGGTTTCATGTTAGCACCATCAATAGTGTTTTTTGATTGTGAAGGTGGTGGCCATGGTTGCTGGGCAAACCAATCCAGTAGTAAAAGCCACAAAATCATCATATTTTTCTCACAGCTCATCACAACCACCCAATTGGAATTATGTGCAACAGTAAGATCGCCTCCACTACTGGTTGCAAAATAGCTAAGCAGGCCACTCACGGCATACTGAACCACAATCACAGCAGAACTTAAAATATTAATTCCACTGTTTTGATACTTCATTGAACAGACAATAGACCATGTGGTGTTGGCGTTAATGTAGCAGGGGGCAGCTTGAAATACCAATAGAACAGCATTGTGTTGGTTGGTGTCAAGAGCATGTTGTTTGGTGCTGATGGTGAACCGACATCTCGGGTGATGGCGATCTTGTCAGAGAGGTTGATGTCAGTGCTGGTGTTTTTGGTCTCCTCGTCATGGGTTGACAACTCGACAGTGGTGGACTTCCCGTCAAAGACAACAATAGATGATGTAATGCCAACAATATGGCTCAAACAAGTTGTCAAACAGTTGAAAGGCATGCACTATTTAAGTTGATGTCCTCAATCTCGATAACCGAGGACTGTCACATCAAAAAATCAAATCCGACAAAAAGATGTAATTAAAATTCTTATTTGTTAAAAAAATAATTTGTGTTTCATATTTGGATTTCTCATATTCTAAAATTCATGCATTGCATGTCATTTCATATATTAGGAGTTTCATGAAAATTTATTTAGTTAAAATTCGTATTTCATTCCCAAACCCTTAATTAGTTCCGAAGCCTCCTGTGCTTGATATTTAGAAAGAAAAAAAAATGAAGAAAAGGAAAAAAAAAAGAAAGGGGCACTCGTGAGCACTGAGCAGACCACCAGGCCCATCTGGTCCTCTCTCTCCCTCTCTTTCTTCTTCCTCTGGTTTCCATCGTCAAGGCCGACACCGACCGAGCAATGCAGCTTCGCCACCGCGATGCGCTCCCATGCTTCACCCCTGTGCTATAGGCGACCCACTTTCACGCTCCTCTCGCAAGCAAGCGCTACAGCGTGCTCTTATCCATTTCCATCTCTTGACTCTTACTCTCCGACACCGGTCAGGGCGCGAGGAAAAATATCGTCGAGCACCGCCTTTTGCAGCCATAAAATCTCGCCTGGAGCCCCCTGCTCCGTCTTCCCACCGTCCCCTACCTCCAAAGCAAGAAACCGGCCAACTATCTGGCCCAATTTTGGAGAAATCAACAAATCCCCATTTTTGACCGCTGCCGCCATTGCCGGAATTTGGAGCTCTGCCGGTGAGGGATTGCTTGGGCCTAGAGCACCTCCAAGTGCTGCTGACCCACTCCCCATGTTAATTATTTGTAACAGACCGCCCTGTAAAGAGAGACGATCCATCGACTCTATCCCGTGTCACTCGAAGAAACGAAAATCGCAGTATAAATCAAACGCGATAAAATATAAAATAAATTTTTGATTAAATTTATAAAATAAAAATTATAAAGGTGTAAAAGCAACGACCTGAAATAAACTACCAGACAATCTCGAAGTCTAAGTAAAGAATATATCGAGCCTATACGATGCACCTTCTAGAAGCACATCAACAACACAATGCGACGAACAGGACTGAGAGAGAAAAAATAACACCTATAACAAAAACAACAAAGAGTCAAACACTGAGCATTTCAACGCTCAGCAAGTTTTATCCGTCAATATGGCTAACTACAGTCGACTCAAAAAAATATGATAAGGCTGACTCACATGAGATAGCTGTTTGCAAAAATCAGCTCAAATATAGTGGATTCTTATTTTCATATTTTAACAGTAAATTAAGTGTAGTAGAATATAAATTTAATTTACACTATAAGCTACCACAATCATAGTTGCTAAACAATTTAATAGATATATCAAAGAAATCATGTTCTCTTTCTCAACCACTTCTTTCAGTTCTTACTACGATATGACACAGCAAGACAAGTGGTATTCATTGCTGTGAGCGGCAGCGATTATAATCAATTTACATCTAGCAGCAGAAACCAGATTACACGACACGTACAAGCTTTTCAGAAGCCGCACGTGGCAACCATTCACAAGACTGCCTCAATATCGGTCCGCTGCTACCAACCTGGGCAAAAGAGACCACACGCAATCATGTCCGGACGTGATTCGTTAGGTACAACCTCTTTTGTAGTCTCTCTCCTTAGTGCCTCTAAAACCACGGGGTAGCTTACGTCCGCATAACGCTGCATTCAAATTACATCTGTTTATTGGGTCCCATATCCCTAGTATTTAATCAGTACTGTTCAAACTTGCTCAACAGCACGACAATGGTACAGTCGTTAACCGACACAGACAGAGCTACCATACATTGGCTATGAGTCCGCAATGGAAACATGCTGTGTTACAACATACTCCCTTGTCTGGTCTTCAATTCATCATTTTATATGATTTCATAACCAGCCTCAATATTTCATACCAAAATTGCAAACCAAAGATGATAACCTATATCTCGCGAGTGAAATCCCCATTCACTTACTTCTATCGTCAACTACAACTTAAAACATAGCTCTACGCTAGGTTGACTATACTAAAGACATTTAACGTATAGGTAATAAAGTACCTACCATGTACTCTATGGTTTCAATCAACTCTTGAAACCTAATGCACATTGCAATACTAACCATACACATGATAAACTAAAAATATTAAAAACAATGTTAATGCATTAGAGCTTGCCATGACTTGCTCAAAGTTAGATTATTCGCCTGATGGAATGTCACCAAACTCCTAGGATGGATCAGATCCTATGCAGAGAAATGAATTATGCTAATTTTTAAACTTGAATTTAAATCACATGCGATGATAACTTGTTATTTTTCAAAAGAAAACTTAGTAAATATGGCCAAAAACTCCTTTAAAAAGATTTTCAAAAATCTTAAGTATACTTTAATTTGTTAAAAATGTCAGAGAGGTTATAAAATAATTTTTAACAAATTGTCAGAATTTATTGAAATCAATTGAGTTTTACAATGAATTAACCACCATTTAAACATAATAAATCATTTATAAAATTATTTTTGATGAAAATAAATATGAAACCTTCCAAAATAATCAAGTTTAGTTAAATAAACAGGAAAGTGAATTTTACAATATTTTATCATGACAAGGAATGGTGATAATGAATTAATGCATTAATAGGGCTCTGAATTAATTAAATTAATTCCATGCATAAATAAAAAATTGTTAGCGTTAGAATATAGTTCCAGTTGAGAGGATCCTAAAATAATTTATTTTATATTTTTACGAGCTATAATAAAGTTTCTACGATTTTTACAAGTATGAAGCAATTTCTAAGCAATTAAATAAATCATTTCGTAAAATAAATAAAAATCCCTACCGGAGGGGTCACGTGGCGGCCTCTGGGCCTGGCCACATGGTTGGCCACGGGCTTGCCGCACGGGATCCCGTACAGGCCACACCAGATCCGGTCCAGGCACGAGCTGGCCAGCTCGACCATGGTGGGGTGGCCGGTCGGGTCGCGGCGGCACTCGCTGGCGGCCGCGTGGTCGGCTCCCAACGCCAACACAAACTATGGCACGTAGGGAACTCGGCTGCAGGGTCAACGTCCGAAGAATCTCACCAGAAGGCAGTCGGCGGCGTGTGGCGGTGGAGGGCGGGCTTCGGCAGCTTGTAGAGCTTGGCTCCGTGGATGAAACCCGACCAAAACTCTATTGGAAGCTTCACGGGAGTGAGCTGAGGATCGGCGCAGGTGTTTCCGAAAGCGGCCGGAGCAGGGGGCTTGGCAGCGGGTGGCGTGGGTCCAGGAGGTCGGCGCGAGAGATCTTCAAAATTCCTGCGAAGATCAAAATGTTCACCGATTGAAGGTCCCAAAAGGAGAGCCGTGGAGAGGAGAGTGCAGAACCAGAAATAACAGCTGCGAGGCTCACCGGAGCGGCCCAATTTAGCCGAAAAGCAGTGCCTGCTCCAAAATTCGAGATTTGGGGCAAAATTCGAATCCGGCGAAAACGATTGGGGAGGGGGTAACCAAAATTCCAAACCAAAGGTGATAATATCTCGCGAGTGAAATCCCCATTCACTTTACTTCTACCGTTAACTACAACTTAAAGCATAGCTCTACGCTGAGTTTTGACTATACTAAAGACACTTAACATAGAGGTAATAAAGTACCTATCATACAGTCTATGGTTTCAATCAACTCCTGAAACCTAATGCACATTACAGTACTAACCATACACAATGGTAAACTGAAAATATTAAAAATAGTGTTAATGCACTGAGGCTTACCTTGGCTTGCTCAAAGTTAGATTCTTCGCCTGACAGAATGTCACCGAACTCCTTCTCGGATGGATCAGATCCTATTCGTGAAATGATATGCAGAGAAATGAATTATGCCAATTTTTAAACCTGAATTTAAATCACATGCGATGATAATTTATTATTTTTCAAAAGAAAACTTAGTAAATATGGTTAAAAACACCTTTAAAAAGATTTTCAAAAATCTAAAGTATACTTTAGTTTGATAAAAATGTCAGAGAGGTTATTAAATAATTTTTAACAAATTGTCAGAACTTATTGAAATCAATTGAGTTTTACAATGAATTAACCACCATTTAAACACAATAAATCATTTATAAAATTATTTTTGATGAAAATAAACATGAAACATTCCAAAATAATCAAGTTTAGTTAAATAAACAGGAAGGTGAATTTTACAGTATTTTATCATGGCATGGAATGGTGATAATGAAATAAATCATTAATAGGTGCTCTAAATTAATTAAATTAATTTCAAGCATAAAATAAAAATTTGTTAGCGTCATAATATAGTTCTAGTTGAGAGGATCCTAAATAAATTTATTTCATATTTTTAAGAGCTATAATGAAGTTTCTACGATTTTTACAAGTTTGAAGCAATTTTTAAGCAATTAAATAAATCATTTTGCAAAATGAATAAAAATCCCTACCGGATGGGTCACGTGGCGGCCTCTGGGGTCTGGCCACACGGTTTGCCACGGGCTTGCCGCATGGGATCCCGGTTCAGGCCGCACCGGATCCGGTCCAGGCACGAGCTGGCCAGCTCGGTCATGGCGGGGTCGGGGGAGGCCGACCTGGTCGCGGCGGCGCTCGCCGGCGGCTGCGTGGTCGGCTCCCAAAGCCAACACGAACTATGACATGTAGGGAACTCGGCTGCAGGGTCAGCGTCCGGAGAATCTCACCGGAAGGCGGTCGGTGGCGAGTGGCGGCGGAGGGCGGGCTTCGGCAGCGTGTAGAGCTCGGTTCCGTGGACGAAACCCGACCAAAACTCCACCCGAAGCTTCACGGGAGTGAGCTGAGGATCGGCGCAGATGTTTCCGACGTCGAAAGCGGCCGGAGCAGGGGGCTCGGCAGCGGGTGGCGCGGGTCCAGGCGGTCGGCGCGAGAGATCTTCAAAATTCCTGCGCCAGGATCAAAATGTTCACTGATTGAAGGTCCCAAAAGGAGAGCCATGGAGAGGAGAGTGCAGAACCAGAAATAACGGCGGCGAGGTTCACCGGAGCGGCCCAATTTGGCCGGAAAGCCGTGGCTGCTCCAAAATTCGGGATTTGGGGCAAAATTCGAATCCGGCGAAAACGGTTGGGGAGGGGGTGATTTGGGTTGCTGTGAGGCTCTTGGGAGGGAGGGCGCAGCTGCTTGCGAGCGGAAGGGTCTAGGGACGGCTCGGACGAGAAGCTCCGCGGCGGCGTTTCGAAGGGCGGGTGGCGAGCGGCTTCAGAGAGAATGAGAGCGAGGGAGAGACGGCCGGGGAGTTTTGGACATGGGGCAAGAGCGTGTCCCACGCGAGGGGCACGTCATGGCTCGTGGCGCGCAGGCAGGGAGCGAGGCTCGCACGCACGGCACCTGGACGGTGCGCTGTCCACTGGCGATTGGAGAAGGAAGAAGGGGCTGACAGGTTGGCCCCACTGACCAGCGACTAGTGGAGCTTAACGCTTAAACGTTTTCGAGACAGACAAAGGAAGAGCAAACAAATTTAGATTAGCATGAAACTGGGCAGAATACGTTTTCAACATGTTCTCTACGATAAAAATCGTTTGGACAGCGCTAGGGCACAAGAGGGCACGACGGTGAGTGCAGAGGTGGCAGTGCTAGCACTGGCGGCGGCCGGAGTTGACAGCTCAAGGACGCGGCGATGCGGCGAGCTGCAGCGGCGATGACGATCGGCAGCAGGCGGTCGGCGTGCAGCGGTGGTGGTCGACTTTGGCTTGAAAATCGCACAAGTATTGGAGTACCGATGAAGGAAACCAGCGGTGGTGGTCACCATATGCCCGCTGTTTTATTATGAGATAGGCAAACCATCTGCTCAAGCTCTTTCCCATGCACATGGATATCTCAAGGTGGTTAGGCACCGATATAATTTTTTTCTTTTTTTATCTTTTTACACTTGATTTATGATAGTGCAAACATCTAGTCCACGGAGGAGTCCTAGCTACCATGCAAGACAAGAAAAGAAACTCTACTATGTACAAGAATAACCTCCTCGAAGATTAGATTAGCGTTGTAGCTCGATCGACATGTGGTGGACTCTAAGGATCTTGAATTCACTTCACGGTTTGAATTACATGACTTCCAGAACTAAGATAAATTTGAAACTTTGGAAGATGATAGATCTATTCATTAGGAACAAAGTTTGTTTTGGATTCATCTCAAAATTCGAAACTAATTTATTTATACAAAATTCGAAAGGCAGATTTATAACGGGACAATGACTCAGCTCCTGTTTGAATTTTGAATTTGAATTAAAGTTGAAAATGTAAAATTTATAAATTTCTAAAGAAAATGGATGTGAAATAATGAAAATACTTGGAATTATATGAATTAAAAAATAAAATTTTATCCACTGCTTTTTGAGGTCTAGATTATTTTTATAGTTATTTCTCGTTCTAAATTTTTAAAATAAAATATGTTTTGAATTTGAAATTGATCCTAAAACAAAATTTGTTACCTGTAAAATGATTTTAATCTCTGCAAAGTTTTATAATTTTTTGAGGTTGTTAATTATTTATTTTCTAACTTAGATTAAAATCAAAACAAATCAAGTGTCCACGTCAGCAGTCCATTTAGCCCATTTAGCCAAAAAAAGCTACATGGATAGCCACGTGTTGCCACCAAGACAGTGAGTTAGCTAAAACACCGTGTCATCCTGCGACATAGGACAAAACCGTCCTCGAAACTGCTCAGAGAGAAAAAACGAACGGGTTGAAAAGTTAAAAGAGTCAAAAATATATAATATTCTAAATAAAAAATGAAAATTGAACGGTCGCAATAGTTGAGACAGGTCTGAAAGAACTTATTCCTCTTATCTTCACCGCGAGATGCTTGGGCATGAGCAGGCCCCAGAGCTCCGGGGCCTCTCCGCCTCCAACTGTCATAAAGGGCCCCTCCTGCGAAAGTACAGGTCGTCGCGGGCGTTCACACGGCGAACAGACTGCGCGGAGGCTCCACCGAAGCTCTGGGGCACGTGAAAAAATCCGCATCAGCTGGGTCCAGCAGCAGCGCAGCTCCTCCGGCCCATTAGCTCCTCGGTATATGACAGTGAACTAACCATTTTACCTTTCATGTGAATGAACCAACTTAATTTTTTAATATAAGCGTAATCTATTATTAAAATAGATTTATTTTTAAATGGAAATTGGAAATATAATTTATGTTTGAATACAATTTACACTTAGATTAACACAATTGCAAATGAAAATTATGTTGGTTTATTAAAATCCATCACTTAATACCATAAGAGAATTCTTTGTATGCCACTGAAAAAACTCAAAATTTCTTCTCAGCCATTGGAAAAATAAAATTTTCTTTTGTGCCTCCGTCTGAGATTTTCATTTCCCTATATGCCACTCTCGAGTAGATTTTCTTTTATATTTTAGAGACTTTTTTATTCTTCTTGGGTATAGCTAAAGTCAACTTCTATTGTTTCAATATCCATAGCAACTTTTATGGTAATAGAGCATATAGTGATGAATAATTTTTTGTTATTAGGTCCACAACAAATTCAACACATATTATAAATTAAAAATTTTACACAGATTTAATTTACTTTAATTTTTAGATGAGTTAAACAACATAATAAAATTCTGAAAATATCAGTATTTTTCTTTTGTGATCTAGTATTTTATAAAAAATATTACATCTTCGATGAAAAAAATATTTTAGAGTATTTTCTACTCAGGAATGACATGTAGAGGCGCAGAAGGAAGAATCATTTTTTCAGTGGCTGAGAAGGAATTTAAGTTTATGCAGTGGCATATAAGGAATTCTTTCTAATACCATTACAGGCTGTAACTGATGGAAGCTAAAAAAAAGGAACTAAATCTAAATTTCTGCTCTACAAGAGAAGTTCAAATGAAAAAAAAAGTCAGTAAGTTTTTTAGAAAGGAATTCTCACATTGCGGAAAACGGAAATACCATATGGGTTAATCCGGGCCAGCAACTGAAGACCCTGTTGGGGACAACAAATTGGTCAGCCCACACAGTCGTTTGCAGGAAGTACAAATGACTTCTGATTAAGTGTAACATCCCACATCCTTAAAATCAAGAATTCACTTTGAAAGCCAAAGTTCAAATATTCAAAGTCAAGATATTCAAATTTAAATTGAATTTAAATATTGCAAAGAAAGCAAGTTCAAAAATTTCCAGGGAAGTTGTAAAAAAACAAATTCTTGTTCAAAAGTTATCACAAGGTTCAGAAAGTATAAAAAGAATTTTTGTAAAATTTAAAATCAAAGATTTAGGTCACAAATAATTTTATTCCTCTAAAGCAAGCAGCTGACTTTGGAATTTTCTAGATTTAAATCCCTTCCAAATTTGACGATGCTTCCAAAAGGAATGTTGTTCAGCATAAAAAGTTGTTCAATCCAGCAAATTTTCAAATTCATCGGATCAAGGTAAGGTGACCTTTTGAGGAAAAAAACAGAGAGCTGTCTGAGAATCTCGGAATTTCAGAAATAGAAGCCTCTGTGAGCCCCGCTTGTCAGCGCCCGTTCTTCCTCCTCCAGCCGTGGGCGCGAGTGCGCGGTGTGCATGGAAGGCGCCCACACTGCCGGGTCGCCACACGCCACTGCTCAGCTGTCCGCCACCTCCTCCGTCTACAACCTCTCCCCCTGGCCTCTCTCGGTGCTCTCTCTCATTCTCTCTCACGCGACCAGAGCACCATCGCCATGGAGCACCCAAACCCAAGCGAGCCCGGCCCTCCTTCCTCGTCCAGAAGGAGCGCCACCCCATCCCCAAGCTTCAACCCCTTTCCTCTCCTCCATTCGCGCACCGAGTTCCTCGGATTCGAAGTTTTCCCCAATTTTCGAGCTACGGGACGGCCGGCCATTCTTTGTTTAATCGGGCGTGCTACAGGTGGTTTCCTCTCGATTCCTCTCGGCCTCGACCTTCCTATAGCCTGGCGCACCCCTAGAGTTCAAGTTTGAAGTGAATCATGGAGTTTTCGAGCAGGTATTTTGGAGCTCCTTAGCCGCAGTCCATTGGAGCCGAAGACCTCCACGGTGACGAGCTACTTCCGGCCATCCTCGACGACGAAAACCCCAGTGCCGGTTTTCTCGTCGCCACAGTGAAGCCTTACGGCATTTTTGTTTGATTTTTCGTTGATCAGAGAGCCGCCTAGACCTCGACGAAGTTCTTCCCGAGCTGCCTGCCGGCGTCGAGCTTTTCCGGTGAGACCCCGCCCTCGACGACACCTCCACTGGACTCCTCTCGATGCCGCGACCATTTTGATGCCTTCCCTGAGGTGCGCTGCTGCCGGGACGGCCAGCTGGCGAGCCGCCGCCG
>BCLF01000082.1:241024-258867 GCA_001602275.1 Zoysia japonica | reverse complement strand
GGGGGGGGAGGTTGTTAGACAGTAGCTCGAGACAAAAGGAAGTCATTTGAGTTCGACTGGAAGTGACGGCATTGTTGAGGGAAAGGGAGGGTGGACCTATCGGTTTTACAGACAGGGGAATTGGTGTCTTGGAGAGCTACTGATAGTGTTGTTGCTTAGTGCAGTGGAGCGGGCGTGTGGCAATAGGACTGGACGTGGCATGCAGTGGTGATTCGACTTGAGCGGCTGGTGGCACGGGCTTGACGTGTGCAGCAGCGCGGCAGCAGCTATGGTAGACAGTGTGGGGCTCAAGCAGTGTTTGCAAGTACCATAGAGAATATTATTCTACATTGAAGGTAAATTATTTTAGTTGGGACACGGGAAGAAATGTTGCTCAACGCCACAGGTGCTAATCCATGTGGAATTTATTCCTTCACTCAGATGATGGACACACCGCCTCTCACCTCACAGATTGAGCTTCATCGTCACACCATCGCGCTGCCTCTTCGTGCCATATCCCTATCACGTGGTCGCCGTTTCTCTCCTAATAAATAAGTTTGTAAACATCGTTTGTCCCACTTTTTTTGTGTCACAGATTCTATCTCTAACTCTTCATGTCACGCTACAACGAAACCTTCGTAACCATTGGCAACGAAATCTCCGGAGTCACATTCTCAACTGAATTACTATTCCAGAGAGAAAAATAGCAGATGCAGTTAGTTTTGTTTAACAGAACAACTTCACGCCGCCACTCGACTTCAGTTGACAAGGCTACTGCGATATCCCGCCACACAGACCGAGCGCGTAGGTGCAGCGCAGCCCGGAGCCGACTCGCCGCACCGCTAGATCATCCAGGTATCAAGGCCATCCATCACCTGCTTCTATCCCACTGAGGTCCTCACGGCACTGCTCCCCGCCGCCGACGTGTAAGGGGCATCGCTGCCTCCTCCACCCCCTTCGCTTTCGTGGAGACCATACTGACCTATTTCTTGTTTAATCTCTCTGGTTAAGAAATACCTGAGGATGAAGACGGCACCCAATGGATTCTTCGCGGAGTTCCGGGTGTGCTTGCCACGTTGTGCAGTTCTGGGTATGCGCCTACTGGCGGGCCTCGTCACGGAAGCGCATGTAAAGAGCGATGCGCGGGCATCGTGCAAGAGCTTCACATGAAGGACGCGGAGTTCGACCTGTCCAAGGAGCCGCAGTACGGGGTGATAAGAGCCAAGTGCGCAAGCGTGGAGGGCACGGGTTGTGAAGATCGCTTCGGTGGTGCCTACAGAACATTGTCACCGCCTGCCTGCTCACCATCGCTGCCGGGCGAGTTCATCCTCTGCGCCTGGTATTACAGGCCAAACATGGGATGAGTTTCCGATTTCTTGTAATTTACGATTCTTTTTGCTTCAGCTGAGTCAAATTTTCATCACATCGCGAAGGGGTATTTACAGATGATCTATGTTCAATAACCGTTAGAAAGAGACAAAAGAATTGCACTTGGTATTACAGAATTGTGTCACTGTGGAGCTATCAAAAGTTGGGATCAAATGATCTAGACTTTTCCATGTCAGGCTTTTATCATTGAAATGTTGTTCTTGAAAGAACTCTGATTACCTGCTGGCCAGCTTCTTGAGAAGTTTCCGAGGAGACGTGAGTATTGAGTTGCATGCACCAATCAGTTGACCCCAAAAGCTTAAACTGATAGAAAAAGGTAAGAAAAGGTGGGCAATTATACTCTTAAGCTACAATTTATTTTTAATAAATCGTGCCTGCCAGGATTCGAACTCGAGACCTCTGGCTTTGATACCATATTGAGTTGCATGCATCAACCAGTTGACCTCAAAAGATTAAACTGATAGGGAAAGATGAGCAATTCACTTATACTCCAACAGTGAGGAGGAAGAGACGCAAAGTGCTTGTCGCTGCATAGGACAGATCACTGATTGTGCTCCATTGCGAAAAGAGACAAGGGAGATGATATCATAAGGATTACCATACATTTTTTCCCCTCTACCCTGAAATGTTGAAAGGGCACATTCTTTCATTTTGTGTACGGTAGCTGCAGCTTCGTTTCATATCCTGAAGCATGCCAAAAGTTATTATTGTTAGCAGAGGATTGTTTCTTCTCTGTCAGCTAATACATGGACTAAGAGAAACTGGCAATACTGTTCTTCATTTAGGTTCTTAATCCATATATATATACATGCCCACGATTCAATGGCCTAAGAGAATTATGAGCTCTGAGTTTTTAGTTGTTTCCGCATCTGTAGATCTTGTTAGCAATAATTGTGAGAAAATGGGAGGGGGAGGAATTGTATGAATGATGGACGATGCATATTGAGCCCCTGAGGTCGGCTTATATAGAGTACAAGACTTGAGGGGCAAGGAACACTAGGATACATATGGTAGGCTACTAAAATACATATGCAGGTTATCAGGATACAAATGGTAGGCAACCGGAATATGTATGGTAGGCTACGATAATAATCCTAAACTACAAATATACTCTAACATCCCTCGCAGTTCTAGCATGAGCAATGCGGACGCTTGAACTGGAGAAGAAACCGACATGAGTCCTCAACATGATGATAGCCCTTTGTGCCGATGTTGAAGTAGCCTATACCTTTAGTCATCATCGCTGATGCCATGCATGATGTAGCTGTGGTTGATCGAGCCGAGGTTGAAGGTGTCGATGTCGAGGAACTGCACATGAAGCGGAGGGCGCAAGGAGGCGTCAAAGGTGTGCAAGAATGTGCTCTAGAAGCAGATGATGAGTCTGTCAAGGCACCATGAAGAAGGGTGATGCCGAAACCGAAGAAGTCAAACCACCATGAACAAAGCATGCTTTGGATTTGCCAGGCCCGAAGATGCGTCGGGGACGAAGGCACGCATCGATGTTGCCAGTACCGGGCATATATAGGTGGGGACCATCATGAACACAATGTCACTGTTGAAGGAGATAAGCAGAGAAGGCCTTCGAAATGGGTTGCGGTGCGTAGAGTGGCGAGGAGGAGAGTGCCGGTGCAGCCCGCCATTGTCGGAGTGGACGAAGAAGAGTTGAGGCAGAGACTACAACTCTGACGATGTGGTCGTGGTGGATGAAGATGAAGATGTGGTGGAATCGGCAGCGGAGGATGTCGTGCAGGAAACCTGAAGAAGCGCAAAGGCGGTCCTCGAGGTCGGCGGGGCAGTCCTCGAGTTGAAAGTCGAGGTGCCCAAGAGTAAACAGAGGTGGGCCCGATTTGGGACTCGAAGGGCCCTCAGGTCGGGGAAGAATGTCTCAACGGGCGATGAAGATGCAATGACGAGGATCATTGGTGGCATCACTGCATCACAACAGGGCGGTGCAGACGCGGCCATCGTAGTTGGCGGCACTGTACGTGCTCTCAAGTCAACCATCCCAATAGCGCACACATCACATCACTGCATTGATTGACTGATCAGACCGAAGGTGCAGGTGTGAAGCGATGGAAGAAGTCGGGGATGACCGGCGCATGGACCATATGGCAGAGGTGCCAAACGGCATCGCGGGAGGGGCCCCTACACGTGCCGCATATCAGGACAAGCCACATGGACATCGAAGATGAGGGCCGGTGATGTTGCCGATGTAGAGGCGTGCAGAGTCAGTGGGCGATGAGTGACGCAACCCCTTAGTAATCGAGTAAAATCAGAGAAAATAAAAAAAAAATGCAATAGCTTCACGTGAGGATTCCTCTCTACTGGATGACAAAGACAACGATGACGGATCCACCCGACTAAATAGTGGTGCTGCCCCTGGCAGAAATCATAGAGATGGACCTCCCCGGGGACGCGCAAGGCGGAAGCGCTAGGGTTGGGAGGATGGGCAGCGGAACTGGATTGTAATTTGACTCTATACCATGTGAGAAAATGAGAGGGAGAGGAATTGTATGAATGATGGATGTGAACGAGGGAGAGAGTGGACAGAGAGAGAGATGCACACGCTAATCACGTTCTGTATTCACTCATAGACAATATTTATACATGTACAAGATCGTTCGGCAGATCCTAAGTCTACGCACACGATAGCGTCAGGAGAGCGAGTCCTAGGCGAGCGCAGGCGACGCTCATGCGCGTGATGTGCATCGTGGACGGAGCGCCGCGGAGGACGCGGTAAAGGTTGTTAGGCCAACGGCATCAGCTCGGCTAACACCCCCCCCCCCCCCCCTGCAGTCTCAGCCATGGCGTTGCCAACATTGAGACCGGTTCGGAACCCCTCAAACACTGATCTTGGCAAGCCTTTTGTCATGACATCCACGAACTGCTAGGAGCTTGGAATGTGAAGAACACGAAGTTCACCCAAGGCAACACGCTCCCGAACGAAATGTATGTCCAGCTCTATGTGCTTCGTGCGCCGATGATGAACGGGATTGGAAGCCATGTAAACTGAGGAAATATTGTCACAATATGCAACTTTTACCTTGTTGATCGTGCAGTGTAATTCGCCGAGCAGTTGTCGCAGCTAAATACACTCGGCCGCTGCATTGGCCAGAGCACGATATTCAGCCTCTGCGCTTGATCTGGAAACCGTGGCCTGCCTCTTAGATGACCACGAGACAAGCTAGTCGCCGAGGTAAACACAGTAGCCGGAAGTAGAACGCCGGGTGTCCGGGCATCCAGCCCAGTCCGCATCGGAGTATGCAGTGATCTCCAACGAGGAAACAGCAGGGAGATGAAGACTGCTGGTGCCGCGAACATAGCGGAGAATCCTCTTGATTAAAGTTAGATGGCACTCACGTGGATCATGCACGTGTAGACATGCTTGCTGCACGGCATATGTGTCCGGGCGCGTCACTGTAAGGTACTGGAGTGCACCAGCGATGCTCCGGTAGCTGGATGGATCAGCAACCTGAGGGCCATCAGAGCCGGACAACTTTGCTTTGGTGTCTATTGGTGTAGGCGCAGACTTGCAGTTGGATATTCCGGCACGCTCAAGAAGGTCTTCAGCATAGCTTGATTGAGTGAGAGAACCCAGTCGTGCTTCTTTTGATACCAATCCCTAAAAAAGAACGAAGAGGCCCCATGTCGTTGATGGCGAACGCCGAGCGAAGCTGGGAGATGATGTAGTCCAGGAGTGCATTAGACGAAGCACTGAGGATCATATCGTCCACATATAACAGCAAATAGGCGATGTCAGGGCCACGGCGATGAACAAAGAGAGATGCATCCGACCTGGTTGCCACAAACCCGAGGGACTTGATGTGTTCAGCAAAGCGAGTGAACCAGGCACGTGGCGCCTGTTTGAGTCCATAAAGGGACTTAGACAGAAGACACACGGCATCTGGCTGCGTTGGATCAACGAATCCTGTTGGTTGTTGGCAGAACACTCGTTCTTGAAGCTGCCCATGAAGAAATGCATTTGATACATCCAACTGTCTTGCTGGCCACTGTCGTGAGGCAATCAAGGTCAGAACAGTTCTGATCGTGGTGGGCTTGACAATCGGTGAGAAAGTTTCACCGAAATCAACACCAGCTCGTTGACTGAAACCTCGAACCACCCATCTAGCCTTGTACTTGTCAAAGGAGCCGTCAGGATGAAATTTTTGCTTGAAGACCCATTTGCCAGACACGACGTGAGCGCTTGGCGGGCGAGGGACGAGGCGCCAGGTCCCATTCTGCAGCAAGGCGGTGTACTCAGACTGCATTGCCGCCAGCCAGTTTGGATCCTTCATGGCAGTGCGGACAGAAGTCGGAACAGGAGATAGTGTCGAGGAGGACGTCGCGAGCGCGTACCGGCTGCTGGGCTTGAAGATCCCAGCGCGCGCACGAGTGACCATGTGATGACCAAGGAAGAGAGCCGTGCTCAACCGAAGGCACACGTGAGCCTGAAGCAGTGTGTTCAGGAGCCGGTTCTGGTGGTGCCAGTGATGATGAAGAGCCCAGCGGCCGGGATGCTGGACCTCCGTCCTGCACGTCGTGGGATGGTGCGCGTGCTGCTGCCGCTGCATGTGGTGAGCGCCGTCTACGAGCAAGCAGTTCCCGTTGGTATACCTGGCCATGGTTAGTTTCGGGAATAATCACAGTGTCCACCATCGGAGAGCACGAGCATGGTGGGGAAGGTGGAGGTGGCTGACTGAAAGGGAACTTTGTTTCATCAAAAACCACATGTCGTGAGGTAATCACTCGACGAGTATCAAGATCGAAGCAGCGGTAGCCCTTGTGATCCAAGGAATAACCAAAAAAGACGCATGGCTTTGTGCGAGGAGCGAGCTTATGGTCGGTGATGGCAGTTTGATTTGGGAAGAAAAGGCAACCGAAAGTACGCAAGTGATCGTATGATGGTGGTGATCCCAGCAGGAGCTCAAGCGGTGTTTTTGGGCGAGTAGCAGCACAGGGTTTGCGATTAAGGAGGTAAGTGGCAGTCGCTAAAGTTTCAGCCCAGAATGTAGGTGGTACAGAGGCCTGGAAAAGCAAAGAGCGGACACTGTCATTTAGTGTACGCAGAACCCGTTCAGCCTTGCCGTTTTGTTGCGATGTATACGGACAGGAAAGCCGTAGTGCAATGCCGTGTTTGCTGAAGAATAAGCGAAGTGCCAAATTGTCAAATTTGCGACCGTTGTCAGTTTGAAGCGCAACGATAGGTAGGCGAAACTGAGAACTGACATAAGCGTGAAAGGCAATCCACAAAGGCAGAACCTCACTTTTACAGCGCATGGGAAAAGACCAAGTGTAATGAGTGAAATCATCCAACATCACAAGATAGTATTTATTCCCGGAAACACTAGATACTGGTGAGATCCAAACATCTGAATAAACCAACTGGAAAGGGAAAAAAGTTGTTGAATCTGAAGGAGAAAATGGCAACCGGGTCTGTTTGCCTTGTTGACAGGCAGTGCAGACGTAGGGTGCAGATTTATTACACGAAAAATCAAAAGACTTCAGAATTGAATCAGTGACATCGCACCCTCGATGCCCAAGCCGTTGATGCCAAATATCCACCGTGGTGGTTGCCTGCAAGCCAACAGCAGCAGGGAAGCACAGTGGGTACAAGTCTCCGGCGCTGTCACACCGCAGGATCACCCTCCGTGTGTGAAGATCCTTAATTGAGAAGCCAAAAGGATCAAAATCAACAGAAATGGAATTATCACGAGTTAACTGGCGAATGGAAACAAGGTTCTTAACCAAAGCAGGAGAGACTAGAACATTATTAAGATGTAAAGGATGAGACAAAGTGGGAAGAATAGACTGTCTAGTACGTGAGACTGAAAGAGAGTTGCCATTGCCAACTATGATGGAGTGCGACATAGGAGCAAGATGAGAGGAATGTAAGATACCAGGTGTGGAGGCCATGTGCGACGAAGCTCCTGTGTCGGCGTACCAATCACTTGTGCTGCTTGGCTGGGCACAGCGTTGTTCAGCGCGGCGAAGAGTGCAGCTGGTGCCACGGGTTCATAGCCGGAGGAAGTGGCGGGCAGCAGTCATGTCTTACGACTGTTGGAGCGGCACTGACGGAGTCTGCATGAGATAGGCTTGGTGAGGATTCGTTCCCGGCCGGGGGCCGAGGACGCCAGTGCCAGGTGCGCGGAAAGGCATGGGCCACCTTTGCACCATGCCAGTCCACGGGTTGAACCCCTTGGGCCAGGACGTGCCAGTAGAGTTGTTGCGACCGAAACCGGCATGCCCAGCGCTATTGCCGGTGCCGATATTGTTGCCGCCGGAACTGTTTGTTAGAACTAACCATGTTGCTTATCTTAATTACGTGTTCTATTAGAGTCGTGTTGCGTTTGTAAGTGTTATGCACGGAGTGCGTGCATCAGTAGACCGGTGTGAGTGCTTGCATGTGCTAAGTCGATGCAAGATTGTGCAGTGCCGAGTTGTGCGGCTAGAGCTTGGACTTGGTGAAGTGTCCTAGGTGAGCATGCAAATGGCCGTTGTGTGATCTGCATGGCTCAGGGAATGTGCAGCTGAGTGTGCGGTCAATCTGGGTGATTAGCTTGCCGCAGGAGCTTAAGTGCGAGGTGTGTGCGTGAATGTAGGGATTAGTGGAGCTGATGTCCGGGTCAGTGTGGCCGAACGTGCGTTGCTGGGTGAGTAGCGACCAAGTCAGTGAGTGTCTATTTAAACATCTGTAATCTGTGAGTCCAGGGAAGTGAAGTGGTTAGTGAAAAGTGTTGTGCTGTGCGCTGGTGTGCAGTGTCAAAAATAATTTTTCCGTGCGTGCTACTTGCTTCAGCTTTCTTCCATTTGTGCGTGTGCTCCAGAGAGAAAGTGAGTGACCGAGTGAGAGCTGGGCCAACAATTGGTATTCAGAGCTTTAGGTTGAGTTTTTGCAATCATGTCCGAAGATAATTCGGGTGTGTACACGTCGCCGAGTCGCCGCGACACTAGCGGCAGCGGCAAGGATGTCGACGAGCTCGTCGTCGTGCAACAAGTGATGGAGGCGGGGTGACTCTCCATTACCCCATATTGTCGGAGGACAACTACGGTTTGTGGGCGACGAAGATGAAGATCTTCATGCGCGTCCAAGGTGTGTGGGCGGCCGTGGAGAGCAAAGAAGCCGTCGATGAGAAGTTGGACCAAATGGCTCTCGCCGCCATTGTCCAAGCTGTGCCGGAGGCTATAGTGATGGCCATATCCAAGAAGGAGACACTGAAGGAGGCGTGAAACACTCTCCAAGGGATGCGAGTCGGTGAAGAGCGTGTCAAAAAGGCCCGAGTACATGGGTGAATTAAAAAAAATTAATGCGTTTGCTTTGAAGGTTACCACTATTGTGAATGAGATACGCGCTCTCGGCACGAAATTGGAGGAGGTGACCGTCGTGGAGAAGTTGCTGCATTCCGTTTCCGACAAGTTTCAACCCCTTGTGAGCACCATTGAGCAATGGGGAGATGTGACGAAAATGTCGGTGGCCTAGACTATCGGGCGCTTGAGAGCGTACGAGGAGTCTTCAAAGGGGCAGCTTCGTGACAAAGAAGGGGAGCAGCAGCTGTTAATTGCGGAAGGTGAACCGCGACTCACATGTGCCGAGTGGGAAGCCATAGTTGCAAAAGAGAAGAGGGGCGGAGAGGGCTCCGGCAGCAATGGCGAGAAGAAGTACCGTGGCAAGTTCGACAAGTTAAAGATCGACTGCCGTAAGTGTGGTGAGTTCGGCCGAGTGTGATGAAGTGAAAAAAACAGTGAAGGAGATGGCGCAACTTGGTGTTGCAGAAGTTGATTACGAAGCGGCATTACTTTGAAGCAAGACGTGGAGGCGACGAATAAACCCAGCATGATTAGGTGGTGATTGTTGGAACTAATCATGTTGCTTATCTTAATTACATGTTCTAGTAGAATCGTGTTGCGTCTGTAAGTGTTATGCATGGAGTGCGTGGATCAGTAGACCGGTGTGAGTGCTTGCATGTGCTAAGTCGATGCTAGATTGTGCAGTGCCGAGTTGTGCGGCTAGAGCTTGGACTTGGTGAAGTGTCCTAGGTGAGCAGGCAAATGGCCGTTGTGTGATCTGCATGGCTCAGGGAATGTGCAGCTGGGTGTGCGGTCAAGCTGGGTGATTAGCTTGCCGCAGGAGCTTAAGTGCGAGGTGTGTGCGTGAATGTAGGGATTAGTGGAGCTGATGGCCAGGTCAGTGTGCCCGAACATACGCTGCGGGTGAGTAGCGACCAAGGCAGTGAGTGTCTATTTAAATATCTGTAATCTGTGAGTCCAGGAAAGTGAAGTGATCAGTGAAAAGTGTTGTGCTGTGAGCTGGTGTGCAGTGTCAAAAACAATTCTTTCATGCGTGCTACTTGCTTCAGCTTTCTTCCATTTGTGCGTGTGCTCCAGTGAGAGCTGGGCCAACACTGTTGGTGTTGCCGTTGCTGCCAGGGTGCTTCTTCTGCTTGCTGCCATTGTTCTTCCTCCGTTTCCCGCGCCCCGTAGTTGGATATGGACGGGCACCGGAGCCGGCGACAGCAGTGCCAGTTGCCGGCGCATGGATGGCAAGCATCGCCTAAGCAGCAATGTTTTTCTGCCTTTGTTCCTCACGGAACTCCTCAAGGAGAAGGATCGATCGTGTCTGAAGAAAGTTGGGCAGCGGATCTCTGCAGGTGATGAAAGAAACAGCATGTCCATACTTGGGGTTGAGGCCACGGAGCATATTCAATACCTGGTTCTCCTCCTGAACTGGATGGCTGACGTCACGAAGGTTGTCGGCGAGGGTCTTGAGGTGGGTACAGTACTCCGTGATGGAAATGTCGCCTTGGAGAAGAGAACGAAACTCAGCCTCCATGTAGACGGCTCGAGTGGCGCGGTTGTCACGAAAAAGGCCTTCAATTCGATACCAGACGTCGTAGGTTGTTTCATCCTGCTGCATCACCATGTTCTGAAGCTCGCAGGAGCAGGTGTTGTGGAGCCAGTTCGTGACTGCCGCGGAGCGGCGGCGACGAGGTGTGCGTCTGGTGATGTGGTGGCATAGACGGAACTTGTCGAAGACAGTGAAGAAGTGCCGCCACTGTGAGTAGTTCGAATCGTGTATCATATCCAACGTCACAGAGATGTGAGCATGGATATTAACCATTTGAATGGTTGCCGGAGGCACGACGTCGTGTGGTGCGAGGGAGCCCTTGCTGGATGCACTAGCATTGGTAGTTGAGGAGGTTGGGGAGGAGGAGAAAGAAGAGTCACTGTCAAAAAGGGGATTTCTCTCCATGGCAGCGGAAGCAGTGAGATCGCGAGTGTTCGAATCAACGAAGAGAACTCGAGCAAGCTCTGATACCATGAACGAGAGAGAGTGGACAGAGAGAAAGAGATGCACATGCTAACCATGTCCTGTATTCACTCATAGACAATATTTATACATGTACAAGATCGTTTGGCAGATCTTAAGTCTACGCACACGATAGCGTCAGGAGAACGAGTCCTAGGCAAGGGCAGGCGACGCTCATGCGCATGATGTGCATCGTGGACGGAGTGCTGCGGAGGACGCCGTAAAGGTTGTTAGGCCAACAGCATCAATTCGGCTAACAGGATGATGTGTATTGAGCCTCTGAGGTCGGCTTATATAGAGTACAAGACTTATGATACATATGGTAGGCTATCGAAATACATATGACAGGTTATTAGGATACAAATGGTAGGCAACTGGAATATGTATGATAGGCTACAATAATAATCCTAAACTACCAAATATACTCTAACAATAATCAGAAACCTGAACTCTGAGATTGTTTTGATTTACATTTAACTTGTATTAAATCATATTTGTTTTTAGTGGTTCTTCTCACTAGTAATATCCGAGAATACCTTTTCCGTATTACGGGTAAACAAATTCTTGGATAAAGTGTTCAAAGTATTAAAAGTTCGAGTTGTTTTTAAGTTCATCCTACACAGCATGTATTGAAATTTCTTACGAGGTGAAATAAATTTAATAATTTTGGGTTTTGCATTAAGTTGTCTTGTCTGCATTGGAACGAATTTTGTGTTAAACTTTTTTGCATGTATCAAATTACGTAAACTTGTCTTGCCAATAGATCAGCGAGCATTGATACAAGTTGTAATATTTGTATCGTAGCGGAATTGCATCATGTAGTCTTGTTTGTATCGGATAGAGATTACATCATGTTGATCTGCCCATAGTGTAACACCAGCACTCGTACTATCCTATTCCAAAGCTACGGTGTTGCAAAGAAGCAGCGTATCGTGTAGTATGGAGATCATGGTGGAGAAAGGGAACGGCCGAACGGGGGAGCATCAAGGAAAATCAAAAGCCAAAGGCATTGCTGAAAATTGCTGTATTCAGAATTGAAGATACGAACACACAAACAAATTCTGCAAATAATACATATAATATTCCATACACGCGTAAGATGCATGCATGTTACACGCATAAACAGTATAACCTGATATCATCATCAATGGCTTGATGATGTAACGGTGAAGTAAGATTAATAGGTGACAACCAACAAACATAACGCAGAGATCATCAGATTTAATAGCCAGCATCCCCACAATCCGTAGCTCCAGCCGGGTCGGCATTGTCAGAAGTGAGGGACTGCTTCACGGCCTCCACGAGCACCTTAGTACCCAATTTAACTCCTGTTTAAATAGATCATCTTTGATAATACCTGTCTGAAGTGTAGTAGGAGTATCTGCCTGGTCGATCCCTTGCGGAACAGTAGGAGCTGCGGGTGTCGGAGGGATTGGAATATCCACGCATATTGCTGGCCGAAATGGAACTGGAACAGTATACTGTGGTTGCACTTGCTTCTGCACTGCGGGCCCCACTTGAGGCATCGAGAGCGGCTGCTGGTGGGCTCGTGTGAAGCCGGCCAGCAACGGTTTCTCACCTGACTCCTGAGGCTGCTGTTGCTGCGGTGGCTGATGATGCACGGCGTATACTTGAGGCCGGGAAAGCTGCGGTTCGCCCATGGGGAGTACAGTTGGCGGCTGCGGCGTCTTGTATGCCTTGCTGACCGGCGACGGCATCTGGACTGGCGCTTCTGTATGAGAAGACAGCGGGTGGTCTGTCTTGTTTAGTGACCCGTTCAGTGGGATCACGACGGGCAACGAAGGCGACACGCTGTCTCGTTGCCGCACCGTGATGGCTGTGCTCGTCTCGTCCACCGGTGGACTCCGCAGCATGATGAAGGAGGTGATGCCCAGCGCCGTGGCGATGAGGGCGAGCATGCCCCCGCTGGCGTAGCTGCCTGCCGCAAACACGCCAACTACCAGGAGGAGCACCAATGCGACAGCTGCCGATATCCTGCACGCACTCGTTCGATCATCTGTCACGGGTAACTTTGCATGGCTATATCTCCACGAGGGGTGATCACGGCCACTCACCATGAGAAGACACCGCAGACGATGCCGATAACCTCAGAGGGAGGGATAGCGCGGACTTCTTGCAGCAGCAGCCGAAACAGCCACCAAAACCGGAAACGGTGATCTGGCCTCCGAGCAGGAAGATCGCAGCGCCTATCCCCAGCGCGGCTGCAGTACTCTACAGGAAAAATGCACTCATAAGAAACCGGCGCGTGCATCACACACATGAGCACAAAAAACACAAAAGGATAATACCATGCATGCTCACATACTGACATGCATAGAGGAAGGAAGTGAGTGTCTCAACAAGACCATGCATATATACTAGTACAAACTAAAGCTAGTTACGTAGATCGATCAACATTGCTTACGCTTGGATTTGTCCCCTTTGCAGCGAATCCCACAATGGCACCCAACAACCCTAGAAACCCGACCACCACGGAGACGACGATCATTGTCGTATCCATTACTGCCAATTTTTCTTCCAGACAGAGACGACTGATGATGGGAAACTTAACCTATGTAAGTTAGTTTATATAGTCCAGGGACGCAGAGCGATCGGCTCAATGTTCGTTAGCAACGAAGACAGCTTCTTTCCTAGATGATTCAGAAGAACAATCGTGTAGGCATGTTCGAAGGATGTTGACTTGATTAACTAATTTGAGTATATCCTTTTTTTGGGTACAATCATTTTCCTTCATCCTGCTGCCAATTTAACTATGCGGATACCATTTCTCTTCAGTGTACTTGTTATATATATATGGTATATACACTTGTTCTTCTTTGAGGTCGATGGCAGCCTGTTTCCAACGCGCAATTCACATCGTCACATTGCCTACATGTATACACGGAACTCTATTTAGCAACACACTAACACATTACTGGATTGAACAAACATTAGGCAGCGGCTAGATGGTTAGTAAGAAATTGCATATATATACCGGTTATTTGATTGGTGGAAGTCACCGCAGTTATTGTTTAAGACCGTAATAAACATACAATTAACCATTTGAAATCAAATACGGAGTACTAGTTGTTCTTTAAACTAATAACAAAGATGTTTGATATTTGTTGCTATCGAGGTTGGCGCCACGCTCAGACATTACAATATTAGTTTTGACCCAATCCACTTTCTTTCTTTGCATAAAATTTTCCTATAAGTTGTACATAACAATGTTAATTGTATGCAAGTGGTAAAATCTAATGCAACTATGAGAGGCTCCATTTTAGAGATTACTAGGTCACCACAAATGTAACACACAATCGAAGACTTGAAATCAGGTAGATAGGTTCCGCCACAATTAGCCTAATCAGCTAACACAGCTTGGTATCTGAGCTGAATTGCCATTTGACATTTTAGAGGACAGATGGTAATGACTAATTAAATCAAATCAAACTGTCCTCCACTCCCAGCTTTCGTGTGACTACAGAAGGTGCAAGTGGCCACGTAGCTACAATGTGTATCTGCATAGTACATTCAAACGTGCACAACAGTCGCACATAGATCTTAAAATTTAGGATGAAGAGTTAAATTTAGGATGAAGAGTTCATAAGTATTTGATCAGTGTACTTAAATAGTACATAGAAAAAGGAGTTTATCTGGTTGAGTTGGTCCTTTCCGTTTTATCAGTCGTACAAGATCTTGTGTACAAGAGACAAAGACAAAAGGTTTAATCCCCAGGGTTTAATGAAGACCAAGAACTTTAGTTGCTATATATAGAGCAATAATCATCACGTTATATATTTTTTGGTTAATACATACTTGGTTGCTAAATACTCCTACAAACAATTACATGCAGGATCCGGTTTTAAAATATTGACATTGTTGACTTCTAATGTCAAATTTTATTCAAAAAAACTATATTCAAATTCAATATATCTTGTTATAGTTTGCTTTATTATTAGTGATTTTCAAAACACGACTAATAATTTTACACATTTGAATAAAGTTTTTGAATAAAACGAGTGATCAAAGTTGATGTTAGAAGTCAATGGTATCGTATTATAAAACGGAGAGTATTTGCTACTCATATTTGATAACTAATATATATAGAAGAAATGTTGGTGGGTATATCTAAATCTGGGAATGGTTTGGTTTCGGACCGGTTCATATGGTCCAGTTTCTGTTTGGTTTGACTTGGGTTGGCTGAAAATTGTTTTATATATTAAATTGGCCGAATTTTGTTTGGATGAGCGACAAAGCTAGTTTGATTTGGACTGGTTGTGGCTTGAAATTTTTGGGCACAAACAATTTCAGTCATGGGCTTTCAACCGATCTGCTGCATACGGATGGAGAAGTAGGTTTACTAGTATCCAGATCTTTCCCAGCCGACCGGCTTGCAAAATGCAACATGCCTCATCCTACAGCCTGTGTCCTTTGTGATCAAGAGGAGGAATCAATCCAGCACATCCTGCTGTCTTTCGTCTTCTCCACGCAAGTTTGGACTAGCATCCTGCAGCGGCTGGGTTCCATCTCCTCTTCGCCACAGTTCTCTTCCCGGCATTTTTCTAGCTGGTGGAGCACTGTGAGATACCGCTTTCCCAAGGAGTTTAGAAGGGGGTTTAACACGCTCATCATTTTGGTCGTTTGGGAAATTTGGAAGCATCGGAATGATTGTGTCTTCAATGGAACACAACCTACCGTTTCTTCTGTGCTTCAAGCAATTCAGCAAGAAGCTGATTTCTGGTGTCTGGCAGGGGCCTCGCAGCTGCATACCCTGCTATCCTGGTCGGTCCCTTCTTCGGCTTAGCTGATAAAGGGTTAGGAGGTGGCGCGCCTTTGTGTATCAGGCGCTTTGTATTGTCTTGTGTGTGTTCTGTTTGGGGGTTCTTACCCCTCTTTTGTACTCTGTTACCTCTTAATGAAATGATGCGTAGATCTCCTACGTATTCGAGAAAAAAAAATCTTTCCCCGGGGGGGGGGGGGGACGCACCGATGAGCTGAGCCACGGGCAGGAGCAGGGCCAATCATGCTGTTGATGCTAAGGGTTAAACACAAAGCACGTCTCTGTACAAAAGGACCGAAATAGCAAAAACGGGAAGTTCCGGATAGCAAAACCACTGATTTTTGCAAATTCACATCGACAGCTGAAAACTCAAGCTCGGGAGGGAACCCGTTGGAGCAAGACCTTCCTAGGGTCGATCTAGGCTCGGCAGGCTCGCAAAATCATCTTCATGCACAGCTAGGGTGAGAGAAGAACAGAAATTAGAGTTGGAGAGATGGTGCTTTCACTTAATCTTTGTTGGACCACTCTTGTCGAAGACTTGGTCCCTCCCACCATTCCCAGAATGATACTCTCTAAGATTGCTTTACTCCCAGAGTAAAAGCAGCGATGTCCCCGGCTGTTCTGAAAAATATCCAAGCACAAAAGCAATCTTCCAAGACTCGGACGCCCTCTCTAAGGTAGCTTTACTCCCAAAGTGAAGGCACCGATGTCCCCGGCTGTCCTGAAAAATATCCAAGCACAAGAGCAAGCCTCCAAGATTCGAGCACTCCCTCTTGGTGCCCTTACAAACTGAGTTACCAAAATCGCTTACAAACTTGATGATGACTCCCACAATCTCCTTAAAAGATCGATAACCGATACCCAGCCAGTATAAACTGTTATAAACCATGAGTAACAAGTTAAGACACTGCTCAAGCCTCACTAGTTCTAACGGTGGATGAATGCTCTAGTTACTCTCTTCTAGCATTGAATATATTCCAATTCTTCAATTATGCTCTCTCTTTAGTGGCCCTTGACCTTTCACAAATTCACATGTTGGAGAGTTAGTGATGTTGCACGCAAGCATTTTATTTGTGATGGGTTTACAAAAAGGTATGGAACTTGGGTCAATCACGGGGAGCTAAGTTCTAGCATTTTTCCAAGTAGCATGCAACCTGCTAGGGTACAATTGGAGAATTCAAATGAAGAGAATGATATTTCTTGCTTTACATCGAGACTTAGCAGGGGGTTTAGAAGTATATGAGGGGCAACTGAATGAAGATATAGAATCTTCAAGTTGGTAAATGATGCTGGTAAAGAACTATACCGAAGCTACAAAAATTTCTCCAAGCTGTATTTCATGGTTAGATTGCTCATGTAAGCTTCATGACCTTTGAAGTCTCATAAATGGTATGAAGTCTTCATGACCATCAACTAGGTGCCAAATTTTGACATAATCTGCTATGACCTGCACCGAAAGAGGTGCTGTGATATCCGACACCCATGACCGGTTGGTAATAACCTGTGCCACTGTCCTCTTTTTTACTCTGAGGGGTATGACCTCAAAAAGAGCGGGAGCTATCTCACCTATTGTTTTGCCATCCAACCATCGTTCAAGCCAAAATTTGGTAGATTCACCATTTCCATCCTCAGTACGCATTGCCATATTGAACATAGCACGCGCACACTGCAGTACTTGAACATCCAAACCAGCCCATGGCCAGTTATTATCTGTTTTTCCAACCACAACCATCGAATACAGAGCGACCATCCAAGAAGCTCTAGATTATGCACGCCCAGACCTCCATAGTGCAGCGGACGCTGCACCCGCTGCCAGGAAACCAAACAACTTCCCCCATTTGCCTTTGTCTTGCCTTTCCAAAGAAAACCTCTTCGGATTTTATCAATTGCCTTGATAGACCACTTGGGCAGGTCAAGCGCAATCATATGATAGATAGGGGAAGCGGTGAGCACAACCTTAACCATGGTGAGTCTTCCGGCCTTATTCATCAGCGAGGCCTTCCATTCCGGTAGATAGTCTGCTACCTTGTCAATGAGCGGTAAGAGATCCGCTTTAGAGTGCTTCTTAACCGAGAGTGGGACTCATGTGGACATGGAGAGATCCATGGCTTTGGTTATTAACTCTTTAGGAGTAGGGAGAGTCAGACTTGGACCTGTATACTGATGATGATTGCACTTTATAGATGAAAATGTAATTTTTCTTTTCTTATGCTTTTACTGATGTATGAATAGGTACTACCTTTTGACCGATAAAGGTGAGAAAATTGAGCAGCAGACTGGCACTGTGAGAACAAATTGTGTCGATTGTTTAGATCGTACCAATGTAACACAGGTACATACAACCATATTCAGATTTGTCATGTAAATTTTAAACTTAATTTAGGTAGTGAT
>BCLF01000082.1:219397-239316 GCA_001602275.1 Zoysia japonica | reverse complement strand
TGTTATTTTTGCATGTTGATTAGGTATGGTAAACGAACTACTCAAGGAATTCTAAATGATCTATGGAATGCGCTTGCAAGATACTACCTGAACAACTTCGCAGATGGTACTAAGCAGGTATTCTAGTGGCTTTGTGCACATGCACATGAATGGTTCGAGAAATGAAATTTCATTGCGATAAATTGGATTGGTAAATGGTGAAGTTAGGGCTAGGTTTTAGGTTTGATCAAAGGTTGATGATACATTGTTGGCATAATTGATATAAGAAAGAAAAATACCTAACAATTTAAAATGAGCTTATTCCATAAATCTACCCAGCTCACAGATGCGACTCAGGCCACAACCTTCAATGTTCCCATGCCAATGTTACGGCCCATCACGAATTCACTAATTTTTCCACTAAAAATGGGCAAGCGACTCGGGCCACGGCCTGTGTGGCCCGAGCATCAGGTCCACCACTGCTGAAAAGTGTGGTAAACCTTCATCCATGAGAGCCTCTACGAATAAGGTTTGTTTCTCTTCCTCCAGTGGACTAGTTTAGATGAGTTTTAAATTTCACAATTCTCAGTTCATCACAAGTGATAACCAAATTGATGCAATAACATCTCTTGATTGTATCGTGCAGATTGTTATAAATGGCATTTAGTCTGTTGCAATTGAATTATAACGAATGTAGTTCTGGGAGGCCTACTGAAAATTTGCTTGCCTAATTTATACTCCCATTTGTCTTTAGCATACTCAAAAACATGAGGAGCCTTGGTGCAGCGGTAAAGCTGTTGCCTTCTAACCATGAGGTTACGGGTTCAAGTCATGGAAACAGCCTCTCGCAGAAATAATGAGGAATTGTTGTTTACAAAACCCTAAATGGTCGGACCCTTCCTCCGATCCTGCACAAGTGGGAGCTTCAAATGCCAGGCTGCCCTTTATACTACCAAACATGGCTTCGTCTCCTGTAAAATATGGTTTTAGCTGTAACACACTGTAAGTTTTTGGCTGCTGTCAGCAACATAGTATAACAGCTGAAACATTGTGTTCAACATTTTTATCTTAGTAAATGTATTAGAACCTAAAATTTTGAACAATGATATATTGTTGCATTCTCTATCAATGTACGTTTTGATAGATTTTTTTAAAACAACGAGCAAACCATGCAAAAAGAAATCAAAATGTTAATCTGTAAAAAAATACATTTGTAGATAATGCAGTGACACATCTTTGTGCAAAGTTTCAAGTTCTATTGCACTTAATATTGATATAAAAATGTTGAAAGCAATTGTTGCATATGTTATAGTGTCATAGACAAGAGTAAAACATTTCTTACAGCTAAAATCGTATTTTACAGTGTATTGGAGACAAAGCCATTTTTTTTCCCTATGCTACAGATATATTTGCCTATGTCTATAATTGGGTCCAGTATACACTGATACAGAAGCGCCAGGCAGGCAATAAGTTTTCATAAGGATGTTAAAATGAGCATACTATTTTCATCCTTTTAGGATATCTCTTGCTCCCATAAAAGAAGTTCATGATTTTTGAGAAAAAACTGGATAAATCGCAGCGGTCCCTTATTTCTCTGTTTTGTATAGGATGCCATGGATCTTCTCCAAGGACATTACGTCTCCACTGTGAATAGAGACATGGCTGCACCAATAAAAGCAGGGTTTCTGGATAACTACGCGGTGGGTACAACTTTGGCATTGCTTGGAATTGCTCTTTATAAGATGGAATAATTACAATATGGCTTCCTACTATGAATTCCTTTTTTTTTGTGAGTTACTATGAATTCTTTGTTCCCTACATTTAATACCTATCTAGTCATTTTATGAATTGATATTGTCTTGTTAACAGTGAATATTCTTATAGATCTTTTTTCCTGATAGGGGCATAAGTCAACATAACTATAAAATAGGATTGGTAATTTTACTCCCTCTATTCCAAATTATAAGTCACTTTGGACTTCCCCAGTTTCCCAAAATTATAAGTCATTCTCAGTTCCTAATACACCTTGCTAAGGTCGGGTGTGATGCAGACATGCAAGCCACATGGAAAAATATATCTGCTAACTGTACAGTGATTAATCTTGGAAATTATGTCCTTTTCAGTCCTTCGGCCTTGCATTTGCAATGATTTTGGGAGCTCTCATGTTCATGATGGTATCATTAAGGCAAGGTAAAATTGTCGATCTACTTTTCTGAAAAGCTCATTGGAGATGGCTACATGTGCTTAATTAATGTTTCCATATTAGCTGCGTCTTCTCGTTTACTCTGTCGTTCCAGAAATACTATAACACGTATTTAATTGTTGGAAGCAATTATTGTTGTTAGTATTTTAAAGGCCAGTTCAGTGCACATAGCTCCTGTTTGCACAGGTCCAAGAAGGGTTTTTAAACTGATCAAATCTGTATAAATTGTTGGTCCAAAAGAAGAAGGAAACGCAATCAACTAAACCCTGAAATAGACTTCTGCGGGACAGAGGTAGTATTGAGTAAATGTCCGTTAAATGCATGTCTTAGTGAAGTTATAGAAATTAATGGACACATGATATTTTGCACTATTGGATCGTTAAAAAAAGGTTAAATATATAAGAAAAGTCTACATATAAACTCTTACCTGGACCCTCTGCAAGCTAGAGCTATGTGCACCGGGCTACCATTTATTAACACCGAGCAAGAAGGAAGCCTCTAGTGAGATGATGATGAAGAACGCAAGCCAAAGAAGAAATTCAAGAAAATGTTCTTTGTCATGAAGGAGAGCAAGAGCAAAGAGAAGAAGAAGTCCCCGCACAAAGCTTATATTTTTGGTGAGTGGCTCACCGATGATGATTCGGACTCTTCATCTTCGAGCGAAGAAGAGCTCGCGGGTATTGCCATGACTAGCTCCACCAATGAGCTACCACCTCCTTCGCTATGTTTGACGGCTCGAAGTTGTGAGGGCTTCATTGATGAGGAAGTTGATCTTGAGGAGGAGAAGAGCTATGATGATGAAGATGATGAATCAAGCTACAATGATCTTGTCCTCTTCCTCGAGAAGGCCAACAAGACCATCATCAAGAAGTCTAAAAAGATCGAGGTGGTGACCAAGGAGCATGAAGTGGCGGTATTCTGAATTCGAGAGCTTGAGGGAGAGCTCAATGCACTTAAGCACTCTCATGGTGTTCTACGTGAGTCCTATGAGGATCTCAGAGCGAGACACGTAGAGCTAAGTGAGAAGCATAATGCATTGGTGCGCATACATGAAGCTCTTGATCTTGACTCTCTCCTTAACTCTCCTAAACATTTAAATGAAGCTTCTGCTTCTTGTGATCTAACCATCTCTAAGGAGAGTACTACTCTTGAACCATCTATTTTGAAAGAATACACGAAGCTCAAGGAGGAGAGAGAGCCCATGATGGATGCATTTGAGCGGCTTACTAGAGGAAGGCAAATTCAAAAGGAAATCCTAAGCAAAATTCTCATCAACAACCACAATCACAAGGGCTTAAGATCATATCCTTCCTCTATCAACATCATTGGCAACCAAGATGAAATCCCCGAATGGATAGTCCTGCTCATGGCGTATGACTATTATTGCGAGAAGTGTTGTTTTGATGGTCACCGCTCCAAGGATTGTTCCAAGCTTTTCAGGGATAAGGTTGAAAAGTGAAGGCCAAGCCGCTCGGACTGCCAAATGACAAGCGGACAATCAAGAAGATATGGGTCCCCAAAGTGATCGTGGATCAAGAGAGGAAGCCAAAACTATCTTGAGTTCCCAAGAAGAAGTGAGGGGGCCTAGGTGGTAGACTATGAAGCGAATTGAAGATTCTTGAAGTCCACCACATGTTGATCGAGCTACAACGCCAATCTACTCTTCAAAGAGGTTATTCTTGTACATAATAGAGTATGTTTCTTTTCTTACATTGCAAGGTAAATAGAACTCCTTCATGGACTAGATGTTTGCACTATTATGCATTATGTGTAAAAAGATAAAAGAAAAGAACAAAAAAAAATAAATCGGTGTCTAACCACCTTAAGATATCCATATGTATAGTGAATAAGCTTAAGATGAGTCAAACTTAACACCGAATAGGTTTTTTTATGCAATGTCTTTAATTCGCTTGCATTTATATGGCATGCTTTAAATTCTCTTGCATTAGAACAGCTAGCTTGCATGCATTGCATATAAGAACCACAGAGGAGGTGTGTTACTCTATGGAGATAGTGATTACATTATCCATATGGATTCACATACTCCACAAAGAGTAACCAAAGCAACATTGTGCGCTTCATACCCATTGAACCCTATGCTTAACAGTCTCTAATATCTATTTACGTGGATTGTGATCTAAGGGTTCATACATTCCTTTTTTGAGCCTCCTTCTCGCTTTGGTGTTTACCGTTTGATCTTAATTGCGTTTGCAAAAATGCTAAACTCTTCGTGAGTTATCTATTTACAAAGTAGTATTTGAGCGTTCCCTTTCTAGGCAAGTGTGGTGTTTGTTTGGTTCTTTGATGAGAACACTTAGAAAGAATTCCTTTAAGTCACCGGACATTCCGGTGACTATATCTTTGGATCAGTCACTACTGCGAAATTGAACAGACACTGGACATTCCGACGGTATCACCAGATACTCCGATGACTGGAAGACGAAGCGGGTGCCTCTCTGGAATTGAAATTCTCTAGACACCGGACAATCCAGACTTTTATAGTCACCGGACAAACTCTTTAGACCGGATAGTTCGGTGATCTCTTTGATCGGCGAAATCTCGGCCATCTGATTTGATTTCTTTTAGTCTTGGCCGTTGATTTTTTATTAACCTAACCGCACGTGCATTTTCCCTTACGCTCCAAAATCTGTGCGAACTCCTGAGTCGATCGCCCACCGTCCCTGATCACCGTCGTGCCGTCGCCGTGTGCCCTCCGCCATGCGCCGCCTCACCTAGCACCGCCACCTTCGGCCATCGTGCTCGCGCTCACCGCATCGCCGCCGCGCCGCCCGCATTCCTCGCCGCTCTAAATTGCATGCACATCTTGCATGCCCTAGCCGCCGCGCGCCACTGCCCTAGCGTCGCCGCCGCCCTACCATGCACCGTCGCCGCTTTTCCGCGCCTCCAGCCCGGCCAGCCGCAAGCTCCACCGCATGTGCCATGCTCTGTTGGCTTGCGCTTCCATTGCTCGTCCAAGCTTATTGCTTTCATGTCCGCGTTTTCAAAGCCGTAAAACCCTCAAGGTATTTGGTTTCTCGTGATTGGACGCGTTTTTCGCGAGTTCTTCGGCGTTCTTCGGCTCTTGTCTGTTGATTAATTGCGAAAATTGATATAAATTGCTTAAAGGTTTCACTTTTTATTGCCAATTGATGTGATTAGTTGACAATTCCAGTACTTGGTGACATATTGAGGTCATTGCTTGCATAATTTTAGTATGGCATTGAGTCTTCTATCGCTAGTGTCATAATTTGGATGCGTTGCTATATTATAAATTGTGGCATTAGTCTGTCGACCGCTCCTCTAGTCGCAGTAGGCAGTCGAGAGCCACGGAGTGAGAGACATTTCAGAAGAGATCACAGCAGAGGACACGGAGGTGTCCACATCAGAGGACTGGAGTGTGCGAGGTATGCACAGCTAGAGCCGAGAGAGCTCGTCGGGCTATGGGCAAGATCACTGATGTGGAGGTAGATCTGTTGAAGTTGAAGGCCCGGTCATCAAGGCCAAGAAGAGAGTGAACTTCACTGCCTGGGTCCCCGCTGAGAGACATGCGGATGCTGGTCAATTTTGGACAGTACTCCAACGGAGGATCTTTGAGGCCTACAGAAGGCAGCTTGCCACTAAGGGCAAGAGCTCAATGTTTGCAGCACATCGCCACAGTTCTTTAGAGGCACTGAGTAGGGAAGCTGGGGTTGACATGGAGGAGCACATCTCATATCTTTCAGATCTGTCAGATTTGGTCATCCAGCCCTTGAGGTACAGTGAGGAGGTAGTTCTGGAGTTCTATGCCTCTTTGTGGATCTCCCCCGACAGGTCTCATCTTTGGTTCATGTATAGAGGGGAGCCACACCGCTTTGAGAGGTGCAATGTCTTGACAACACTTGAGTTTATATCCTCAGAGACATGAATCCATAATTTGGCTCATCCAAATTTCTCACCACTGTTCAGACTTTTTGGAGGGATGGAGCCTAGTGACGAGAGACTGAGTATTGCTTTCCCGCCATCTCATAGGGTGCATTACTCGAGGCACCCTCTGCGCTTGACACACGAAGCTCATGTTCTTCGAGGGTTGCTTGGTTGGTCGATAGCGCCTCGTGTTGGCTACAGGAGAGAGTCATTACTCTACATCAGTGGCTACTATGTTTTCTTCTGAGGCATGAGATTTTTGACTTGATTGATCTGCAGCTAGCTCAGATGGAGGATATAATATATGATAGGATTGGAGCACGCCAGTTAACATTTGCCCCCTACAACTGCCTGATGCTGAGGAGAGGTAGAGTGATGACTGAGAAGAAGTATGCAGCATTGCCAGAGATCACCACTCCTTCAGTCTTGCTGAGCCATCCGACTCTAGGGTACTACGAGTTTCTGCTTCTCAGAGCACCCCTGAAGGTGAGGACACCATAGCCCCGGAGGATGTCGACACTGAGGCTCCGAAGGGAGCACAGCCCGGTGCTGGGAGCACAGAGGCTCCAGGTCAGGCCGAGACTCCTATCTCTCGTGCTACTCTTGACCCTGCTCTTGCTGCCAGATTGGATGCTATTCAGGCAGAGCAGAAGGAGCAGAGGGGGTTTCGAGAGGACAGCTTGAGCTTATGCGCCGAGAGAGAGCCGAGTTTGAGGAGAGGATCTGACTCGAGCGCCTTCACGTTGAGGAGCGGCTGCGGATTGAGAGAGAGCTCGCAGAGGAAAAGAGACGGCAGGACAGAGAGTTTCATGAGAGGTCACAACACATTCAGTTGGAGATGGCAGCGAGTATTTCTTATATGTCTTCCAGATTTCGAGCTATAGCGTCATATCTCCAGGGGACTGGTATGCCACCTCTTCCAGCGTTTTCGACGACCACGCTGTCAGGTCTCCTGCCTTCTCAGCTCCAGCCTACTGCACCTCAGCCTCAGTATTCATCAGTGCTAGCATTCACATCTGAGTTGAAGAGCCAGAGTCAGCAGCAGCAGCAACAATCCATGTTCACCACACTGCTCTCAGCCCCGCTTTCATCTTTTGTACCTTTTGGAGCAGCCAGCACAGTCGCGACTACTGGAGGGGTCAGTGTTCCTGTCACATCTTCTCAGTTCTCTCCAGTTTCCTCGTACTCCATGACGGTTCTATTTGCTTCAGCTGAGCCGAGAGTGTCAGTGTCGGCATTGAAGTCAAGGATAGCAGTTGGTAGTTCTCCGCTTGCTCCGAGAGTTCTATCATTTGAGGCTACTATTACTGAGTCAGCGTTGTCAAAGCCACCACCAGAGCCTTCACAGTCAGAACCTGTAGCCACCACAGTCGAGCAGCCCAGAGCATCAGATGCAGATATCTTGGTTGAGGCCGTATATTGTCTAGAGGAGGTAGCTCAGGCCCTTGCCAGTGCAAATCAACTAGCTTCAGTTGAGGGCAAGGAGCCATCCTCGACGTCTTCCTCTAGTCTGAGTGCCTTCGATGATGTTGAGCAGCCAGAAGAAGACCAGCCAGCAGCAGCAGCTCAGCCAGTAGAGGAGTAGCCTCTGACTGTCACTACACCCACCTCTTCAGCTGCGCAGGACTAGATCTTCTATAGGAGTTGGGTGAGAGAATGAGGTGTACCGCTCAGAGAGCTAGCTGTCTAGGAGGAGGCTGTGGATGGGTAGACAGGGCTTCTGGATCTTATTTGGTGGACTTCATTGGGTCTTCGTGACATTTTGATGAGCTTGTTTTCTATTCGGCTTTTTTAGCTCGTTGGAATGCACTCGGTTTTTGGACTAACCCCGTGGTTTCTGTGTGTAGGGCTCCTAGTACTTTATCTGTTTTGCAGGTTCTTTGTGCATGTGCGCTCCCGTCTCATTCTCTATCGTACACGTTTCTTTGTCAACAAGCGTTCTCCCTCTCTATATGCTTCCTCGATGCCATCTTTTTGGATGATTAGATGACAAATGGGGAGAGAGCTACCAAACAGGAGAGAACCGGAGGAGAGCGATGCTTCCTACCCATGACAAAAGAGGAGAACTCTTGCAAAAATTTTCTGAGGAGTCATTAAGGTAATGGGGTAAGTGTTCTTTCGAGATGTATTTTATTCTCTATCTTCTTTCATCTTGTTTGGACTGTTTGAGAGTACTATGGTTGTCATGAATCATCAAAAAAGGAGAGATTGTAAGCTTCATGACCTTTGAAGTCTTCTAAAATGTATGAATTGATTTTGGTGATTGAATGAACAACCATAGGTAACGGTTGTGTTACAGGTACCACCCCGCCAATTCTACATCAACATGGTGGGCTTCTTCGGTGGATGACAATGACGAACCCAAGAAGAAGAGTTGCTGGGCTTCGGAGGACAAAGGTTAAGGACTAGCTAGAGAGTCCATAAGAACATCGATGCTATTAAGAGGTGTAAGGTGTCTCCTGTTATACAAGTGTTAAAGGGTGTGAATGTTCCTTAGATCCTCAGAAAGCACTAAAGATGGCAGAGAAAGGAAAGTCGAAGACCGGAGCTCAAGAACCAGCTGAAGACTCAGTCACCGGACAGTCCGGTGAGCCCTGGAGGAGGCAGTCCAGAGAGAGTTGCTCTTTGGAGTCGTCGTGAAGCAGTCACTGGACACCGAACAGTTCGGTGAGCCAAAAGTTGAAGTCCATAGAAGATGTCTCTGTGAGTCCAAAAGTGAAAGTAACGACACAGTCCGGTGAAGGTATAGAGTGGACTCCACAGAGGGTGTTTCCCTGGACGAGGAAGAAGAGTCACTGGACATTTTGGTGGTCTAGTCACTGGACAGTCCGATGACTGCATAAAGCAGTCAGCTTTATGACATCACATCCTAACGGTTGTTTTTGGGTTTGAAGCCTATTTAAACTGTGGAGAGGGTGTTTTCTTATGTGCCCTTAATCAGAATTGCTGGAGCCAAGTTGTGAGAGGCCAAGGGACACCAGCAAGAGAGCAAATTGTAAGATTGAAGATCTTTGGCGCTAGTAGGAGGATAGGGAGCATTCGTCCACTTCTAGAGCTTGTAAGGCTTGAGAGGAGTGATCTTTGCCTATTACTCTTGGTGTGGGCAGCCTAGACTGGCTAGGAGTCGGTGCTCGAGCTTTCGAAGAGATAGTGAAAGACGACGTCAAGTTTGCAAGCGGTTCTGGGTCTCTGCTTGAAAGGGACACGAAGAGGGAGCGCCTATGCCTTGAAGGCTTGCTCTAGCGCTTTGATATTGTGTGCGACAGCCGGGCCGCCGGTGTTTTCACTCCGAGAGTGAAGCGTACTCTTGTGAGCATCGTTCCGAAAATGACAGGAGAGACCGAGACTCCGATGGGAGTGGTCCAACAGGATTAGGAGAAGGCGCCTACGTTCCGAGACCTCGGGAAAAAATCACTGAGCACTCTCTATCTCACTCTCTTTACTTATCGTAGAATAGTGTGAGAGATTGTTCTTTGATTCTTCTTGGTGGCTATCGTGCTAGTGTTTGCTTGTTGTTATTTTCATATCACTAGCATTGTAAGGGGCCTTAGCCTACTAGACTTATTTAGGTTTGCTTCCGTTGTGTTCAAGTCTTGTAGTTTAAGTTTATAACGAAATTTGTGCTATAAGTACACCGATTGAACCCCCCCTTCTCGGTGTCCTTGATCCTTACAGCTCCATATTAAATTTTCTGGAGGATGGAGTAATAAAAATTTGGACATGCTATTACAACTACTTAAACATGTTTTGCTTGAAGGTTCATAACTTCCTAAAAACTTCAATGTAGTGAAAAGTATAACAAAATGTTCTGACCTTGGTTACACCAATATTCATGCAACGAAAATGATTGTTGTCTGTTTTGGTAAAAGAATAAACATTTGAACCTGCAATACATCAAGATGGAAATCTGAAACAACAAGTCATAAAAGGAAAAGAGCATATGGGGTTCCTAGAAAAGTGCTAAACTACTTTTCAATAAATAAAAGGCTACAAAGATATTTTATATCCTCTAAAACAGTATATGACACAAGGTGGCACGATGAAGAACACACGAGGATGGTTTGCTTAGATATCCAGCTGATGCTCCTTTTTGGGAGGATTTTCATTCTAGACGTCCAGAGTTCTTAGATAGTCGTAATCGTAGGCTTACTGTTGCTAGTGATTCCATACGATTACCATGGGAGTGCATGAAGCAAATAAATTTCATCTTATTTTTGGTAATTCCTGGTTGTAAGGCACCTAGGTCTGATATGGGTGTCTACCTTCAACCACTGATAAGTGATATGATAGACATGTTTGTTGATGGTATTAGTACATGATGCTTTCGAGTATGAATATTTTCAATTACGTGCCGCCAAATTATGCACAATCATTGCTCTTTCAGGTCTAGACCATTTGCTTGCAGTTAGCACATCTAGTGCAGCCGCATGTCTATATGTGCCATCGTAGGTTCTTAAATGCCGACCATATTTTTAGGTTTAATACAAACTCATTTGATGTTTCTATGGAGCATTGGTCAACACCTACATCGCTTAGTGAAGAAGAGATTTATAAGCTGATAGAAAATATAAAGTATAACATTCGAAAGGATCCATCTACTAGAGAGCAACCACGCAATAATGGCAATGCACCAGAAACGAGTTGGGAAAGATATTCTATTTGGTTTAAGTTACCATATTGGAAAGACTTGCTGCTACAACATAATATTGATGTTATGCACATTGAAAAGAATGTTTGTGACTTCATTATTAATACCCTTTTAGATGTTGATGGAAAATCAAAAGATAATTTAGAAGCTCGCTTGGACATGTAAAATCTTGATATTAGAGGTAAACTTCATCCCACTGAAGTAGATGATAAATTTTATCTACCTGTTGCCCTATATTCAATGAGTCTTGATGAGAAGAAGTTGTTTTCTCGAATATTGAAAGGAGTGAAGTTTCCTAGTGGCTATGTATCTGATTTAAGTCATCATGTGATTCTTGAAGAGAAAAAAAAATAATTCAACAAAAGAGCTATTATAACCATATTATGCTACAAAATTTACTTCCACTTGCTGTTCGAAACATAATGGCAACACAAATAACTGCTGCAATATCTCATTTGAGCAATTTCTTCAAGCAAATTTATTCACCTGCATTTCATGTCAGTGAAGTGGAAAAAACTAGATGTTGAAATAGATGAGACTTTATGTATTCTTGACACTATATTTTCTCCAGCATTATTTGAAATGATGGTTCACCTAATGGTTCATCTTCCAACTCAAAAAAGAGTTGCTGGTCTTGTACTATGTCAAAGCATGTGGGCTGGAGGGAGGTCAGTAATAGGACTATTTTCATAAGAAATACAACTTATATGTAATATAATATCTAAATTACTAAAGTATTTATTCATTATAGCTTTTTGATGAGGTGCAAAGGCTATGTTTGCATAAGATGTCAGCATGAGGGGTAGTGAGGGTTATAAATTTGATGAGAGTATTACCTTCACTGGACAATTTCTACATGGGTGTGAGACAAGGTTTACTAGGCAATCAAAAAGTCTTAGCCATTTGACAATGAGTCTTCCAATACCATTCCATTCCTTCCAGCGAACACGTGGTGCAATGTGAGCGCGGGGGGGGGGGGGGGGGGGGGGGGGGGGGGGGGGGGGGGGGGGGGGTGCAGGGTGCCACGAAGTGACAGCCTGGTGGCGATAGAGTATCGGGCAAGGGTGGCAAAGCTTTGGGCATGCCTGAGGGCGACGGAGCATGAGGCAGGGATGACGGAGCATTAAGCGTCGAGGCTCGCAGCGATATCTTCCTTCCCACCAACCTCAAACAAGGATAAAGCACAAGATAAAGCACCGGAGTTGGTGCTATAAATGCAAAGCACCATGGCGAGATTCACAGTATCTCTAAAAATTTAAAGCACCATTTCATTTTAAAGCATCCCCTCGAGCAATGTTGTGCATTTATACTGCTAAATTTTTAAGCACCAGCTCTTCCTATAGAGTCTACTTGGGATGCTCTTATCTGCCTCCATTCCAAAATTATTGTCGTTGTTGACTTCTAATACTATATTTGACTATTCGTCTTATTCAAAAAAAAATTTAGTGTATAAATTATAAGTTGTGATTCAAATAACTTTAATGTTAAAGCAAATTATAATACAACCGTATAATTTCTTTTAAATAAGAAGAATACTCAAAATTAATGTTAAAAGTCAATTGTGACAACAATTTAGAAATGGAGAAACTATTTTTGAATAATTAAGTGTGGTGATTGGTAATTATGTGTGATCATGAGTCTATTCTAGGATTTATAATATATTTCTATATTATTAAAATTGACTAAAACTATATAACTCATTGATCATCAAACCTGACAGGAGTTGAAGGAGCCCGATCTTTTGATGAGATAACTATCAATTTAGTGTAGTCAACCCTCACGACTGAAGAGAAACGAACGGGTCATGTGCGCGTTAGCAATTGCAGAACTAACTCCTAATGATTATTGACCTTGCTAGAACAGCAATATCAACCTGATCACGAAAATCAATTTCTGCAGGCAATCGAAAAACAAGAAAAGATAAAACAACAGCAATCTCTTAAATATGAAGTTGTCAGAAGTTGTCTAATAGTGATCGTTAGACAATTGAAAATCAAAAAATTTGCACAAAAGCTAAACTATAATAATAAAAAATCTAAATGTTCTTGATGGCAACTATGGCCTTTAAAATGAAGATTGACGCTGACTCCCATATTTTATGAAGATGGGATTTAATTCATTCGGAAATAGATTTCATAAGCTTTTTAAAACTTACTAAAACACTCAAATTGAATTCCAACTGAAATCCTAGTGTCCGCTTCAGTCCTGGTGTCCATCACAAATTAGCACTGTTCTACAATCCAAATCCAGCCCGCGGCAATATTATTATTGAAATCCTCATCAACAGAATAATGTCCACATCAAACCTAAACATAAACTTACTGTCCACATCAAAACCTAAACGTAAACTTACTTTGGATGGTTGGGGTAGATGAGAATAATAAAACTTCATCTGTTTATAAATACAAAAGTTTCTTGGTTACTTTGAAGTTTTGACATTAAGCATCTTCGTAAAAAAAGTTTGATATTAAGAACACTTCGAAATGCTTATTTACAGATAAGAAGGGGCACGTGATTTGTACAAGATCTACATGACCGAAGAATTCAATGAATAGTGAGTGTATTTGCCATGAGTAACCTTCAATCACCTGTGCATCTAATAACGTTCGCAGTTTATAATGCCGGCAACCAAGCCTAGGTGGATATCCGCAAGGATCAAATTTAGTCCAAATTTTGGAGGCATTTACAGGTTACCCAAAAAAATTGCATTCCTACTTGTGCCATCATGAATGGCCTTCAGTCCAAAACTCTTCCAGCATAGCCTTTAGCTGACAAGGACGATTATGAAATTTTATCATTTTTTGCCTTTGCGTGCAAGGTAGCGCTCACGAGCTGCCTGGATTTTACTCTCCACCTCTGATTGTTTAATATCCAGCGCTTTCTTTGGTGAGATTACTTGCTTATCTTCGAGATCCAGAGGTTCAGAATCTTTTACTGCACTCGAACCACCACTGCAACAAGATCCGCAGAATTCGTCAGCTACCACAGGATTTCGCTGAATGAAAATCTAAAAAGTAATACATTTATTTCGTAATGTCTAGCTGTACCTTAATCTGTTTAAGTCTAATTTCCCGAGCTTCTTCAATATGGGCTCAACCCAGGCCTGCTCGACGGCACAAATATTCCTCATATATGGCCGAGTTGTACTTATTAGCTCATGATAAACAACATACATTGGATATTTCCCATACTCATCACTTTCCAGTACGGAAGATGGATGCACCTGCAAAAGTAGTTGAGCATTCAAATTTGAGGACTAAAAGTTGAATATTTATATTTGACAACTACAAAATTTCACCACAACCAAATTCACCAGGACAATATATGAAGACTGCTGCTTTAGCACTATTTAGCACTATCAACTTTCTTTCCATTGAATGCCATAAACTATCCTTATGTATACTACCTTCATTCTTAAAATTTTTGTTGTTATGATAACAACATTAGTTCATTTTTACTAGAATTCTTGTCCTAACAACAACAATTTAAAAACTGAGAGTATTCAAAAATACTGTGGCATTATGTGCTCTCATTCTGAACTGTTAAGGGTTTGACATATCTAAACTATTATTCGCAAAATAGCACAGCCACATGACACAGCACATTAAGGACATGTTTAGCATGGCTCCAGGGTCCAACTCTAAGTTGGAGCTAAAAAAAATCAAGCTAAACACCTCAACTCCCAAATTTCATGGAGCAGGCCAACTCCAAGGAGTGTTTAAAAAAGCAAGCTCCAAGGGCGAGCTGCTTAACATCACTTACACGAAACAAAACATGACAGATTTAAACAATTCAATACCTGTACAAGCTGTGATCTGTACCCAACAGTATGGTAACCATTGTGATGCAGCATCCTCTCAGCTAGCTGGTTACCATATCCTACACATAATGCTCTCCTTAATTTTCGATAATCAGGGTCACTCTTCCAGCCTTTCCTTGCATGTACGTCAGTTGGACCTAAAATTTAATAAAATTCAGATAGTTTTAGTTTTTTCATGATGTTATAGCTATATAAGCATTACTTGATGACTCAATATAACATTATAACCAATTCCCAGCTATCACATTAATGCAGTAAAAGAACTGCAAGCAAAAAAAAAATTGCTTTATTGATCACATTCTTCTGATTTGTGAAAGCTTTCTAAATAGCTGCTGCGTTGAGTCCGTTGACCTTAGTTTTTTTTTCTCGAATATCATTATATTAAGAAAAAGAAACAAAGGGTAAAAAGAAACCCTAATGCCACAAAACATTGATTCGTACCGATTACAAAAGGAACACGACCCAACATCAGATAACCTACAGATCATCCAAGCTCCCCCCATTGCTGAACCTGAAGGAAATGCCTTTAGCAACCGCCCCCCCCCCCCCCCCCCCCCAGCTAACGCCCAGAGAGGCATCTTTGCCTACCTGTATTTAGAGCAATTTCAAGGCTGGGGGAGGCTCCATCAAAGACAACGGTTACGATGTTTCAAAAGAGACCAGGTCCCAAGAATAACCAGCGAATTGGAACCCTTGCACACATTCCACACAGTTGTCAAAGAAAGCTTCACCATGTGGTGGATACAGCCAGCCCAGACCCACAAAACACCATGCAGAATCAGAACTGTCTAGAGAACACACAAGAGACCAGCAGGTGATTGATCGTCTCCTTTTCCTGATTGCAAAGCATAAAAAGCTCTGGATGAGTCCGTGTTTAGTGAGCCAATCAGCCGCCCAACACGGATCATATCCAGCTAGCCAGATAAAGAACTTGCAGATAAATCTGACAACTACAATCAGTCTATACAAGGAAGAGTTCTACAGTACAGTTTTGAGCAACTAGTTACATATACATTGAATTGAAGAAGGCGCCAGGTTTTTACTTTTAATATACTACAGTGCTATTGTGAGCAAACCACTATACATACAGCAAAAAGCAGAAGGCACAATGTTTTACTTTTATTGTAAATTCTAGAAAGAAGTTAATTGCCGTAGCCTCCTAGATTTACTTTAGTCAACAGCTTGAGAAATATAATCAAAATAACTCAGACAGAATAAAATATTAGGGAGCATCTAGGCTACAAAATTACAGTCTGCAGCTTTGTATGATCTCCGTTATATGATTCTTAAAATCAATATTGAAAATGATAAATTGACCAAAAAGAAAAATATAAGTGTGTCCAGCCTAAGGATGTATGGGGAGATATCTGCCTATCAGCAATCATTTAAGAGATAGTTCATCACTGATTTCAGTAATTGAACATAAAACAAAAGCCCGCAAATTGACCTTTTGCAATTTTTTGAATAATTTGAGATAGTTGCTTCCTCACATCTTTGCTAAATTTCATGCTTCTAACCTGCAAAAGATGGTTCATATAGCATACTGTTAGGGATTCCCAGGGGGCCAATGGCCTCGTATAAATTGGGTATAGGTGGTAATACAATATGCATAGATAAATACAATAAAGAGATAGAATAACTAACTCCAGTCAATCCACATCTCTAACAGTCTAACAGATATCTCAAACACCACCCCGCCCCTCAAACTCATGGTGGATCAACAACACCGAGTTTAGATAGGAAGAAACTATGCTAGTCTGTGCCTTTGAAAAAGAAAACTTAGGTAAACCTATTACATCCAAAATCTACTCTTAAAGTCGACTTGAAGTAGTCTTAAAAATTCCATCGAGTCAAGTCGAAGAAGTGCAAATCAAAACACATATGTGGAGTCGTGTTGGCAGCATGAAAAGAATGTCCTTGATCAAGCAGCGAGGAAGAACATGATAAAGTTATCACTCACACTACATGGATGATCAGGATGACAAAAAGAATACCCTAGATCATGTAGCGGAAGCCGTCAAACCAAGGCAACAATGTAGGCTACAGGAAGATCTAGATACATAAATGACACCAAAGAAAGACAGTGAAATTAACCAAACAAGGTGAAATTTGGCTAATTCAAGAATAATGGCTGACAGACATGAATATGTGGACTCTCCCGGCAAAGACGAACAAACAAGACAATGAATTGGATGTGGATGAGAATTGGATGTGGATGAGACTCAATGAATGCAAGCAGAAGCAAATTGACTAGTGGTAGCAAAGATCAACACCTACACCTACATCCAAAGGAATGGAGACGAAGACCAGTGTTGAGATGCAATGATCAATGGAAAGCTGACCATCAATCAAGAACAGATGCAATGCAATCATAGTGAAGCGCCGACAAATCTGGTGGCCAAGGCGAGGCGGCACCGGATCTGCAGAACCGAGACAACCGCAGGTGGATCCAGGGCGGCATAGGCCCGACGAAGAGGAGCCGACGACTCGATGTAGACAGCACTGAAGGGCGGCCACCCACAGGAGCCTGAGCAGCGGCGGCTGATTGGAGCCGGGAGCCGCTAGATCTGGCAGAGCCATGGCGAGGAGAGCCGGTAGATCCGGCAGAGCCGCGGCAATCCACGCCCAATGAAGATGGCGTGACGGCCAGTCGGGGTGCCACATCAGGAGCACCGGCGTGGGGAATAGCCAGCAGTAGGAGCTGGGTGCGAGGCAGCCAAAGGCTACCGGTGGTGGCCAGAGAAGCCGCCCTTGGCTGCAGCAGGGAAGCGACGTGGCGATGAAGCCGGTAGGGAAGCCGATAGGGACAAGCGGGTGGCAAGGATGAGCCAGCAGCAGGGAAAGCCGGCAATGATGGCAAAGATCTAGAACAGGGTGGCGTAGGACTGTTCAAACGCGTGAACAGTGTCATAAACAGTGCCGACAGCTGTGGGGAACAAAAAAAAAGCTCTATGGCTCTAATACCATGTTAGGGAAACAGATTTTGTATTCCCAGGGGGACAATGGCCTCGTATAAATAGGGTATAGGTGGTGGTACAATATGCATAGATAAATACAATAAAGAGACAGAATAACTAACCCTAGTCTATCCATATCTCTAACACATACAACCTCACAAACCTTAATATTGTGCTCAAAGCTTATTTTATCATAAATCAGGGGTACAAAACAAACAAGAATTCTCCAGAATTTAAAACATACAGTGATTGGATTTGCGTACTAAAGCCAAAGTGTTATCCCAGGATAAATGAAAGCATAACAATATGACCATAAATTCTTTATCCCAGGATAAATTCTAGCATAACAATCTGACTATAAATTCTTGCCCTAAGATTCAGCTTGCATTACAACTATTCATAATAGCTGTAAGTAGTAAAGAGAATCAGGTAGTGGACTGCTTAGCAACAAGTTACTACTAGAAGTATGCACTGGAACACTAAGGTGCAAAGGAAAAAAATCAAGATCCCCAAACCAGTCTACTCCTGAGGTTGGTATAAGGTGAGATCTTTAATAAATAGATGCAATCTCAAGATTGCATTAAGACACTACGTGATCCCTATATTAGAACAGATAGCTGAATACTAGTTATTATCTTAACATCTAGTGTATTTATTCATGTACAGCATTATGTGTTGTCCTGAGAAATTATAACAAAAGGACACACAAACTGAATCATAAAACCGCAAAATGGTAATACCATTTAGGAACATCTAAGGTGTTTTGCTCAAAATCTAGGTAATCTCATTTATTACTGTATTATAGGTGATCCAAGATAAATGACTTTACTTCTACTAACTACATTGGCATGACTAGTTATTTTTCATTAAACATACTAAAGTACTATTTTTTGGTTCACCTGCAAGCCATGATCCAAGCACCACTTTGGATCATAGCCTGTTTGGTCCCAGCATTCAAATATTTGAAGCAACTGTATGTGGTCACCCCAGCCAGAACCATCAGGAAGCTCTTGCCTTTTTCTCTTCCCCTCCATGTCCTTACTGCATGTAAGAATAAGTCCATCACAGTGTTGCAAATATGAGGGAAAAGAGGGAGGGAAGGATAGTCACCTTCTAGTTGACCGCAGTGTGATTTCTGCTGACAAAACTGCAGCAACAGTTAATGCCTGAGATAGACATCCCAATTCATTCGCTTCAATCAAAGTTCTTGACAAAGAAGGCTCAAGAGGGAGCTCTGTACAAATAATTTACAACAAGGTATATAACTAAATTAGAAGATAAATAGTGGAGCCGAAGAAACTAATCCAACATATACGATTAAAGAATGTATGAGCGTATGAACTGTACATAGATGTGGCACATGCTAAAAATGACCAGAAAAAATGGCATTTTGTATATCTGACAGAAATGTTCCTTGCTCATGGTACTGTTTCCTAAGTAGAAAGCATAACAATCTACTGCTCTCATTAGGATCCCTACATCAGTGATCAGTCTGTACAAAATCCTATCATCCAATGAGAAGTTGAAGCATGAAATTATATGTCAAGAAACAACTGAACCTACTACTTGTACATTATGTAATCTGAAAATCATAGCAAAAAGTAACAAACTATAACTCTCCTCAGTAAGAAGAGCATAGCCCTTGCACAGGAAAAAATATGTCCCAACTGAACCCTTTGGATTGTGGGAATTTTTCAAGAATCCTATGTTTTTTCTTGTGAAATTGAGCTGTTTCCTGTGATATTCCTGTACCTTTGATTGCAAAAGCCAGTGATTTTGGACATCGAACAGGTCTCCAATATAATAATTTGACATGTGATTTATGTCCAAAGTATTGTTATTGACTTTTTTCGAAAAAGAAATCACAAATTGTGTAAGTATTTCAGTGATGAAACTAGCTTATCAAATTAGTCACACTTATTCAAAAAAGGATAAAGTCCAATTTACTCCCCTCAAATATAGCCAAAGTCCAAATAACCCCCCTAAATTATGTTTTGGTTTATTTTACCCCGCTAAAATGTGATTTTGGGCCAATTGTAACAGCCTAAAACTCCAACATTTTCAAAATATTAAAATTTCAAATTTCTTAAATGCATTTCACAAATTACACAACAACAACAACAACAAAGACTTTAGTCGCAAGCAAGTTGGGGTAGGCTAGAGATGAAACCTCGAGACACGACTAAAAAGGAGCAACAAACAACAATCAAGGTTCAGGCACGTGAATTGCTAGCCTTCACAAATTAGAGTAGAATAAATTTCTTTTCCAAATAAATTGCTAAGGTTGCATTTCATGTCATTGCATAGCACCTAAATAATTGCCTTGGATAAATAATTAATCAAGATTTATAAGAGATAAAGAAAAGAATTAAAAAAATAAAAAAGGAAAAAAAACTCCAAAACCTTTCC
>BCLF01000082.1:191157-218571 GCA_001602275.1 Zoysia japonica | reverse complement strand
CCGAAGCCCCGCCGCCGCACGCACGTTTCCGGCCATCCTCGACCCCGTCCGACCCCAAGGTGATGACCCCCTCCTCCTCGTTGTCTTGAGACCCTTCCCGCACCGAACCACGCTCCGGAGCGTCGTCCTCGGTCAACTCTAGCGAGCCGCCATGGGCGCCGCCGCCGCTCGGCCTTTGGCCTTGCCGGCCGACCAGCCTCCCAGGCACGGCTGCCCAAGGCCGTCTGATCTAAATCGGACGGATCCTATTAGATCCACTTATTAGATTAAATCCCATTTGTTAGATCCAAAACCAAAGGCCTAGATCTATGCCACGTCATCCAATTAACCTAATCCATCCGATCCAAATTCAACGAATGAAAATCTGCCATGTCATCTATTTTATCTGATCCATTCAATTTGAAATCAAAGGCCCAGATTAAACCGTGTTTTCCAAATAAAATAAATCAAACCTTTTACTGCATCAGCCTGATGTCATGCTGACGTCCGCCCACCCGATTAATTAAAATTAATTAGAAATTTAGGTTAATTAATTTCAGATTAATCTATAATTATATAATAAAATAATTAATAATATTATTGATCTAAAAACTATTTGTAATAATTATTTAATAATTAATTATGTTAGTTTTACATAAAAGCCCCTATACTTTTATTTAATTATAGATTTGTCCCTGCCCTATGACAAATTTACATTTTAGCCCCTGAACTTTTCTGTAATTACTTTTTAGTCCTTAATTATTTTTGTAAATTACAGAAAGCTCCCTAGAACTTAATTATTAATTACAGATTAGTCTCTGAACCTTATAAATGCTATAACTTTTAAGCCGTAACTTCGATTTCAGTAAATAATATATCAAAACGATCGTATCGAAATAACCTATGCATTCATGACATAATCATACTGATCTTAGTCGTTTTGTTGCATTTGAGTGATTGTTTGTGCTCTCGTGCGTTAGGCGACATCGTCCCGGACCCGCAATACGACGATTTCCAGCAGCAAGAGTTTGAAGCAGTTGCATACTATTCCCAGTAGTAGCAAGGCAAGTGTCCTTAACCATTTTGTGCCTACTTTACAAAACCTCTATCTTGTATATTGCACACTTGTGTCAAATTGATTGCGCACTTATTGTTAGATCTACCTAGTCTTTCCTTATTATGCCTTATCGCCCTAGTTTACCTTTTTGTTGGGTAGATTACATGCTTAGCTTGCTAACGTCGGGATAGGTGATATTAAATAGATTTATTATCATACTTGCTTCAACAGAATTAATAGATTACTTAATAGCAACCTGGAGATTAGTGATTTGGGTGATATGGTTGAAGTAGGGCTGTGTGTGAGGTTACAGACACTGTCCCTTGTTATGTTATCTTCTCAAATCTAAGGACCGGTTCGTGGAGCGACCACCCATGTGTTACCGTACAACCACGAGCAAAGAATGGGCGCGGCTTAGCATAGTAAGTGGTAGAGACCAGTTCTGTACTTGCCAACCGGTAGAGAAGGGAAAGCGGGTTACGCTTGGATCCGGCTGGAGAGAGATGTGTGGGGGAAAGAAGGGTTACTCGCGGGAACCATCTGGCACGAGAGGCCGTCGGGATAGTATACCCCGGATACTCACGGATCAACTTCTACGGCACAGCCCATTTACGATCCGCGGTCCTTCAACGACCCACCAAGAACTTCAAAAGGCGGTCTAGCCTCAACGGTCGGGAAGCCTCGCCAAGGCCCGAAGCCGAGGCGGGTGTAATCGCCCCGACCCTTAGGGGTCGGGGCCCGAGCTATCAAGACCCTAGCGATCGGGACTCGCCCGTCGACCGCTCCGAAGCAGTTATTATTTCAACAATCACGTCGATTCAGAATTCCTGACGACATATAGCTCTTCAGAGAAGATAAGCATTCCGGAAGATTCCGCAACTACCCGGTTGAACGAGAAACAAGCCACCTGGTGATAAAACTGAACAGTAAAGCAACCTTGTTCCCTCTCAGTGGACAAGGGTACGAACGGGAGGCGCCGATCATCTGTCCCGAACGCTAGTGAGTATGATTCACTGAATACTGTGGTCCCACCTGTCAAAGTGGTCTCACCTGTCAAAGGGTCATCGTTTCCGTAGACGGCAAGATGCTCAAACCATAGAACGGTCACCCCAACTATGGTTCGGTCAAGCCAACCCAAGTCCGACCCTGTAAAAGGGGTACCCGGATGGCTAGCAAAGCAAGAAGAACAACAGTGATAACCACCACCTGTAAACCACCCCCATCACGCATGAGTTTGGGACTCTCGGATCCGTCCGGAGCCCCTCCGCATTATGTTTTTCGTGTTCACGAGATTCATACGATCGATCTCTCGCCTTTGGACGTAGGGCATTACGCCTCGAGGCAACCTGAACCAGATCAACCTTTGAGTCTCGCTTGTAGACTAGGCCATTCGATTCCGAAAACGCACGATTCCCCATCCGATCGTATAAATTCACTGTGCCAGTGTACGAAACACCAACAGTTGGCGCGCCAGAAAGGGGCGTTTTCGGTGCGTTTTCATTCGTTGTTTCGATGGCTTCAATTTTCGCTCTAGTCGGAGATTCTTCCATATCGACTGTTCTTTGGGAATTTTGCGGTTGCCATCGCTCGTGATGGTCAATCGTGAAACATACCAACTTTCGCTACTGGCCAGGCTTTCCGCTTCGGGAGCCTGGATTTCGTCGCCGACAAGGGCGGCGAGCTGCAACTTCAGATCTTGCGAAAGCGGCGTTCGCCTAAACATCGCTCGCCTCAACGCCGTCTTCTTCATTCTTCGCCTCACGGCGTGTTGGGCCACGACCCTTCCCGTGAGTGCTTCATGTTGCCCGCCAAAGCCGTAGAGGACGAAACCCCTAGCAAGGTAGCACATGACGATCCATCCCTGCACCTTCACGCTCTCACTGGTTGAGGACGCACTCCGACGCAAACTTGCGATCGAGGGCGATCCGAAGGGTAACGGTGTCACCGCGACGACTGGTGGTGCCCGAGCCCGAGCCCGCATTGTTTATCAGCAGATCATGAACGATGGTACGCCTGCCTTTGATATGCCATACGAGAATCTAGCGGCGGCGGCCAATGTCCTTTATGAATTTTCCACACCCGACAATCCCATCCTCAAAGAGACTTACGATCGTCTCCGCGTGGCGCTCTGCAACAACCCGAACTATCTCTTCGTCAGGATTCTGAGGCACACAGTTCTTACCGGCCAAGTGCTGATCGTCGAAGCCCTGCTCACGGCCATCGCCACAGACGGGCTGAGACGCGGAAGCCCTACCCCTCGGTCGGCAACATCCGCAACCGCTTGGGGGAGCATCGTGACGCTCGTCACACCATCGAGGCAAGAAGGCATGCCAGGAGTGATCGCTACTCCGACTCCGGCAGCGACCGATCCTCCGAGCGACGTCCTCGACGACACAGCTCCGACGACGACATCGGACCCCAAGCGTTCGGAGCCCGCATCCGAAGAGCCGGCTTCCTAGACAAGTTTCGCGCTCCAACCAACATCATCCGGTACAATGGCGAGACGAATCCCGCCCACTGGTTTGAGGACTATCGCCTCGCATGCCGAGCCGGTGGCACTGACGACCTCTTCGCCATCCAGTACCTGCCGCTTTTCCTGTCCGACTCGGCCAGGGGGTGGCTCGAACACCTTTCGAGTGATAGCATCCACGACTGGGCCGACCTTCGTCATGGCTTCATCGGCAACTTCCAAGTGGCCTATACCCGCCCGTGTAACTCTTGGGATCAAAGACTTGCAAGCAGAAGCCCGGCGAGTCCCTCCGAGACTACATTCAGCGATTTTCGCGCAAGCGAAATGAGCTGCCCGACGTCAGCGACGCTGACAATATAAACGTCTTCACCTGCGGCACGACATCCAAGGCGCTCGTCCACAAGCTGGGGTGTAAAAACCCTCGGACGGTACGCGCCCTGCTCGACATCGCCACCACATTTGCCACCGGGGAGGAGGCTGTTCAAACCAACTTCAACCGGAAACAGGCCAAAGACAAGGAGAGGTCCAAGGTCGACCGAAAGAAAGACGATCACCCCGACCGGCGACCCGACCGCCTGGATGGGAGCGGGTCGAGCAGCAAGAAGCAGAAGAACTGTCGACAGGATGAGTTCGTAGGCGTCACCGAGCGACCACCTCGACCTCCCAAGAAACCGGCCAACCACGATAACCATTTCGAAAAGATGCTCGACAAGACCTGCACCTACCATGCGACTCCCGTGACGCACTCTATGGAATTGTAACCTCATGAAGGCTTTCTTCAAGGGATACTTTCGCCCTGACGCTCGTCCTTAGCCAAAGCAGCCCGTTCCTTCGGCGAAGGAAGGAGAGGGTATCCTCGAAAGTACCTTCTCCGAGCCGGAAGACTGTCTGATGATCATTGACGGGTCGGTGGCCTACGAGTCACGCCGCCATGAGAAGCAGACGTGGAGAGAGGTCAACGTGATCGCTCCCGCCGTCCCTTCGTATCTCAAGTGGTCGGAGGCTTCGATCACCTTCGATAGGTCCGATCACCCCGACCATGTGCTGCAGCCCGGGCGCCTGCCCCTGGTGCTCGATCCGATAATCGGCACTACCAGACTGTTCAAAGTCTTCATAGATGGAGGCAGTGCCCTTAACATGCTCTACGTCGACACCTTCAAGACCATAAAGCTCTCGAGGTCCGACCTCCCGAGCAACGTTCTGTTTCATGTCGTCATTCCAGGAAGTAGCGCAGTACCCCTGAGTCAGATCACGTTGCCAGTCCCCTTCGGCGACCGCGACAACTTCAGAACGGAAAAGCTCACCTTCGAGGTGGTCGATTTCTTCGGTGTGTATCATACCATCTTTGGCCGACCCGCCTTTCATGGCGATCCTCAACTATGTCTACCTCAAGCTCAAGAGTCGGAGCTCAAAGGCGTCATCACTGTGACATCTCGTTTCAAACACGCTCTCGCGGGTGAAAAGGAAAGCTACGAGCTGGCCGTCACCCTCGCAGGGTGGGCCCAGCTGGAGGAGATACTGTTAGGCGCAACACTCGCATTGTGTTGGATGACACTCAGTGTTGGGGGCAATTTTTTCTATGTTTCTTACTCAGAATGCCATGACTCGCTGCACGAGTCTCGGGGACCAACCCCCAAGCTCGTGACTCGCTGCACGAGTGACTCGGCCTAACTCTTGCGGACTATGACCATTCTCGTTCAAAGCAACCCTCGCGGCTAACGGTCCGACCCGGTGTCGGTGACGCTCTACGGTCCGAGTCCGATACTCGACCCTACGAGCTATACCCGACCCAATCGCCTGACCAATGCCCAATGGAACGCAAAGAACAATGTGAAACGCTTGATGTTAGAAAGAGTCAGAAACACAAAATAACCTCGTAAACAAGTTTACAGGTACCATTACAAGCTACAAGACAGATCATCTAAAGGGGAGGCAGGCGAACGAACCGCTCCTTCATCAAGGTCGACCGAAGGAAGCAGCTGATGATCTCCTGCGCCTGAGATGAGTCTTCAAAAAGCTTCGCCGACGATTCACCCAACGTCCCCGAGGCGAAACCCTCGACAACACGCCTAAGGTCGGCGTCGGGATAATGGGACCGAAGGTGCGCCAGCGTCAACGACGCTCCGTCTCGCAGAGCGACAAGCAACTCGGTGCGGATCAGCCCTGACAGCATCTCCAGCACACGGGAAGCCCGCTCCGCCGACATGCTCGTGTCCCAAGTGTCGTCGAACACGTGGTGCACCAGCGTCCGGACCGATCACAGCAGCCTCCGGAGCTCCACGGATACGCCTGTATCTCAAAATTTCAGGGACCAATCTCCGTAATAAATTAACAAGCCCACTTGTTACTTTCATGATCTTTCTGCGCAGCCTCAGTGGCCGATCGCTCATTGGCCAGATCCCGTCGAAGCTAAGTCGTAGACGCTTCTAGCGAAGCAGACAGCTCCTGCAGCCTCGCCAGTTCCGCCATGTACTTCCTCACCTCAGCCTCCAAAACGCCGAGGCGAGCCTGCGAAGTATCACGACTTTCTAGGGCAAGGCGGCATAGCTCCTCCGACTGCTCCAGCGCGCCGTCGGCCGCCTCCTTGGCCTCCTCGGCCAAACGCGTCCGGTCCTTCAGCTCCCGGATCTCCTGAGCGCTACGGCCGGCCCCCTCCTGGAGTTCTACGCAGTCTAACGCGTCAGCAAAAAACAACCGGTTAAACATTTTTGTTAACCAGTAAACTATAAAATTACTTACTTGCGCAGGTCTGGTGTAACATTTCGACCTCCTCGCCGAGGCTCTTCCTCTCAATGTGCAACCGAGTGATCTCCATTTGAAGCTCTTGACTTTTCTTTTCCGAGTTCTCGACGCGTCTTTCAGCATTTCCAAGGGCGAGGAGTCAGTCGGCGGCCAATCTCTTGGCCTCATCCCGTTCGCCGCGGGTCCGTACAAGCTCACGGCGCAACGCCTCGACCTCCGTCTGGCCGAGATCTCGGGGAGGCTGGCGAAGCGCCCTTTCAAAGGTCCCCTGCGAAGACCCACCAATCAGGTTCGTGTATAATTCCGAAAATTTGAAATATTAAAACTTACCAGGCAGAGCACTCCATACGGATCGGCCATGGTATCCTGGAACTCCTCCAAGCACTTTTTGACGCTTTGCATATGTGTGAGCGCCGAGGAGACCCATTCACCCCCCCCCCCCGGAGCACACCTGGTCATACAGAAACCTCCAAGAGTCTTAGACGGCCTCATTGGAAGCTGAAGGACCGAGTGTCGGCTGACGTCTCGACGAAGTGGACGGGGAGTCCGGTCTTCACCTCGGAATCCAGAGCCGCAACGTATCCTCCCGTCGCCCAGGAGCCGCCGAAAGCTGCAACGCCACCATCAACGCCGTAGGAGTGGCTTTAGTGGTCGGCGGTGGCACGGATACTGTTGGTGCCGGCGACTCCCTCGGAGTTAGCGACGCGGTCAGACCCACCGTCGCCGCTCTAGAGGACAGCCCGGCCTGTATTACCGCCGGAACAACGGCACTCGAAGGCACCGTCGTCTCCTCCCCATCCTCCACGTCCCCGACGACAGGGCTCGGGGGCTGTGGAAAATCAGCCCCGGCCCCGGCGGCCGTGGGTTGTCCTTCGTCCCTCCCGGCCTCTTTGCCCGGGAGTTCCTCCAGATTCCCCCCGGCCTCGGTACTCGAGGGCTGCGCCTGTTCTTCCCCCCGCTCCTCCACGGTCTCGGTCGTGGACGCTGCACAAGGCGGGAACGGCGAAGAACGTGCCGCCCGTTGCCACGATCCTACAGCAGGCGACCCTTCCTCGGGCGCGCTCCCCGCCGCGAAGGCCTGCGGCGCGGTAAGGGAAGAAAGGGCTCTACAGAACACGACCAAAATATCAATCACTTCATGACATCAGGTAAAATGTCTAAATCAATCAAAATGCAGAAACTCACCGGCGCGACACTCGTACGGAGAAAGGCAGGCTCCCGCTTGGCGAAATTTCCCCGACCCCGACGACCGCGGACACGGTCGGAGTTGGGGGGAGAGCAGAGGAACCAGATTCCTCTGTCCTTGGCTTTTTCGCAGGCAGCCCCTCGGCGCTCTCCGCCTCCCTTGCCCTCTGACGACGAAGGCGCTCCATGAGCGGCATGTCATCCGACGAGTCGGAGTCCGACGGAGCGGCGACCGAGGTTGCCCGTGCCGAACTCGAGGCCGGAACCTTCCCCGACACCGCTGCGACAAGGGACCGTCGGACTAGGGGAGGCGACCAATCACCCCCAGTGGACGGTGACGACCAAGACTCGGAAGAGGAAACCTCCGAAGCCGCCGACGCACCGGTCAGAGCAGTCAGCAAAACGACCGAAGAAGCCGGTGCAACGGCCGGAGCGATCAGCACAGCAACCGGAGCGGTCGGCATCGCGACCGACACTTCCGAAGTGACAGCAGCCACGGCCGAGGCAGTCGACGTCGTGGCAGACGCCGGCCCTGCCGAAGGCCCGACGACGGTAACATCGAGGCCGACCCCTCTGACCGAAGATCCGGCACCCGGCACCGCCAGAACGCCGACCTCTTCGGCCGGCACTACCACGGGCGCCGGCACGTGCGATGGAGGAACGCCCTCCTGTAAGACACAGATAAGCACTCCAATTTCGCCAATACTTTTATCACTAACAAATGCAGGCAAAACGACTTACCATCCGATCCGCCTGATGCTCGGCATCCAAACGGGCCGGTCCTCCGCTCGCATCGGCGAGAACGTCACCCTTCAAAAGGCGTAAGAGACGTTGCCTCACGCCGTCCTCCGACAGCTCCGATTGGAGGATCTCCCGCATCGTGTCGAACCGCCCGACGTCGCACATGAGCCGGGCGCAAAGGCGGAGCGGTTGAATGCGGCGCCGGACGAAGATGTCCACAAGACGCGCCCCAGTCAGGCCCGCGTCGTCCAACTCGGCCATCCGGACGAGCAAATCCTCGATGCCGGCCTCCACGTCGTTGAGCCCGGCGTTCTATGAGTCCAGGACCGCCGGCGGTTCGAGATCAAACGCCGGCAGTTCAAGGGCGGTGTTCTCAATATAAAATCACCCCCCGTGCCATCCCTTCAAGGAGTCCTTCAACGGTATGTTGAAGTACTTCTAACGACTGTTTCGGAGACAAATCCCCGCGCCGCCTACCTTCTGAGGCTGCACACAGAAGAAGTACCTACACAAGTCAAAGTGAGGATCGATCCCCAAGTAGGCCTCACACAGCGTGACGAAGGCCGAGATCTGCAGGATGCCGTTGGGATTGAGATGATGAAGACGCACGCCGTAGTACTCCAGCAAGCCGCGGAAGAAGTTTGACGATGGCAACATCAAACCTCGCTCATGTAACTCGACGAAGCTAACGATCTCGTTGGCGCGGGGCGATGGAACGGCCTCACGGTATGCCGAACTTCATCGACCCGTATCCCTCAGAGGGAGCACTCCGAGCCCCATCGAGGCGGTGAGGATGCTCTCCGAGACGGTGGACGCTTTCTACTGGGCGGCCATGAAGACGGAGACGAAGACGAAGACGAAGAGAAAAATGAAGAGCAAGCGCAAGAGGCACGAAGCACTATGCGTGAATATTTGAAATCAAGATGACGAAGACCGAAGGACGAACCACCTTTCTTATAGACGCCGGTGCGCCCGTTTGACACACTACGATCATCGACGCCCCGAACCGACGCACCGACCCACACTCACTGACGAGTGGGTCCGGAAGCGCTCCCGGTGGGCGCTCGTACCCTGGCATACCAAAGAGCCTCATCACCCAGTCGCCGACAGGCGGGCCCGCGAGCCGCCTTCAAAATCTGAATCGACGGGAAGAAAGCTGTGCGGCATTAACACACAGTTAATGTCTGGCAACTGCACTTCCGATGGGACCTGCGCGGCGCGAACCGTCGCGCATTACTGGCCGTGCGATGGGCCAATCCGACCGCCCGAAGCAACCGACGGTTACAATTCCAAGATGCAGCATCCGCCGTTCACCTGGAGGCGACGGAGCCGTCCGATCGTTGGGATCGTGACCAACGATCCGTTACTAACGCCGTGAACCGATTCACAGGTCGGGACAAACGAGAGGTCGAGCGAACCCCCGACCAGCCCGATAGCTGTCAGGAACGCTAATCATGGGAAGACTGGTCAGCCCAGTCCATCCTAGGCGTTATGCCGATCATGAGTAGAAACCGACCAGACCGGTCCTATCTAGACATTTTTTCGGGCATCAGGCTAACGACAAAAACTAGCTTCCTACCGACCTCAGCAGTCGAGAATTGCCTCCACGACGCTTCAGCCCGCGACCGATTCTTCGGATCGCTTGGGGCTCAGGGGCTACGCACTACGGGCGCGCTCGCGCGTCCCCATAGGATCAACCGTCAGCGAGTGATGGTCGGCACGACGCTTCAGCCCACTCCCGATCCTTCGGATTGCTCGGGGGTTACGCCCTACGGGCGCGCTCACGCGCCCCGTAGGATCAACCATAAACGAGTGACGGTCGCCACGACGCTTCCACCCACGACCGATCCGCACGACCGATCCTTCGGATCGCTCGGAGGCTCGAGAGTTACGCCCTACGGGCGCGCTCGCGCGCCCCGTAAGATCAACCATCAACGAGTGATGGTCAGCACGACGCTTCAGCCCACGACCGATCCGATCATTCGGATCGCTCGAGGGCTCGGGGGGACGCCCTACGGGCGCGCTCGCGCGCTCCCGTAGGATCAACCATCAACAAGTGATGGTCGGTACGACGCTTCAGCCCACAACCGACCCTTCGAATCGCTCGGGGGCTACGCCATATGGGCGCGCTCGCGCGTCCCTGTAGGATCAAAGCAAACTTCGAAGACGGGCAGCCCACCACCGCCTCAACAGAGGCTGCAAACGGCGCGGGGCTCGAGGGCTACTGTCGAGATAGTATACCCCGGGTACCTACGGATCAACTTCTACAGCACGGCCCACTTACGGTCCGCGGTCCTTCAACAACCCACCAAGAACTTCACAAAGACGGCCCGGCCTCAGCGGTCGGAAAGCCTCACCAAGGCCCGAAGCCGAGGCGAGTGGAATCGCCTCGACCCTCAAGGGTCGGGGCCCGAGCTATCTGGACCCTAGCGGTCGGGACTCGCCCGCCGACCGCTACGAAGCAGTTATTATTTCAACAATCACGCCGATTCAAAATTCCTGACGACATACAGCTCCGCAGAGAAGATAAGCATTCCGAAAGATTCCTCAACTACCCGATTGAACGAGAAACAACCCACCAAGCCATAAAGCTGAACAGTAAAGCAACCATGTTCTCACTCAGCGAACAAGGGTACGAACGGAAGGCGCCGATCGTCTGTCCCGAACGCCGGAGAGTATGATTCACTGAAGACCGTGGCCCCACCTGTCAAAGAGTCACCCGTTTTCGTTGGCGGCAAGATGCTCAAATCATGTTCCGGTCACCCCAATCATGGTTCGGTCAAGCCAATCCAGGTCCGACCTTATAAAAGGGATACCCGGGTGGCTAGCAAAGCAAGGAGAATAGTGATAACCACCACCTGTAAACCACCCCCATCACACGTGAGTTTGGGACTCTCGGATACGTCCGGGACCCCTTCGCATTGTATTTTTCGTGTTCACGAGATTCATACGATCGATCTCTCGCCCCTGAACGTAGGGTATTACGCCTCGAGGCGGCCCGAACCAGGTTAACCTTTGAGTCTCGCTTATAGACTAGGGCATTCGATTCCGAAAACGCATGATTCCCCGTCTGCTCGTATAAATTCACTGTGCCGGTGTACGAAACACCGACAAGGCCTTTCCAAAGTTACGGTTAGTGCCTTATTAGGTGAAACATCAGTGGGCACGTACAAGATGAAGGAAGCCATGAAAAAGCATTGAATTGATCTCTTTGACCTAACACCAAAGGAATTGTGCGAGCGCGACGACACAGACATAATGGAGATTTCTTTAGTACACCTGGAAACAGAGAATAAAATCACAGCCGTGCTCACGGTCACGTGCATTGCATGGACCCTCACATGATTAATAAGATTTTGGAAAGGTTTGGTTGGTGATCACAGTGAGATAATGTGATTGGTTCTTATGTTAGTGCTACAGCTGGGTAAGCTGTAGGCATGATTGGTCTGTAGGCGCGATGTATTTCACTTAGTAAATAAGTGCTTAGTAGGATGTGTCATTATGATGTGCTTTTATGCAAAAAAAAACCTATACTGCCTTTTTCTTGTTTATTGCCACATGTCATACTTTTCTACACTTGCTGAGTACATCCCGTACTCAACATCGCCTTTATAAATGCTGCTCAATAGAATAAGAAGTCTGGGAGAACATTGAAGACCCTGAAGCTGAAGTCTAAGCGAGCTACTTCGGTCATCTGTCTGTGGAGCTCAAGATGTTTTATTTTGTTTTCCTCTGCTTTGGTTTGTAATAATTTATAAGACTCTTAGTTATTCTTGTAATAGGTTAAATTTAGTTTATTCGAGACATGGTTCGGCTTACCATTAATAAAGTCGCTTTATGTGTGAAACTTGATTCCTGGACACACGTAAAGGGTCACTTGGTTTTGACCTTAAAAACCATGTGACACCAATTTACCCCATCAAAGAATTTGTCTTTTTTAATTCTCCATATATAAGCATAATCTTAATTTGAAACTTTACGATATAATAGAGCACACATCATAACGCATATAAGAAAAATACATCTTGAATTTTTTACCATTATTTTGCATATAGTTTATATCTCAAAAATTAATTTACTATTAGATAGTCTTTCCCTATAAAAATAATGATAAAAAAATTATAATCATTTTTTAATATGTGTTATGATGTGCTTTATCATCTCGTAAAGTTTAATCTTAAGATTATGGTTGTGTACGGAGAATTAAAAAAGACAAATTTCTTGAGGGGTAAATTGACCCTTTGTTTGGTTTTTTTTCAGTTTGAACAGCCATTTAAAACAGTTTAATCAAGCTCAAAATGGGATTAAATGGTTTAAACAAACTAAATGGGCTAAACGGTTACCCCCCGTCTACCGTTTAAATGGCCGTTTAAAACCATTTAGGAAAACATGGCACTTAATATAATTAAGTTAACCAAATAAAGATCCTGGAAACTGTGTAAGTTTTTCAATCTGAGGAAGCAAATCAAAGATGAATCAATTTGAGTCCAGAACAAGTTATGTTAAAAATGCCAAGCACCAGGTGTCAGATGCTACATCCAGTCCATGTTGCTAGCACATAAGCTCAACCAGAAACAGATTTCTAGTAAAATTCTACCAATCTAGGAACTAGATGGAATTGTAAATAAAAAACTGATGCCCAAATTTGGGTCGAAAAGGGCTCTTGGGTGGTCTATGTGGCTAAAGTGAATAAGAAGAAAATGGTAGGAGTAGAGAAATTCAGAATGATGTCTTTTCTTCGCTTTGGTAGTTCATCACCTAAAATCCAAGGGGGTCCAGCCTGCACATCATACCTATACCCATACAGTGCCAGGCAGGTGGTGGATTCATTTTTTGGCTAGCCCCAGCTAACTTCGTGCACCAGCCGAGGTAGGGTTGGAGGGGGGGGGGGGGACAATTGTTTAAGGGCATGTAGGCAAACACCGCATTTCCTAAAGGATTCATATACACTATCAAAGGCAAGAAAGGAAAAAAGAACTGGTTATACCCTCTTAAAAATGCTCGGTATACCCTTAAAATGAAGGGTATTCCCCGGACCCTGCGCAAGCAGGAGCTACATGCATTGGGCTGCCCTGTTTTTTTTATTAGACACAATAGGCTTGTGAAGCACATTTAAAATTTGTAATGGATAGTAAAGTAGATTTGCTAATGTCAAATGTTTAAGGTGGTAAAAAATAGCCTGCCTAAATACAAAATTCAAGATAGTTTTCAAAGCTGTTTAACTAATATAAAACAGACACAATGATATACCTGCCATCATTCGTCCAACATCCGTTATCTGCCCATTTTCATCAATTGCATCAATGAGATATAATTGCCTCAAAGCATCTTCTAACGACTCTCCTGCAGGCCATTGTAGAATATAAACAATACAGAAATCACAACATAAAATAATACCTGCCATCATCCATGCAAAAAATATTCTAGTTGTCAAAGTGTGCCCTTTTGGCCTTTTTAGGTTACGTGAAATCAAACAACAAAGCTTTTTCTTGCTTTAACATTTTTAGTAGAAATGATTTGTGGACCTTAAGTTTGCTTGCTACTCCCTCCATCCCAATTTATAAGTCGTTTTAGGCATGGGCACAAGAATTAAGGAGAGTGGAAAAGGTGGGATGTACTGAAAACAAGAAGAGATAGAGATGGAGGAGTATTGAGAATAGAGAAAGTTCTACTGGGAAGCGAGAACGACTTATAATTTGGGAAAACTGGAGGAGTCTAGAATGACTTATAATTTGGGACGGAGGAAGTACATTACAACAAAAATCAGAAGTCAGAATTATAAGCCCAACAATTGCATAGCCTACTACATAATCTCTAACTAGGAAATTAAGATAAAACCTTTGAAAAATGAGAAGTATTAATTAAAGGTAAAAGAGTTTAAATCTTCATCTTACGGGATGGTGGATCCAAAAAATCGAACTTCAGGATGTTAATGTCTGGAAGATTTAGTGATTTAAGATACAGAACACTCCCAGCAAGAGATGAGCGTTGAATTTCAGGAATTGTAGCCTCAAGAAACTCCTTTTGATATATGGAAACTGGGTACAGCCTGTAACACTTGCCAGGCTGAGTTCTTCCTGCTCTCCCAGCTCGCTGATCTGCCTGCACTCTGGTTATTCATAAGAATAATGTCAGCAGATATTGCAGACGATAACTAGACAGTAGACGTATAACCAAGTGATACTGAATGAGATGCAGTCGAAACATACCTGCTGATCTGAACAACATCAAGCGAATACATTCCACTAGACGGATTATATTGGCGTTGCTTCACGTAACCACAATCAATCACAAACCTAATGAAATGAGAAAATACTATCATTCAAGTGTTTATAGAAAAATATAAAGAAAAAACATATTGTGAGTTTTCAGCAAACAAATAAAATTTTTAATTTTAATAGTTTCACTTTGGCAGCTGCCCCAAAACTAAATCAATATCTTAACTATCCAGTACTACCCCTGCATTCTAATTGGCATCAATATTCTAGTTAAGCACTCCCTCTTTTCACAATTTATCGTGTTTATGCAAAATTATTTCAAATATTTGACCATTAACGAATCTGCAGCATAACCATTTATCTTTCTGCACCTTCTAGCATTGCTATTAATTATGTGAAATATTACTAGTGACAGGAGTAAGCATGTGATCCAACTCCACTAAGTATTTCTCAAGCCCTTTGTCCCGCCTTTGTCTCTAGGCATCACAAAGTTTGAGAAATCGAAGTGAAGGGCGATGCAGCAAGTAATAACAAAATACAATAAAATTGACAAGATTGCCACATCAGTTCACAAAATTCTAAAAGGCATTTAACAGCACTGAATAAATGTTGATATTTAATGTCGTTAAACTGCATGCAATAGCGTACTTAATGGCTTTGTAGATAAATGAATGCCTTCTTGATATTTATGTATTTTCTATTCAACACATAGGACAGTGTTACTCCCTACGCCCCAATATTACTTGTCATTCCACCCTCCAGTTTTCCCAAATTGCTTGTCATTCTCACATTCTAATACACCTTTATCTTTTCCCAATACATCTCTATCTCTATCTCTATCTTTTTCCTTCTCATTTTCTGTGCAATCCACTTTTTTCACTTCTCCTTAATTCCTGTACCCAAAGCTAAACGACAAGTAAATTGGGATGGAGTACTTACTAGCAGGCTAGTTGATGTGACACTAACCTAGAAATTTGCTAGCATATATGTGTTACAAGTCATATGGATTCACTATATCACAAACTACCAAGAAATTCTTTCATGACAAGCTAAGTAAAAGAATTATTGAGGATGGAAGCTCAAAGCACATGCTTCTCGACTGGTCAAGTATGCTACTTACACAACACCATCTACGGTCAGAGAAGTTTCAGCAACATTTGTTGCAACAATGAAGCGTCGGCAGTTTGGAGGTGCTGGAGCAAATACTCTTACCTATATGACAACCGTAAAAAATTAGCAACATGAGATGAAATGCTTACCAAATTGATTGCAATGGATCAAAAGCTCCAAAAACATGAGGGTTCTGTATAGTATTTCCATACGATGCATCACAAAATAACAGCATTTGGGGGAAGGTTGAAAGGAGCAAAACCAAATACAAAAACAATAACAGTTACTTGCCTGCAATTCAGGTGGCAAAGAACCATGAAGGGGAAGGACAAGAGCATCCATACATGAGCCTTCCTCAAGATTTTGAATTCTTTCTTCCAACTTTGACACCATCTTGTCAATATCATCCTGCAATAATCTTAAATATTCATAACTCAGCATGGTAAAGCAACAGCTTAAATATTCATAACACAACAGGAGACTAAGAATTAGCAGTAAGCACCACAAATAGTTATCTTTACTACATAAAATATAGTTGCATAATACATTAGAAATTTCCACATTAATCAATATGGAGAATACAAGTTCCCATAACCAACATGTGCGAAAAGGAAATATAAATTTCTCACGACAATATTTAATAAATAATATTATCCATGAAAGTTTAGAACTACTACATTGTTCACAAAGAAAAAAAAAATATTCAATCATTAATGACAAACAGGCTTGATCTACATGCTGTACTATATATGACAAGGCATGGTGTAAAGGACTGCAGAAATATACTTCCAGATCATAGAGGGCAAAGATAGTAATGATCACGAGAAACTGACCTTTCCTGTCATAAATATTAATATATCCCCAGGGGGTTCCTTGACATGGATATCTAACAAAAATATTGATACATTCTTGTTAAAAACAACAATGATGGGATTTTTAAGCTAGATAACCAAGAATTTAACCAAATATGAAACAATATTACAATACTATGCAATATCACAATATGAATCATGGTCCAAAGAGCATGTAGAAACCATTGAATATGGATTATCTGTCTATACAAAAAAGAATAAACAAATAGATGAGTGGTGTGGAGCACCAGGAGATTCACCTATACTATTTTTTTATTAAATCCTTGTGCATAAAATATTTACATGGTGCACAAGACCATTGTTGAGGAATCCATGTATCAGCATTGAGTAAATTACACAATGCGTCGCTTGAACTGTTGGGAAATGTTTTAGGCTTTTAGGCATAGGTTACTAAGCCTACTATTTGATAGGCCATAACCTAGTTATACGCAAGTAAGGCCCTATATGGCCGAGCATTCGCAGGCTAATGTACAGGCCTGATATTTTGCGATGGCACTTTCGTATTTGACAGTCCATAACAAAAAACAAAAACTTGCAGACCAAAGTACCCAGTATTTGACAGCCTGGATAATTGCAATGCAAATTTAGTTTAATCAAACAGTTGGGAGACCAAACTTGATAGGAGCACATCAGAGTGTTTCACACAAAGGTCAGAGGCACAAGGCAGGACCCCAGTTTCCCTCTTACTGCTCTAGCGCATATTCATATTTGTGGCACATAACAACATACTAGGATTTGTCAGTAATACTATCTCCATTGATAATGACAGACAATTTCTGGCAGATGCAATGCAAAAACCCAGAAAAAATTAAGCGTTAGGTGTTAGGCAAGCGTTCACCCTCCACCTAGAGCTTAGGTGTACCTAAGCATTGCCTAAGCGTCCCTAAGTTCTGCCTAAATCAAGCCAATAAATAAAATGAAAAAAAAAAAAGAAAAGATAAGGGGAGGGATTTAGTTTAGTGGGCCAGGCAACCCACTCACGCCAGCCCACTAACACTAGCCCACTCTCCCTCACGTATCTGCTCTCTGTCACGAGACTCGCGACATTTCTTCTCCACCAGCCACGGGCGCAGCTCTTCCTCACAGCCGCCGCCATTTTCTTCTCCCTAGCAGCAGCAGCGGCTGCCGTTCTTCTCCCTAGAAAGCAGCAGATGCCGCAGTCGCCACCTACTTTCTTCTCTCCCCCAGCCCCTCCGCCGCCGTGGCCTTCTTTCCTCAGTCACCAGAGCCAGATCTGCGACATCCGCCGCCTGACTGCATGTCCGCCGCTCTCCTTCCTCCGCGGCAGCCGCGTAGGGCGCGCCTACCCCCTGAAGCGAGGCGGAAGGGCGCCGCTCAGCGCTGAATCGCGCTTCAGCGAGCTCTTTGTAACGCTTTTTTTTTCACGGGCAAAAACTGACAAATCGTTACTTGAATCTTCATATGAAGCCATTGACATGTACGCTGCCAGAAGATTAGAACGAAAAAAGGATACACAATAAGAGTGATCCTTACCTATTGCTGCCTTGAGAGAAGATTCGATATAATTTGTTGGCCGCTCAGTGCTGTAGAACTTCTCCACAGGGAATAATGTTCCAGGGATGTTTAACACAGGGCATCCTGAGAAGAATCTAGACACTTTCAAACCATCAAGAGTAGCAGAAGTGATAAGAACTTTCAGATCAGAAGCTCGTTCCTTGATCAGTCTTTTCATTAGACCTAAAAGAATGTCACTGCAACCAAACGACACATCAAAATGAGTCACAAGAAACAATTCAGCAAATATATCTAGTGTTACTGAAGCTAGTGTTACAGAGGATACGAATCACAAGAACATGAATCCTCGAGCAAGCATCTGGTTAGAATCTGGAGTCTTCTCATTGTTCATTCATACTGACCAGGATTCAGCATACAGAATCAGAAATAATACTATTTCATAAAATGCGGTCTAATGTACATTAAGTAACAATGGTTGTGCTGGCTATCATTTGTACAATAAAAAAGAATAGCCATAATGCCACATGAAATACAACCACATAATGAACTTTCAACAGGTTTATGCTGTTTAAAAAGACACTGTGCAAGAAAAGTATATGACATGCCTCCAGTAGATCACACATTTACTTTCATGTCAATAAATTAGAGATAGATGCAATTTTGATGCAAATGAATTGCACTGGGTATGAATATAAATACATTGTACCACGATAATTTTAATAGGCACTCATGTAGACAAGCTTGGATATAAATCACCATACGTGTTTAAGCTACGTTTAATAGGCACTCATTTAGATAAGGTTGGATATAAATCACCATACGTGTTTAAGCTACGCTCATGAGCTTCATCCAATATGATTACTGAATATTGCTTCAAGTCTGGATTTGATAGACTTTCACGAAGAAGAACGCCATCTGTGAGGTACCTATAAATTAAAGGAGCAGTTTCAGCCCATAAATTCAGCATGCAATTATGCAAGTGATTTTTTATTTTGCATCAAACAATATCAAAATTCAAGAATAAATATTAATGTTCAAAATCATTCAATGTTATAACAAAAAAAACAAGAAATATTGAATTACTGGTGCTCGCCATTTTATCTATTTGAATACACCTTTTTATTTGAATGTGTACTAGCAGCGTGCCCATATGTTGTGATGGGTGGGATTTGGCTGGCCCACATGCCGGTGCAAAGTGTCGGGAGTGCGGGGCAACTGAGAACCAGCAACCATGACCACCACTACCAAGTACCAACTCGCTTTTTTTATGTGCAGTAAAGATAAGTACCTCACAGACGATGTTCACAGAGAAGAACGCCATCTGTGTGGTACCTATAAATTAAAGAAGTTTCAGTCCACAACTTCACCACGTAGTTATGCAATTGTTTTTGGTTTGGCACAAATCAAAATTCAAGAAAAATATTAATGTTCAAAATCATTCTATGTTGTAACAAAAACAAGAAATACAGAATTATGGGTAGGCTGGCCATATTTCAGTTTCTTCGCATACACCTTTTTCTTTGATATTAAAGTTTAAGGATGCTACATTATTATAACATCAACTTTCCCAAGAAAATACTTATGATAGTTTAATGACTGTTGACAAAGCCAAATGTTAATTGCAGATGTACACAGCCAGAGGTTATCGCGCTTGATATGTTTCTGTTTTGACTGGTCATATTAAAAGAATTGCAAGTCATCAAAGATTTCTGAGGCTTACTTTATGCAAGTTCTCTCTGAAGTTCTATCCTCAAATCGAATTGCATAACCGACTTCATCCCCAAGTGGGACATCAAGCTCCTGCGCAACCCTCCTGCAAATGATAAAAGGAAGTGGTATTACTCACAATTGCTATACATGGTATTGAATTTCATGATAAGAAAATAGATGGTCCTGTGCCACAAGATAAAAAAATGAACCCCTTTTTTTTGTCATGGTGAGCTAGATGCACAAATAGAATGCTCGAACCCAATGCTGTAAAACTGAGAGCAGATGATCAACCATGAAGAACCTCATTCAATGAAATTCAGAGAAGCAGATAGTCCAGGAAAGAAATTTTAACAAATCCTAACCTAACAATTTGTTCTACGCTTGATTTTGGCTGCTCGTTACCCAATAAAGTGACAGCGATAATCACATCTTAAATCATGCAACTAATTACGTCGGTATTTGCTCCCAAAACCAACTGAGACAAACATAATCAACACGCGGTGTTGGTAAGGACACAGCCGCATAGGCATAGGCCACAAAACAACGAGTCTACGCGTCCTCCGCAATACTAGCAAATAACCCAGCGGATCACGAAGGAGGAGCCAGGGGAGGCACCTGGAGACGGATACGGCGGCTACTCGGCGGGGCTGGGTGACGGCGATGGCGCCGCGGCGGGTGTAGCCCCGGCGGTGGAGGATCTGGGAGAGCTGGGTACTCTTGCCGGAGCCAGTCTCAGCGATGACCACAACCACCGGGTTCGCCTCGACCGCCGCAAGGATCTCATCCTCGTGCTCCGAAACAGGTAGCGGTGGGAGCGCCGGTGACGGCGACGGCATGGCCGGCAGAGGCCGGGGAGAGAGAGCGGCTGCGTATTAGGTGGTGTTTGGATTCTGGATATGATCTTTGGGTTAGGGATAAGTAAACAAAAGAAAAGGTTTGTTGTGTTTTTATTTTGTTTTTTCTTTCTCTGTCTTTCTTGGCAGTTTGCACTGGAGGAAAATGGACCGTTACAGTAGGCCCCGTTTGTTTGCACTAGCAATTGTGAGATTCCGCTTCTACAATCGCTATTGAAAACAAACGAATCGATTTTATCGATCCATTCTCAAAATTGCAGCAATCGATTCGCAGAATCTCGGAGACGATCTGAGCCCAGCTTGGGACCAATTTTGTCTAACCAAAATACCATAGTGTCTTTGAATTTAATTTTGAACGATTAATCTTCGAGAATTAAAGAAGTTCCCTCAAATTTTTAAAGTTTCTAAAAGTTTCAGTTAGTTTCGTCTCATCGAGCTCTTCGTGTAGATTTTCTTCGAGTTTTGACTTTGAAACATTTAGAATCATAATTTAAACTTGAATTTAATTTTGAATGATTAATCTTTAAAAATTCAAGAAAGTTTCTTCAACTTTCCAAAATTTTTCAAAGTTATTCCTTAGTTTCATCTCGTCGAGCTCTTTATGTAAGTGCTCTTCGAGTTCCTCCGAGTTTTGAGTTTGGAACGTTTGACTTGAATTTAATTTTGAACAGTTAATCTTTAAGAATTCAAGGAAGTTCTCTTAAATTTTCAAAGTTTGTAAAGTTATTCTGTTACTTTTGTCTCATCGAGCTTTCGTGTAGGTGCCCTCTAAGTTGCTCTAAATATTGAGTTTGGAATATTTAGTCTCGTAATTTAAATTTTTAATTTAATTATTTAAATTCAAATGTGATGTTTATTAGTTTCTCACCTTTACCCAAATTTATTTATGTGCTTTCAAATTTGAATTAATCATATATGAAAACAATATTAACATTGCAGCAAACACCTCAGAGCATTTCAAACTTTTACCGTAGAGAGAGAGAGAGTGGATTAGCACTAATAGAATCCAGGCAAACAAACATGCACCAGCTTTTATCCTCATAACTTTTTTACAATCTAGCTATTCAAAATCTATGATTCAAAAGCTGATTTTGAGAATCCAAGTGGAAACAAACACTAGTGCAAGGCTTTCATTTGGCAGAGATTGCAACAATTCTACAAGAGATCAAAGATATTACTACTCGGTTTTCATCCTTTTCGATTGTGTTTGCAAGACGAGAAGCAAACCGGGCGGCTCACTTGTGTGCCCAGGAATCAAAACGTCTTTGAACTAATGTAGATTGGAACTCCCCACCTCCTTTATTATTGCAATTGTTGACACAAAATTTGGTAGGTCCGAAGATATTATGTAAAAATTAATTTTAAAAAAATAGAATATTCATTTTGAAGATTTATATAAAAAAATATTTCTCATACACGATGAATTAAACAACTATCGTGAAACAAATAAAAGCGTCCGACCCATCTTTGTCCTCTAACCAAACGCACCGAAAGGCACAACAGACCGGGCCGTGCCTAAGCAGGTCTTGAACTGCACTACCGGCCTACAGCACGCCCTCCGTTAGCCCATGAAGCATTCGGCCCAAATATGTTAAACTCCCTGAAAATCTGCAAAAAATTGGTGTCCCATGGGGATAACCCGCGACCTGTGTTGTGGAAACTGTAGAACTTACCACCACAACAAGATAGATTGTGTGTATGATTACAGAACGTAAATGCATTTAATAAAAAAAATAGTAAACGAGCCGTGCCGTGCTACCCGTTGTGCTTGATTTCTGGTCCAAACATGGCTCGCCGTACGAGCCCGTGTCGGCCCGAGCACAAACCGGATTGGGCCGTGTCGTGCTTGAGCCATGCAAAAATGATCGGACCTCAATTTGGCTCATTTGACACGGCCCAAATTCTCAGGACTAATCTCATGTACTGATCAACTCTGCTAATACAGCCTCCACTCATCGACGTGCGCATGCGCTGCTCTCTCTCCTATCAACCGCTAAAGACTTGATCAAGTCCTGCTAATACAGCCATCACTCTGGAGAGGTGCGCGCGCATGCACTGCTCTCGCTCTTCCAGCCAGCCCTTAAAAGCTACTCTCTCTATTTTTTAACTGATGTCGCCGTTGACTTTCAACATCAACTTTAATTTTTTGTCTTATTTAAAAAATTAGTTTAAATATGTAAAATTTTAAGTTATGATTCAAATAACTTTAATGATAAATAAAATTATAACAGAATATATGATATTTACTAAAATTTTTTTAATAAAATAAATGATCAAAGTTAAAGTTAAAAATCAATCGCGACAACAATTAAAGAACGAAGGAAGTAAATAAATTTGCACGCGCGTGGCTCGTCAGGCAACCGACGCACGACTCCTGCAAGCCCATGAACGTCTGGTTCACTCACACGAACTTGGCAAAACTGACGCACCACGCGAGCGCCGCTGCCGCTGCTAATGACCCTCCTCTATAAATAACGGCCAAGGGTCACCGTGAAAGATCTCCGCTCCCACAAATCCTGCCGTCAGGCTGCCCGCTCTCGCATCCATCCTGCCGCCAGGCTGCCGCAACGCAACCACGGTGACAAAAGCTTCTGCCGCCAGACTGCCGGAGGAACGCACGCGAAACACTTCGCCGGAAGGCAGCCGCAACACAGTTAACGCTGCAAGAAGACTGATGTTCGTCTGCAAGTCGTCATCTACAAGAGCTTGCGGTAGAAAGGGTCTGCGAAGGTGAGAAACTCATGCCTTCACGCAGGTGATCCGTCCAGTTTAAGGCTAACTACAAAGTGCTCTCCGGTTCGTTCGTGCTCTCCATGTTTCAGACTCGAAACAGCGGCAAGAAAACTTCATTCGTATTTGGTCAACGAGTACAAATCACGATGAGATGAAAAAGACCATACTAATAGTAGATGACATCGTCCTAATAGTGAGAGAAAATACCTTGATACTCCGCACATGGTTGCGAATTCATAACAAATACTTGGCATGCGAGGTCATGTTCGACAGCCTATATTGCAATTTGCTTGCATAGCGTCACTGTTATAAACACTGTCAAAAAATTGATAAAACAAATTGTCTTAAATCATACACATGGTAAATTGCATCGGCATTAAAATTTATGTCGACTGGCTGCGAGGTCATATCGACAGTTCATGTTTCAGTTTGTTTGCATAGTTTTCACGTAATAAGCACGGCCTAAACTTGATAAAAAAAATGACTTGTGCATAATAAGTACGCGCTCATCATGCAACGACATCAATCGCTGGAGTGTTAACGCTGTTAAAGCACCGGCATGCAAAAAATTATGTTCGACAGAACCATGTTGTGTGTGGTTCGCATATAATTACTTCTCTAATCACCTTTATCACGAGTGTTGTTTAAAATTGACAAACTAGAAATATTCACATCTTGCATCATGCGCATGGTCTTCTTGCACTCCAACATCGTGCTGTGAGTGTATCCGACCAGTTTGTACTAATCAAAGTCATGTTAAAAAAAATGCTAAACGCTGCAGTGGTCAGTATCAAAATCAGGTTACCGACGCATGCAAAATCACGCTTGAGCATGCTCTCTCTCAGTAGATTTCCTTGCATCATGTGTACAGTTGTGTTGCACCAATCAGCATCATCACATGAGTACATATTAAACTGCCATCTACATATCGGTTGATCACAAACTTAAAATAGGTCATCCGGCCAGTTTGTACGAATCAACGTAAGTGAAATAAACTATCGCAGTTTCTGTTGCATTCTGCTCACATGGGTGGCAAATGAGTGCTATGATCCATTTTGCTAAATTATCACGGACGTCGGTTCAGCTAATAATAGAGTAGTTCACCAGGAAACATCTACTCCTGATTAGCATCATATCTGTGGTGAGCGTTCACTAAAAAAAGTGTTAAAGCAAATCTAGCAGTTTACACTACGTAACTGTATGATAGATGCCAAGTTCTAAACGTTAAAAATTAAAATTACTAGAGCAACCAAAAAAAAAATTCTATAGGACGCAACCTGCATATGCGCACGATAGTTTGTTGCCATAATTACAAAAGCTAAAAAAAAGAAACAGCTTACTTCTGTGCTAAACTTTAATCGATCAGCGCTGCCGGCGCTAATCATGTCACCACGCTGGTATTCACTAAATCAACTAAACTATAGTATCTACAGACCATATCCCTGCATATTTACAGAGTGATCAGTGCTATCACAAACCAAACAACCATTATATGCATGACGGGCCGGAAAAAAAATAATTTCATCGTCAACCAACTCTGCCAGCTGTAACTTAAACAAATCACAATTTCATCATGCTTAGCACAAAGACGATGCTGCTTCGCTAAATTTCTCTATTTAATTAGATACACCGGCAAACGGATAAAATGGTTCGTCGAAGTAACTTGTGCGGGCTGCATTCTGCTGCATATATACATTAGTATGTTAATTCTTTTTCTACATGTTTGGGCAAAATTCAAATACCGCTTGAAAATGTGTGATACTACACTTTGCTAGATTATTAAAATCGTCTCGCTATTATGGGTGGTAAAACTAAAATGCCATGCATAAATATAAAAAAAGCAATTCATGTGCATACGTGTGTCATGTTTAAAGACAAAATGAGTACGCCAAATCAAATTATTAAAATATTGTGATATGATCGTACATATTTAGGTCATGTTTAACTAAATGCTATGCCATAATAATATATTAAATCTTCGCTAAATGAACAAATGTCAAAGTAGCTTGGCGATATCCCAATGCCCGAATAATATGCTCATATCCGCATATTAAAAAAAAGCATAGTATGCGTAAATCTCAAAGAACCTCATGCAGTACATCTACATATGTGTGCACATGAAATAAGCCAAATCAAGTTCTTCATCAAGCGTTCATCCAAGGCGACAAGATTGAAGGTTTATTTTTATTTTGTAGTTTAATAATAGTAATATGCTGCGACCATCATGTAATGCGACTATCATGTAATTTTCTTTTATTTGAAACTCTTAATCAGAGGTTTGCCTTTCGGAGATGTAATTAACATAATTTTTATAAAATTATGAATGTAAGAATTATGGAAGTATGAACTCACAAAATCTGAAATTTATTTTCTCTTATGTCCTAAATTCAAACCAAATTCAAACTTATCTCTTTTGACGTTGAGGTGCATGGCCCGAGACCGTATTTTTTTCCTGTCATCAGCAATGTTTACAAAACGATTGTAAGTCTGTACCTTGATGTTAATAAAAGTCTGATTCTTAAAAAAAAAGACGCGGTCGCGGTTGAAAATCACCGGCATTTTCTTTTTCCTTTTTCGTAAGACTACAAGTCTACAACCACAACTCACCGCACAAACAACAAATCAGAAACACCACGCCGCTTGGATGTCACAATCGGGAAGCGCAACTTTTTGTTTCACCATTTCGATGCTTCCTCCGTTCAGTTTTAATTACTCTTTTAAGATCCAAAATTTGTTCATTAACTTTTAATCATTCTCACTTTATAATACAACTTTATCTTTTTTCAATAACTTTATATATATATATCTCCTCATCGTTTCCTATGTAATATATCTTTTTCGCTTACCTTTAGTTCTTAATTCAGAGAATTTTTTAAGTAAAACACAGGAGAGATACGTATTTTTCTAGAGAAAATTCCTTTCTTCATCCTAAAGTTTTCAATCTATCCTCTGTCGATGTCTGCATCAGATGGGATAAATAGCAGGATCTAGATCATCCGATGACCCACTTGTCTGTTAGCAAATATACACTACTAGAATCTGTGAGTTCTCCTAGCGTTGTGGGTGTCTCCGTGTGCTAATCTAAACCACTAGGTGTTAATTTCGTGTGTAGAGGAAAACACTAGAAAAATGGAACAAACACACGGAGGAATACCAGTGTTCTGTGTGTTTCACGTCTCCCTCGGGATACCTTCTCGCCTCCGTCAAAACACACTTCACCGTTAAAACATCCGTTATCTTGTCACACGGCAGATCGACCTGCCTTTAATTATCCCCACACAATCAGGAAAACGAAAAAATTCCCCACACAATCGAAGCCTCACCGACCGACTGCAGTCTGCCATCGCTCGCGCCGCCGCGCAGCTGCTCGCTCGCGGAGCTGCCGCTGCCGATTCCTGCCAGTCTTGCCTGTAGATCTAGGTACCCCTGACCGCCTCTTGATTCACTCATCTGTACCCTCACCTTAGATTTTTTCCATTTTCTACATCACCGATAAGCCTCCCCTGCCGCAGGTCAACCTACCGCTCCTCTTGTGAGAATTTGATCTCCACCCGTTTTGACTCAACGATTTAAATGAGCCCTTCACCTAATCGCGCCCTGATCAGAAGTGCTCAAATGGGGGCCCCTAGCGCCAGTGTCGTAATAAATAGAGGTAGGGGCCGGTCGGAACGCACACCGAGTTCGTTCGTATCGCCGCATCTCACCGACAAACCCTAATCCGATCTGTGAAAGGCGCTGTGCCGACGGGAAGCACCACCGCCGTCACCGTCACGACGACCGCCGTCACCGGGAGATCCACGACATCGCCGCGACTTCTACGCCACTGCCCTCGTCACCGACCGACGCTGGCCTAGCGCAGAAGGACCGCATCGACAAAGGGCAGATGGTCGGATCGTCTTCCACGACTCTGCCGATCGGATCCGAAGGTATTAACCATCTTCGAACCACAGACTATGTTCTCGACACGAGACTCTCGGATCTGCACTCCTAGACACCGGAAAAAAAATCTACATTAGTATCAGAGCCAGCTCTAGGGGTGAATCCCGACGAGTCATGTAAAGAGCTCGCCGAAGCCCTACCCGCTAGCACATCACAGAAAAATGAAAAACGAAAACATGTAGCCGACAGCGTACGCCGGTCGACCTTCACTGTGGCGGAGCCTCTCGGACTCCGCGAAAGATCTGTGGAAAAAGAGAGAGAAACCACACGACTCGCTGCCGGCGCACGGCCAAGATCACGCGACCGGCGGCCGCGCGGCGTGCGAACC
>BCLF01000082.1:143571-181652 GCA_001602275.1 Zoysia japonica | reverse complement strand
CTGTTGCGCGCACAATTATTAGACATGGGAATGAACTGTTTTAAAACATCAAGAGACTGATGCCAGGGTGTCCAAGGCGCCGGTGCCAGATCTCCGAAGAGGGATAACAGGCGGCCAAAGCCACAGGAGACGAGGTCTTGGTGGAGCCGTGAAGCGGATAAAGACCACCATCACTGTTAGCCCTGAGAAGTTCTGTGTGAGTGTGAAGGTCCTTCACGGAGAAGCCAAACGATAAGAGGCCAAGTTACCAGGGTCGTCGGTCATATGAAACGTAGCTGCTGTGTCCATGTACCAGTCAGACGAGGATGGTTGATGCAGGGAGGCCGCATGAAGAGCGTTGATGAGGCTGTTGGTGTCTACCGCAGGTGCAGAAGGTGGCGGCGGTGGATGATAGTGCTGCTGCACAGCTGCATACTCCTGACTGGAAGGAGGGTGCGTTCTGAGAACGTTGGAACCAGAAGTACCCGTCCATGGCACACGCCAGTGAGGGGACCATAGAGGGTAGAAGGACGCCCACGCAGATGGTCCATATGACTGAGAGCCACGGCCACCAGCGGAGTTCCCCGAACGACCACCACGGTTTCGACCACCGCAGCCACCATGACTGCCACGGCCACGACCACGACCACGCTCAGGAGGTTGATAGGCCGAGCGATCGTCAGTGTCAAAACGTAGCGGCAGTGTACTGTTGGGGACGGGCGCAGAAGAACCGGCGGCCAACATGGTTGCTTTTGTGGCCATCTTGACAGTGTTCAACTGTGACTCCTCTTCAGCGATCAGACACTCGCGTGCCTGAAGGAAAGTAGGAAACTTTGGGAGGAGCGAGAGCAGTGTCTTCAGGACGACGAACTTGGGGTTGAGTCAGCGAATCATCTGATGAACGAGGACGCACTCAGTGACTGGCTGATTGCAGTCAGCCAGTGTGTCGGCAAGAGTCTGCAACTTGTGACAATAATCGATTGTAGAGGGATGACCTTGACACAATGCATGAAATTCAGCCTCCAGATGAACAACACGACTAGGCTTGTTTGTGGAGAAGAGATCTTTGAGGAAGAACCAGACCCCGTAGGCCGTGGGATCCTTTTTTATCAAGGGTCATATCATAAAGCTCCTCAGAGATCGTACTGTAGATCCACTGAAGAACGGTAATGTTTGCTGGATCCACTCGGGGTCATCATGATGAGGATCTTCATCATCAATATGATGCTAAAGATGAAAACGGCCGAATAGCAGAAGGAAGAGGCGGCGCCACTTTGTATAGTTGTGGGCTTTCATATCAAGAGTGTAAGGGACCCTATCCTTGATATTGAGACTATACATGGCCTGAGAAAGAGGATTGGTGGTAGAAGACGCCGGACTAGACGAGGAGGTCATAGCTAGGGGTGAAAACGGGCGAAGAAAATGAACTAAAAATTGTGAGTGCCGAATCAGATTAGGTCGGACCAAATTCTATTCATTTTTGAACTATAATTTAGTATGGGCCGAAATAATTTGTGAAAGAATCCGCGGACCAAACCCTTTTAACACCCTTAGTCATAGCCGGTACAGGAGAGGAAGCGCCGCCCATGGCAGACGCAGCAGCGCTCGCCACACTGTCGGGAGTGTTACTCATGATGGCGAAGGATCAAAGAAGCAAACTGATACCATGTAAGGTTATGCACGGTGAATTGGATTGATCAATGGTGGCTTATATAGTCTTACAAACGCATGCGCATACACAACGGAATACAATCGTGCAACCGATAAATCAGGTCAGGGAAACGCCGTGCGGAGTGCAACCTGAAGAACTGGACGTCAGTCGTCACGCGCAGCTGAAAAAATGTGTAGCTGAAGAACCGGGCAGGCAGTTCACTAACACATCTTTCAAATTTAATCAAATTTAGGAAGCTACTCAGTTTTTATTGCATTAAAGTGGCATCACAACTAGTAGGATCAATATCATACACATGTAGATCTTTCAATATTTAATAAAAAAACATCCGATTTTATCTGCAGCACGTTGGCTCCAATATGTCCCCTCCTGATCTCAAATTCTTCCTATTGCATAAGCCTCAGTTTCTGACACTGGCCTCATTGCCTTCTCCTCCTAAATGTATTCAACTAAATGTAAATGCTAAGCATACTTGAGCAGATTATAGTGTAAGGTAGAAAAAACTTAGCAATTTCCTTTTGGAACCATCACTTCTCAGCCAGTTAATGACATGCTTCAGGTGCCTTTTGGAGCCACCATGGCTTCCTCTGCATCGAATGTAATAGGTGCTTAGCATCAAAATTATGTTAAGGAAAACCAAAGTTATAGAACTCATGTGTAAAACTTGCACGCATATATTGTTGTGTGGTATTTCCTACATACCTCAGATCTAGATATGGATACTTTGAAAATTTGCTTGCGGTAACTATAGACCAGATTCTTACTTCATAGATAGCTTGGGGTATGAGATTCTTGATGACATTGCGAACTAGCCTTTTAGCTTCTGTCCCTTTTCCATTTGCCCATTTGAAGTATTGCTGCAAGTTTCAAATTGTTATTTAGGGTCAAACGCATGGCAGAAATAAACTTGATATGAAGAGTTGTTGATTTATTTGGTAAAACTAATATAACATACCCAAAAATCTTCCTCCACTTGTTGAAATTGGCTAAATGGCTGCCCTCCCAATTTTGTTGCTGCTGGAGTAAGAGCGTATTGGCGCCATTTGTCTGCAGGTAAGGGATGATAGTCCAACCTAAAAACTTAATATTCTAGTGATTATTTAGATCAGCAACTCCAGACATGACTCATTCTGAGATAAGGTAAATTAATTACTACAAGAACGAACCTGCTTGAGCATAGTACACTCTGAACTACTAGCTCTTCTGTAAGTAAACAAAAGAATCTCAGTACCAAACCCCACCACACCAAAATCCCTATTAAATTAACATATGGAGAACCTAATCCCCTACACAATTGTTCAGAACTCTATAATTATGCCATTAAATCAGATGGGTGAACCCATATACTCACCAAATTGTAAAGCCAAATCCATCAGACCTAGCAAAAATTTATGAATTAAGAAAGGAAGGTGGATTAAATCCACAGCAGCCAATGCTAACCTCACGACAGCTCAAACAAGAAGAATAGAGTGTAGATTAGGGACCCGTGTGGAGCAGCAGCCTGAAGCGGAGGACCAACCCTAGATGGATCTGCGACAGGGAAAACTGCTTAGTGTGTAGAGAATTCCAAGGTGGGGGAACAGATGCTGAGAAATCCAAGGTAGGGGTACCTGTACCTTCGATTGTGTGGGCACCTGTGCCTTGGATCTGGGTAGTACAACTGTTGCGTGCATCTAGCCTCTCGTCTGTTGTGTGCGCAGTACCATAGGATCAATGGAGATGATGGTGCTGAGAAATCCAAGTGTGAATGAGGATCGATGACGATGATGTACAGTACCTTCGAAGGTGGTGAAGAATTAGGGGATGATGCCGAGAAATCCAAGCTTCGAAGGGGCCCCTTCGTCCAACAGGCGCAGCAGCTGCGGTGGTGCCCCGGCGCGGATCGGCTAACGTTTTCCTTTTTACCCTTTCGTAGTCGTTGATTTTATCGGACGGCTCTTCAGTTCCCCGCGAAGGGAGATGAAACTGTTACGGCTAAGCGCCCCGCAGCCACGGCAACCCATATGCAAAACATTATTTGTTTATCAATAATAATTTTTTATTAAATTTATAAAAATAAGGTCTCCGCTGGAATAAAGAAAACATTTTATATTCTATATTTTTTCGTTGAAATTGCTGCTTCCTGTGAAATTTTTATCCTTTCCAAATTTCCCGAAGTTTCCAAACTACCGTGGTTAAATTTTGAAAAATTCAAAAAAGTTTTCTCAAATTTTCAAAGTTTTTCAAAATTGTTTTGTTAATTCAACTCGTCGAGCTCTTCACGTACTTGTCCTCCAAATTATTTTGATATATGAATTTAGGAATTTGAATTTATTACTCAAACATGAATTTTCCAATTATTAGTTCTTACCCTTTTTCGTGGCTTTTGTCTCTTTCATGCGTTCTTTTTATTTAATTGAACTAATTTCTATTAAATTCATATACTATTATTATTAAAATCATGCATTTCAAAGTAGCTCTAAACTCCTTTTGGTCGAAAGATTTATAATGAATCATATAGAAATTTCACAAAAAGCAGCAATTTCACAGAAAAATTATAGAATATATAAAATTTTCTTCCATTTCAAAAGAGACTATAGTTTTATTACGAGACTAATACTCTAAATTTAGATCTCGGAATAACTTGGAGGACGGCTAGGTGAAGAGCTCTACAGATGAAACTAACAGAACAATATTCTGAGAAACTTTGGAGACTTGAGGGAAGAATTTTTCAAAGATCAACCACAGGAGTTCAGGAAACTTCGAGAACTTTGGGAAGAATAAACATTTGACAGGGAGAAACAATTTTACGGAAAAAATATAGAATACTTTCTCCGTCCAAAAATAAATGCCGATTTAGATTTTCAAACTCCTATCTTTGACCATTCGTCTTATTCAAAAATTTTATGAAATTATTATTTATTTTATTGTGGAATAATTTATTATTAAAAACACTTTGTTTGTTTTTGTATTTTTGTGAATTTTTTAATAAGATGAAAGGATAATTCATTGATTTCAAAAAGTATAATTTTTGTGAAAAGAGTATAATTTTTTTCTCTATTCCAATGAAAACCTTAGTTTTATAAATTTAATTTCATATACCTTGGCTAGAAATGATAGAGCCGTCTGATAAAAGCAACAACGATGAAGCTTTACTGCAAGAGATGCAGTAAAAAGGAAACGTTAGCTGATCCACGGCGCGTGGTGCCCTTGTGCGTCCAACAGGCAGCAGTAGACTTTATTTTTTTTACCAGCGACCTGACTTTTGGAGGCACGCTTTTTCATATAAGTTAACGGCACAATTGACGGCGGCAGCAACCACACTGACGGAGGCACGCAGACTCCGAGTGAGACGCATGTCACACGGAACTCAAGTATGTCTCCGCGTGAAGGATCAGGTTTTCGTGTGTTTTGCTATTCGCATGGAACTAGGAGAAATCGTATTTTCTGGTAGTGTGTCCAACTATTTAATTTGACCCCCCTCCACCTCCATTAGCAATGTGGGATTAAACTTCACTACTACAAAAATAGTTTTCGCAGGTGGTTCTAAACCTATCTGTGCAGTTTGAATTTTAAAACGCCAGCATTCAATAGCCTGTAAAAATAGAGCATTTATCAACGCGAAAATTTAAAATCGTCTGCACAGCCTCTAACGCATGCGGAGGGTAAAACAATCTGTCAGCATTAGGTAGCCGTAGTGCAGGCGGCTGTTAATAACAGCTGCCTGTATTACATGCTACAATGCAGCCGGCTGGGTACATCAGCCACCTGAATTCATAGAAGTAGTGTTAGACGGTTCTTTTTAACAACCGCCTGCATTAGTGTTTTATATTAATTTAATATATAATAATAATTATTATTATACAGGTTAGAATTATAAATTGCACTCACATATTTAACACATAACTCATGAAAAATATTCACATAGACAAATCAAATACATAACCCACACAAAATATTCACACAGACAAATCAAACTTCAAACAAACAAATGTATATTACAAAACATGATAAGAGTGATCCAACATCTACATAATATATCGTCTCGATCATTTAGAATAGCCTAAGCCTATCATAGAAAGAAAGATGTGGATAATTCGACAACTCGTTGTTTTGCTTTTCATAGAATTCACCATTCTAACGACAAATCTCGTGCCGAATGAAGTAACACATATCACTTTGGACGTTTTCAACACCATTGCGCTCCATGTCTCTTCCCAAGGCCACTCATAACCGACGTTAGGACACTGCAAATGAACATATGATAAGCATATAACATTGACATAAAAGAAATTAAGTACATGTGTTTAACAAATATAAAAAAAATTCTTACATCTTCACGATTCACTTTATAGTGGCATGTGATCCTAAGTTACTCGCATACATAATATCCACAAAGTACAGAGCCAGGAGGTTGCTTATGACACTGGAAAAAAATAAACTAGATTATCCCAAAATTTGAAACTATTAGCATATATATATAAAGTATATTTCTATTTGTGTTACCGAATAGTTGGTTCGCAGAGTTAGTTTTTACTTGCCATCAGGATAGATCTCGCCAAGTTTAATATAGAACAAATAAGCACTACACATATGAAACAAGCATTTCAAAATTACAATGAATGCAATGTAAATAGTATCTCATAGACAATACATATGAAATGCACATACTTATTTAAAATCTTTATGAAATCTTTGTAGCTGGAGCTTGGGTAATCGAGTGAGTGAAGTACCACTCCCTTGGCCTCTCTCGGTTGTATAAAAACACAAATATAGTGGTCACTGTACCCGCAACAAAAATGTTAGATTTAATTAACTTAACAAAATAAGGTGAGGATAGTAACGAAACTTACTATAAATTATAAGGGGCCAATATGTCGGTCTTGTCATTGCTGACAAAGTTATACACCGCCCTTCGTATATAAGCAGCCACTTCTAACATTCGTTGCCAAGTCATTTCTTTCTTGGTTGCATTGAACTCTTTCTTTGTCATGTCTTTTGTACATCTCTGAATTTTTATCCAGGTTCACGGTAAAATTGACCTGAGAAATCCTACTTGATTAAGAATACCAGATCTTAGTCTCTTCAATTTTTGATCATCTAGATATACCATCCTGCATATAAAATCCACTAATGATTAGTACATGAATATTAACAAATGTAAGCTTGATAGATTATGATAGAATTAACTCACAGGCACCACACAACAATGAGGTTGATGTTGAGTCTTTGTTTTCGGAACATAAGGCACAATTCTTCAAAACTAAAAAAATAGTGTCTTCTCACCACTCCAAAATGCATTCTCTGGAACATGAAATAGAACATTTTTAATCCCCAAAGAACTCGCCACTATGTATCAGTCATGTAATCTTCTTATAGGAAAATGTGGATTATTAAGTTGTACTGACGTCAGAAATGGCTTGCCATTGACAAATCCTTCAGGTATATCCTCTTTACGCCATATTGGAGCATTCGGTTTTGTTTGTAAATCTGTGCGTGTATAAAATTTTCCATCCTCCACCCATGTCTTTGTCGATGTATGTTTCTTTGTTGGTTCCTCCTGAATAGATAATGCCTTTCTTTTCAATCCCTCAAGATATTTTAGTGTTTCTTCGGAAAGAGTCTTTTTGTATGAGGCGATTTGCCTGTGGATTTGTACAGGAGTTAAAAATGTTTTGCCCTTTTCTACTGATTCTTCTTGATCCTTCTGAGATGGGTGCGGCGATGCATCTGGCCCCTTAGGCGATACCTCTGTTTGGCAGTAGGGAGAATGTGGCAGTGATGCATCCGTTGAACTCTCAAGATGCGTATCTTTTGCGCCCTGAGATGGCTGCGATGATAAATCTGGCCTCTTAGGCTGATCAGCTTCGATCTCAAGAGGTATATCTTTTGGGCTCTGAGATGAAGGTAGCTGCGTAGCATCTGATTGGTCCTTCTGCATCGTTGATTCAGTTTGACCCTTAGGAGAAGATTGTATCTATAGTTGGCTGCTTGGACGTGGCGGGGACAAAGGTGACCCATCGCATAGAGTAATATCACGTTGATGCCAAAGAATAAATTTATTCACTGGCTGTCCAAGTTGTGATATTCCCTCGATCATACTGTAGTCCAGTTCATAGTCAAGGTAGTTATTATCGATAATCGTGATCACTTGTACCTTGGCATAATCTGGTGGGATAGGGCTACAATGAAAGGTACATCTCAGAATTGCAAAAGGAGTGGCCACCTCTATTGTCTTGTTTCCTGTCCTTCCAATCGGAACATGGAGGCGGCAAGGTGTGCTCTCCACTATATCATCAACAGGAAATCTTTGATCGGGCGTAGAGGCTACGCTGCTCATGTTACAACCTTGTGTTGGCGTCAATCCAATCGCCCGGATCTCAGTTGACACATTTCTGATAGCTTGTTGTTGTGCAAGCTGCTGTTGATGCTCTTTCAAAAGCTTTACAAAATTTTCCTTTAAAATGCCTTAACTTGTGCTTTAATAGTTTCTTCTAGGGTTCTCTTATACCTATCACGTTTTTTATAACTTGCTGCATCCTGTGGGGACCCCTCTTGCCAGGACATAAGTGAAGAGATTGCACGGACATGTCCAGGGTGCTCAGGATTGCCTAGAGCAGCAGTTAGTTAATCATTCTCTCTATCGAGATTGAACTTTCCAGCCTTTTGATCAACAGCAATCCCCACAATTTTTTTGCCCATCTCTGATGCTTGTGGTCGTTTGTATATGATCTGACCGTCTTCAATTGTCTCTGACCGAGCGTAGACCCAGTTCCTGGTACGATCATCATAGCCTTTCAATGGATCAGGTCTCCCTAACCTTGCAGCCTCCTCTCTTTTCTTTTCCCATTCTGCCATTTTCCTGGCGTATCCGCTGGATCCCAAGTGATGGGGGTAAATTTTCTTCTTTGCCAACTCAATTTTAGCTTCGCTCTGAGCAATTTCCATTGGGGTAGTCTTCTGTCGAACAAATTCTGCCCACTGAGCTTCTGTAATCTTTCCTACTTTCTTGGGAACCAAATTCTTCTTAACAAATTTAACATTAAATTCAGCCTTCCATCCATGGAAGATCTTGGCCATAGAGGATAATGCACTCTTCTTTGCGAGCTCCTCTGTCCCTTTTGAAAATTTTATTTTGGATTGTAGCTTGACCCACAAAATGTTCTTTGTCTCTTCGTCAAGCGACCGCCAGTCCGTAACTGTAATCGAGACGTTGTCTCTGACTATAAATCCACAGTTTTGTCGGTACTTTCTGCATACATCATCCGGTTCGAGGGGCGCTCCCGTAGCACTAACTCTTGTTACGTAAAAAATGCCTTCAGGCATCTTATTTCTACCTCGCTTCCCTCTTTTTCGCTTCTTCTGATTCCCTGAGTCACCTAAGGATGTCGGGGTGGACGGAGCTTCCTCCTGAGAAACCGATGATACCTTTTCCACTCGAGGAACCGATGTTTGACAAGCTACAATCTATGAAAAAACATAGGGAACAACTTACTTGAGAAGAAACTAAAATCTTGAAAAGATCAATTTAAATTATGGACCAAACCTCTTCGTTTGGATTGTAATCTGGATCAGGGCTCTGCGACCTTTTTCGACGCCTACTGGGAACTGGCGAAGGATCGCTCGAAGTCCTATACGAACTCTCATTGGTGCTTGTACTATCACCATAGTTGTCACCCTCGGAGTTGTCTGAGTTCCAATTAATCATTTTGACATCTTGATTTTCTGCAGCCAGCACTTGCTTGGCTGCAGATATCTCTTGATTTTCTGCAGTCACCACATTCTTGGCTGTAGATACCTCTTGATTTGTCACACTGATGTCTTGCGAGCTTGTCCTTTTGTCCATTGAACTATTCAATAACCAATGGAAAGTATTACAATATAGGACTAATGCTCTGGCTTTGTTAATACAACCGAACTAAGCACTCCCTAAGCGTTCTCTACACCCTTCATAATCCTATCCAACCACAAGTAATTGGGGTGTTCCTACTTATAAAAAAGGCATTGTTCAAACAATTAATTTAATTACTCTCAGATTGTAAGGAAACAGTTGGCTCCAGAGTTTTTGACTCTGCTCCCTAACTGTTATCACACTTCATAGATCAAACTAATTAGAGAACTATCAGCTAGTTGTCTCTCAAGTGAATGTCTTTTAACTGATGATAATTAGTGCTAGTATAATATACTCAAAGTGAATCAACAGTAAGGAATACACTGAAGTATGTTCCAAGAGGGTGCTAAGAGGAGAAGCTAAAAACTTGGCAAGGTGCTATACATTGAGGGGACAAGGTGCTATACACTGAAAATGAATTAGAATATGCTAGCAGCTGGTGCTACATTTTGGTTGGACAAGGTGCTAGGATTAATACATTGAATAATTTTGTGCTAAGCTAGCACCTAGGTGAGGTGGCATGTCTAGCAATGTTTATGGGTGCTACACACTGCGGCTGCTCTAATTCATCACTGGTTTTAGGATGTATTAAATTTATAGGGCCAAACACAGAGAGACAACTAGAGTACTCTTTAACCTATTGATCTTGCCTATGAAGTCCACAATGGTTTTTGTCATACTTGACATTCTGATTATTAAACTCTAGTGGGGCATTCTTGACATGTCCCATGGTTTCCTGATGCTTTATACATATGGTTTCCCATGTTTGTGGACTTCATAGGCAGGATCTGATTATTAAACTCTATTGCGGCCGAGAGCACCCCGACGGGGATGGCCGGGGTGGTGCCGAAGAATGGCGCCACGGGGTCGGCGAGGTGAGGCGGCCGAGAGCACCTCGACGGGGCTGGGGCGGCACCGAAGAATGGCACGATGGGGTCGGGGCGACGAGGCGGGCGAGAGCACTTCGACGGGGACGGGTGGCTCCGAAGAATGGCACGACGGGGTCAGGGAGGCGAGGCGGCTGAGAGCACCTCGATGGGGACAGGGCGGCGTCAGAGAATGGTGCGACAGGGTCGAGGCGGCAGAGAGTACCTCGACTGGTACGGGGCGACGCCGGAGAATGGCGCGATGGGGTCGACGCGGCGGCCAAGAGCACCTCAACGGGGACGGGAACGGGGCGGCGCCAGAGCACGACGGCGGAGACTGCATGCGGCGGTGCGTGGCCTGTGAAAAAATTTGGCAGCCTGACGGCGCGCGAGTCGAAATTTTGGACGCCTTTAGAGTTCCAGTCGCGGCGGAAGATATTTATGGGGATACCATAATGCAGGCGGCGCTTATAAGCAACCACGAGGATTTAAGCCTAATGCAGGAGGTGCTCATTGAAAACCGCGGGTATTGACCAACTAATCCCAACGGGCCTCTTTAAGAACCACGGGCATTAACACGGTATTGCAGGTGGCCCACAACGACAACTGCCTGCATTTAGCTTAAAATAAATTTTATTTTATTTTTTCACCACTTGTTACTTTATTTTTTTCAAAACAAATAGTGTTAATCACCTTGTAATTAATATTCAGTCACTACAGATTATATTTTCACCATTTTCAGTTAATTTTCATGAATGTGGTTTCAAATTTATTCAACATGAACAATGTTTGGTAACATTTAGGACATATTGAGTGAAACATGAACAAAAAGAAATGTACGTCATTAAAAAAATCGCAATTATTTTTAAAGTCATTATTCTTTTGCAAAAAAGTTTAAAAGACCTGGTGAGAATAAAAAAGAAATTACTGAGGCAATATATGCACGCAGGTGTCTTAACACACTGCGTGCATTAGTTTTCTGCAGGCGGTTGTCATTAAAAACTGCGGGCATTAAGAATCAACTGCAAGCGACCCACAATGACAGCCGCCTGCATTTACCCTAGAATAAATTTATTTTATTTTTCCACCAACATTTACTTTATTTTTTTTCAAAACTAATTGTGTTAATCACTTTATAATTAATATTCAGTCACTACAAATTATATTTTCTATGTGTTTAATTTATTTTCGTGAATGTGTGTTCAAATCTATTCAACATGAACAATGGTTTACTAACATTTGAAACATATTGAGTGAAAGATGAACAAAAGGAAATGTATATTAAATAAAAAAATCACAATTATTTTTAAAGGCATTATGGTTATATTGTGTACATGTACGCAAAGAATTTGCAAAAAATTCAAAAAGACCGGCGGGAATAAAAAAATGCGAGTACCGAGGACACTTATGCACGTGGGTGTCTTAAACAACCGCTTGCATTAGCATTATGCAGGCGGTTGTCCTTAAAGACTATATATATGTATATATATACACACACACACACATATATACATTTGTATAATTAATTGCAAATTCATAGAGATAGTGCAATGTACTACCCATAAATAAAGAGAGTGCATAATTAGTTATAGTAACATTACATAGCGGAGGGGCCTCCGGCCTGCTGGTTAGGCGTGCAAGGGTGCACGCAACCGACGGGGGTTCGAACCTCTGTCCCGCACCTGCCTCCGAGAAGGCAGCGGCTGGAAGCCGCCGTTCAAAACATTACATAAATATTATATATACATATATATATTAGTTACATAAGACGAGTAAAATATTACACTGTTTTCTCTTTTCCATCTCTTCGAATGTAGGGCAACAAATTCTTGTCAATAGTTCGTTCCATGAGCTTGATGTTTTCTGGGTTAGTAAACAACGCTATCTCTTCATATTGATTGTAATCTTCGTCACCATCACCCATATTCTTAACTCCAACAATTCTTTGTTTCCCTGAAACAACTACATGTTTTTTCTCATTTGAAGGATAAATTACATAGAAAAGCTATGCAACACGGTCAGCAAGTACCCAAGTGTCATCTTTATGACCAACATTATTCAGGTCAACAATTGTGAGCCTGTAGTTGTCCACATTCACTTCATTTTGGTGTTTGACCCATTGGCACCTAAAGACAGGTATTTTTATTCTGTCTCCATAATCAAGTTCTCATATATCTTCTATAAACCCATAATATGTTGTCTACTGGCCTTGCGGGTAAAAGACTTTTATGCGAATTCCACTGTTTTGAGCAACACTTTTCTTATCTTTTTCTTTAGTGTAATAAGTGTACCCATTAATATCATACGCCTGCCAAGACGTGGGTAAAGTTGATGGCCTGAAAGCTAACATCTTTATGCTCTTTTGCTCTATGCTGTTCCCGTATGGTATATTTTTATCTATTAACCATATAGTGAAACAACGTTTGTGCTCTTTCATGATCCAAACAAATGTTATATCTGGATATTCTCTGTGAAGCTCACTTAGGCGTTCCTCGATGTATGGCTCCATTATTGTAAGTGTTGCAGTACACTGAAATGTGCCTCTCTTACTGATTCGTTCTCCCTCTGCCAGACAACTCTCTCATGTAGCGGTACATGCAAACCTATTCTCTTTCTATCCTTTATATAATCAACACAACATTCAACTACTTCTTCTATTGTGTAGCCCTCCATAATGCAAGCGGTGCTCATTGAAAACCACTGGCATTAACCAACTAATCCCGGTGGGCCTCTTTAAGAACTGTGGACATTAACACGGTAATGCAGGCGGCCCACAACGATAACCGCCTGTATTTAGCTTAAAAGAAATTTTATTTTATTTTTTCACCACTTGTTACTTTATTTTTTTCAAAACTAAAAGTGTTAATCACCTTATAATTAATATTCAGTCACTACAGATTATATTTTCACTATTTTCAGTTAATTTTCATGAACGTGGGTTCAAATGTATTCAACATGAACAATGTTTAGTAACATTTGGGACATATTGAGTGAAACATGAACAAAAGGAAATGTAAGTCATTAAAAAATGGCAATTATTTTTAAAGTCATTATTCTTATATTGTGTACATGTACGCAAAGAATTTTCAAAAAAGTCTAAAAGACCTGGTGAGAATAAAAAAAGAAATTACAGAGGCGATATATGCACGCAGGTGTCTTAATGCACCGCTTGCATTAGCTTTCTGCAGATGGTTGTCATTAGAAACTGTGGGCATTAAGAATCTACTGCAAGCGGCCCACAATGACAACCGCCTGCATTTACCGTAGAATAAATTTTATTTTATTTTTCCACCAACATTTACTTTATTTTTTTTTCAAAACTAATAGTGTTAATCACTTTATAATTAATATTCAGTCACTACAAATTATATTTTAACTGTTTTGAATTTATTTTCGTGAATGTGTGCTAAAATCTATTCAACATGAACAATGGTTTACTAACATTTGGAACATATTGAGTCAAATATGAACAAAAGGAAATGTATATTAAATAAAAAATTCTAACTATTTTTAAAGGCATTATGGTTATATTGTGTACATGTACGCAAAGAATTTGCAAAAAAGTCAAAAAGACCTGGCGGGAATAAAAAAAGAAATTACCAAGGACATTTATGCACACGGATGTTTTTAACAGCTGCTTGCATTAGCATTATGCAGGCGGTTGTCCTTAAAGACCTCAAGCATTAATTAAATACTGCAGGCGGTACGCAAAGACATTCGCCTGCATTTAGTCAGTAAAGATTTTATTTTCACATTCATGAATTTATTTTCAATTTTTTGATTTTATTTTCATGAATTTATTAATTGAAACATGAACAAAATTAAGGAAATGTGTATATATATATATATATATATTATATTATATGAAACTCATAGAGATAGTGCAATATACTACCCATGAATTGAGAGAGTGCATAATTAGTTATAGTAACATTACATAAATATTATATATACATATATATAAAAGTTACATAAAATGAGTAAAATATTACACAGTTTTTCTGTTTCCATCTTTTCGAATGTAGGGCAACAAATTCTTGTCAATAGTTCATTCCACGAGCTTGATGTTTTCTAGGTTAGTAAACAACGCCATCTCTTCGTATTGATTGTAATCTTCGTCACCATCAATCACATTCTCAACTCCAACAATTCTTTGTTTCCTGAAACAACTACGTGTTTTTTCTCATTTGAAGGATCAAGTACATAGAAAACCTGTGCAACACGGTCAGCAAGTAACCAAAGGTCATCTTTATGACCAACATTATTTAGGTCAACAATTGTGAGCCCGTAGTTGTCCACATTCACTCCATTTGGGTGTTTGACCCACTGGCATCTAAAGACGGGTATTTTCATTCTGTCTCCATAATCAAGTTCTCATATGTCTTATATAAACCCATAATATGTGGTCTTCTGGCCTTGTGGGTCAAAGGCTTGTATCCGAATTTCACTGTTTTGAGCAACACTTTTCTTATCTTTTTCTTTAGTGTAATAAGTGTACCCATTAATATCATACGCGTGGCAAGAGGTGAGTGAAGTTGATGGCCCGGAAGCCAACATCTTTATGGTCTTTTGCTCTATGCTGTTCTCGTATGGTATATTTTTATCCATTAATCATGTAGTGAAACAACGTTTGTGCTCTTTCATGATCTAAACATATGTTTATTCTGGATATTTTCTATGAAACTCACTTAGGTGTTCCTCGATGTATGGCTCCATTATTGTAAGCTGTTGTAGTACACTGAAATGTGCTTCTCTTACATATTTGTTACCCTCATCAATGAATGTTTTTATACACATTCTCCCTCTGCCGACAACTTTGCCTCATGCAACGGTATAGGCAAACCTATTCTCTTTCCATCCTTTATATAATCAACACAACATCCAACTACTTCTATTGTGTAGCCCTCCATAATTGAACCCTCTGAGTGTGAATGATTTCGTACATAACCTTTCAAAATTGATAAATACCGCTCGTACGAGAACATATGATGCAAGTACAGTGGTCCCAAGGCTTTTATCTGATCCACAAGATGAATCATGAGATGAACTTGCATGTCAAAAATGGATGGAGGAAAGCACATCTCAAGCTGACACATTGTCTTGATAATGTACATTTTCAGATACTCTAGTTTTTCAATATCAATCACTTTTTGTGAAATTGCATTTAAAAAGTTGCACAATAGTGTGATGACAACTTTTATATGCTTTGGTTTGATAGCCCTTATTGCAATTGCAAGGAACACCGTCATCATCATGCAACAATCATGGGAGTTGTAACCAAATAGAGTCAGGTTATTTACTGATACAAGTTTCCTTATATTAGATGAGAAACCTGTTGATACTTTAATCCCATGTGAGCATTTGCAAAGTCCTTTTTTCTCCTCAGTTGTCAAAGTATAGCTAGCTGGTGGAAGATAATGTTTTCCATTAGGTGTATCTTCTGGGTGAAGCTCAAGCCTTAAATTAAAATGTTACAAGTCTCTCCGAGATTTTAAACCATCCTTTGTCTTCCTTGGCATGTCCAGTAAGGTTCCAATGATCCTATCAAACACATTCTTTGTAACATGCATCAAATCGATGCTATGGAAGACCTCTAAATCTTTCCAGTAAGAGAGATACCTAAAAAATATTGATTGCTTCTTAAATGCCATATCGGGTAAAGATGCAGTTTTCTTTATTTTTGTCCCCTTACCAAATATGACATTGATGTTCTTCACCATTTCAAAGAAGTTCCCAGTGTAAGGTTTTGGAGCTGTATCTTTCTCAACTGTGTTATCAAAATGTTTTCACATCTTACGGTACTTGTGATTTTTCTTCAAAAACCGTCTATGTCTCCTGAACACTAACTTTTTGGATGACGGAAGGTATACGGATATTGTTTCATCTACAGATACTACGCATCCTTGCCTCCCTTTTGTTTGTCCTGATATTGTAAAGAGACCAGGATAATCATGGATGGTAACAAATATAATGGCTCTTAGTGTAAAGTACTCTCCTCGGAACTCATCCCACATCCGGACTTCTTCATTTCATAGCATTGCCATATCTTCTATCAAAGGTTCTAAGAACACATCGATATCGATGCTAGCTTGTTTCGAGCCTTGGATAAGAATGGACAACATTAGGTACTTCCGTTTTTGACACAACCATGTTGGGATGTTGTACATCGTGAGGATAACAGGCCAAGTGCTGTGTACGATTCTGTTTTCACCGAAAAGATTCATGCCATCAGTACTCAATGCGAATTTTATATTGCGAATCTCTACAGCAAACTCTGGATAGAGTAAATCAAATTTTTTCCATTGAGTTGCATCTGCCACGTGTCGAAGCTTTCCTTCATTCATCATGCGCTTTTTAGAATACAACGCATGAGTTCGGCGTCTCGAGGGTTTGAGAATATACATTTCAATTGATCAATCACTGGAAGGTACCACATCACCAAGGAAAGAATTTTTCTCTTTATATCCACCTCATCGGGCGTGTCATCACCAGTGTCTGGGCCAATAGGATTGTTCTTCTTTGACGATTTCCTTGCGTTGCCAGCGTACACATAGTTGTAGTTCTTTTTGTAACGACTAATGACACATATTGGACACTTCTGTACAAATTTATACTCTTCGCAGTACAACATACAATGATTGGGGCATGTATGTATTTTTTTATCACCTAACAACAACGGACATATAAGCTTCTTCGCTTTATATGTGGTTGTTGGTAGTTTATTGGGTTTTGGAAGTATTTTCGCTAGCAGACTCAAAAGCTCTGTGAAACTACTATCAGACCCTCCATTGCAAGCCTTCAACTTAAGAAGTTCAAGGATAACACGCAACATTGTAAACTCTTTCTCGCATCCTTTTGTTTCCTCATATAAAAAGTCATTCGATGCTTTCTCCAATATATCCATATTATCTAGACCTCTCTCAACCACCAAAGATATCAGCACCTGTGGTTCAACGTGACGCAACATCTTTTCAAAGTCAAATGGAATATCTTCATCATCATCTTGAGCATCAGCAGTATCATCATGATCAGAGTCAGATTGATTGATGTTGTCTTGAACTCTTAAATCATCATTACAAGCCACTTGATTCATAACGGTATGATCAAGATTTCTACAAGATGTATCTATCTCCCCATGTTCTGTCCATACCATATATTTCTTCATAAAACCTCTCTTGATCAAATGTGATTGGATTACTAAAGCATTAGACCAAGCTATCTTGTTGGCACAATCGATACATGGACAAAATATCTCATTTCGACCTTCTCTACTCACATGTTTCTTAGCAGCTTCGACAAATAAACAAACATTTTGAAGGTACTCAGGAGAAGGTCTTGGTGCATTATACATCTATGATCGATCCATTCTTTATCTCAATCTACATATAAAGTAAAATTGATCGAGATAATTAATTATTTTTTAAGTAATATACATATGACCCTTAACAAATAAAAGACTACTATTAAAAAAATAACGAACTACAAGTAATCTCATGAGAATATAAAATATTAATAATCTCCGCGAAATATTGTAAAATCTAGTCAATTTAATAATCAAAATAACAAGAAATATATCGTGTACATTGATCTCATATATATTTAAAGTAAAAATTAATCAACTAAACTATAAATATGGGATAACAAAGGTAAGAGACATCTAATCTCATAGGAATATTAAGAGTCACCGCAAACATTATAAATTTTAGTCAATTGAATCATCAAAATCACAAAAACCTTGAGAAACCCTAGATATTAGAAAATCAAGATTATATGGCTTAAATTGCAACCAAACTTTAATTAAATAGTTGGGGGAACATCCACATACCTCTAAAAACAAGCTTCACCACCACAAAAAAGGGATCAAAACCGTCCCTTCCGATCATCCAAATTCACGTCGCTGCCCGCGTCGCGCCTCTGTTCTGAGGGCGTCGCGAGGAACAGAGCGGTGTCTTATATAGGGTAAGTTAATGCAGGCGGGGTTCTTAAAGGTGCGCTTGCATTAAGGCTCCTAAGCGGCATGTTAAGAACACCGCCTGTGGAAATGCCCTTAATGCAGACGGTCTCCTAATGAACCGCATGCATTAGGAAAACCATTTGTGCAGGCGGTTCTTTTGGAGAGCCGCCTGCATTAGGAGCATTTTCGCAGGTGGTTGTCTTCCCCGGGCTTAATTGCTACCTAGTACGGGCGGATATTTGTTGAAAACCGCTTGCATTTGCCCTGGGGTGTCGAGACAAATGCTTTTTGTAGTAGTGCTTTGCACTTCCACCATTTATGAATGGGCCTTTGAGATTTTTCTAGGAATTACTTTTTAGAAGTAAATGGACTAGGCCAATAATTCCAACAATAACTTGCATGGCAATTACGCACCATTTGTCAGGTGGATGCAATTATGTCAAAACGAACTTTAATTACTTCTAAAGGTCATATAACTTGTTTAAATGATGCATAGCAGGTCAAAAGTACAACTTCAGTACTGTTGACAACTACTGTACAACTTCAGCTGTTATCAACTATTCCATACTCTTTGGAATAAAAACTCTTGTACCTCCTCTGGACACGTAAGCTGATCGATCTGCACCATAGTATGGTTATCAGGTAGCTATGTCATATAGATAACTGAATGGTAATGCAGTTAGCTTTATTGGATTCATGCATAGCTCCCCTATAGGGCTGTCAAAATAAGCTCGAGCTCACGAGCTTCTCGAGTTCAGCTCGACTCGAGCTCGGCTCGAAAGATAAACAAGCTGAACTTGAGCTCGATATAAAACTCACCAGCTTACCGAGCTCGAGCTCGGTCAGGCTTGTTAAGACGAATAATTATTTATTTTTATAGTTTAATAGCTAATTTAACAATTTTATAGTTTAAAATAATCTTTTACATTATTTTAATAATATTTATGTATTTTATTTTATTGTCAAGCCAAAATCGAGCCGAACTCGAATAGGCTCGAATTCGAATCGAGCCGAGCTCGAGTTGAATTCGAGCCTAAGCCTGGGCCACCCAAGCTCGTTCGGATTGGGCTCGTTGACAGCCCTACTCCCCTGCCTCTACTGCTTATTTCTTCAAGGCCTCCTATATTTCTTGTCAAGATTATATTGGTGTGGGAGATCAAGATATAGGTCAGGATTACTATAAAAAGTTAGCTGGTTGATCTTGCAGAAGAGAAGGTAGAGTCAGATCGGGCTGAAACCTTGAGGCTAGCTAGTAGTGTCCTTTGTCTTTGTATTCCTTCGTGTTAAGTGCCTTGTGTATTTATTGCCGTACAAATTGACAATTGACAGAGATATTATTGTCCATGTGTTCAAGTTTAATAACAATCGATGCATGACTTAAACGAGTTAGAAGTTGTTTGGCCAATTAAAGCAATATCAAGTTCTTTGACCTGTTCGCACCTTCCTTGCAAAGTACTGTTGTACCACAGATGCAACTTACTACGTACTTCCGTCAAACTGTGTTGTTAGGATAATATTTCTAGTTTATTTTTTGAGCTAGAATTTCTGTACAAACGATAATAATTTTAAAACAAAAGAAGATACTCTATTAGAAAATACTAGTCAAAAAATGGCGTCAAAGGGTGAAAACATGTAATCATTGATCAGGTGGAAGACTTTCTCAGACTTTGAGCCTATTTGCTTCCGCTTTTCATCAAATTGAGAAGTCATAAGCACCTTCATAATATTTCTGGCTTCTTAAGTTTTAGAACTATCTAATTTTTAGATCATTCAATAGCCAATCCGTAAAAATGATGAAAAGTCGAAACAAATAGAGTACAGAGCAGAAGATATCTTTTTGCACGAGCTGCCTTCGCCAGTTGTTCAACAGACGATATCCTTGTATGGAGAGCTCGAGACTCCATGGCTACTCGCCTGGAGCGTTGGAATTCAAAACAAAGCATTCTATTTCCTGGAGCGTAGAAACAAATAGAGTACGGACTGACGGTGGGACTGCTGTCCTAGGCCCCTGGAGCGTTGGAATTGAGAACAAAGCATTCATTTCCTGATGGTAAAAAATTATAGGAAAAAGTGTAAAAAATCCTCTAAACATCTTTCTACTTTGGAGGGTCTCTGAAATTCTGTTATTCGATGGTAGATCTAGGAAACTTTCTAAGGTCGTCAATCCCATCTTAGTGCAATTAACAGTAGAACCGGTTATTCGCTAGATTCAAATTTAAATTATATTTAGAAGAGCTGTTGGAGGAAGTGGCTAAAGTAGACCTTAAATTTTTTTACCTAGCTCTAAAAAGTACTTTTTAGAGTGATTTTTTGAGTAAACTGTTGGAGACGGTGGCAGAGCTAGGATTTGAAGTTAGGGTGGGCCGACCAAAAACTTTTCTCACGCCATGAATTATCATAACTATTTGAATTTGATCTTTTTTCATGTTGTTAGATAGCGCTATATTAATATACTAAAATGAACTGAATGAAACTGAGATTAAGAACATAATTAGATTCACTGCACATGATTTGAATAGTCTAAGGATCCATAGCATATTTCACTCCATAAAATATTTGTAAATTGGTTAGTAGATGGTTAGAAAACCAATTTAGTAGTAACAAATTACGTAGTAGGTTAATTATAACATAATATTTTTCAAATACTAAATGTTGCAGGACGCCGACAAAGTTGCTTACAACGCTCAGTAGTTTGGGTGCTTACTCCATTGCTTGTTAATTCATGCCTAGCCAATATAGAAACTGCTGTAAAAAAAAGCTCATATAGATACTAGCCAGCCCACCATGAAGGAACCACGAGTGCATGCATGGGTTGAAGCCTGCTAGACGCAGTTGCCGGACCAGCTATCTTTCCTAGTAAAAAGTTAATTACAAACTACCACTGCGATTATCGACAAAACACTCAAAGGATTAGTAGCCAAATTCCAGGGTGGGCCGAGGCCCACCCTGTCCACCCGCTGGCTCCACCAGTGGTTGGAGATGCTTGACTCATCACTTGCTTGCCCCGTGGGCTAGCTCCAAGCCTCCAACTACCCCGATGTTCTTATCAAACTGAGCTGAGCATGGCTAGTACCAATCGATCTGTAACGAACCGAGCCGGCTACGCTGTGCTGCTTCATCCCTTCAACGATGATGAGCAAGTACGCCATGACTAAAATTTAAAGTAGTATCAGAGGCAGTTCACCCGAAGAGAAGATAGTGAGTGCATATAAAATTAAAAATCGTTAAATTAAATAAAGGGAACGTAATTTTGTTAACCTGAAACAAAATTACTTTAAAGAAAGTACAGGATCTTCGAGAGCCTGACGGGAATACTTTAAAGTCTACCCATCTACCGCGCATGGACTTCAAATTTCTTTTAGTCGGGGAGGCAATTTGTGCTCGCGGATGTCACAAATAGCCGCTTGTACAGATTTTATTTTTGCAGGCTCCTTTTAAAGAGAACCGCCAGCAGTAATTCATGTATTAGTGCAGGCGGCATAGTTCAGAAGTCCGCTGCACTAATATATTTCTGCAAGTGGTTCACTTCATCGGGCCCACATTATTATCTGTACAAGCGCAATTGTTAACCGCTTGTACTTTTGAGAGGGGGTGTTGAGATAAACCTTTTTTAGTAGAGATAGTATAAAATGATTTGCCATTGTTCATGCCTTTGGTTCACAGTAATTGAGCAAACGAATAACAGAGGAAAGTTTCCTTTGATCAATTTTAAATTGAAAAAAGGATTAAAAAATAATCCAGTCCACGCTCATTTGTTTTCCCCTCGCTTAGGTCGAGGGGTTGGAGGCTGTTACGCTATAATCCAATGCCTTGCTTTGCCTCCGGACTGAGCATCGTAATTGCTCTTTGTCGGTGTTCTGACCATCAGCACAGTAAAATTTACGTAATCGGAGTGAGTATCAGTGCGCTCTTCATATTCAAAATAGCCTAGTCTATGTAAGACTCGAGAGTTTAACCTGGTTCGGGCCGCCGGTGAGGCGTAATACCCTACGTCTAGGAGCGAGAGAGATCAAATAATATGAACTAAAAAACACGAGTACAATGGCGGAAGGGCTTTGGCTCGAGGCAAAAACCCTAGCACGCGTGGGTGGATGTGGTTATGTAACATCCCTTATCTCTCAAATCACGATTTCAAATTTGAAACTAGAATTCAAATAACCGAAGTCAATAGAAATTCAAATTTGAATTGAATTTAAAAATTTTCAAGCAAGCATCAAAGGGGAGTTGTAAAAACAAATTCTTGTTTAAAAGTTATTACAAGGTTCAGAAAGTATAAAAAGATTTTTGTAAAAATTTAAACCAAAAATGTAAGTCACAAATTATTTTAATTCCTCTAAAATCAGTCATCTGGCTTTCGAATTTTCTAGAATTAAATTCGTTCAGAATTTGAAGATGCTCCAAAAATGAAAGTTGTTCTTCATAAAAAGTTCTTCAGCTCACAAATTTTCAAATTCATGGGAACTTGGCAAGTTGAGTTTTTACTGCAAAAACAGAAGCTGTTGCTGGAATTCGGAAAAAAAATCAGGAAAATTTAAAAGCCTGCGGACCCCACCTGTCAGCCGCTCCTTCCTTCCTTCCCCAACCGCTTGCGGACAGCGCGGCACCGCGCGCGGCGCGCCTGCAAGGCCCCCCTCGCTGCGGGGTCGCCACGCGCCCTACCCAGCTGTCCTCCTCCTTCCCTCCTACTCTCTCTCCCACCGAACTCCCTCCCGGCGCTCTCTCTCTTTCTTTCTCGCATGACCGAGCAGCTGCCGTCCGTGGAGTGCCGTCGCCGAGCCCTCTCGACCCTCCTGCCTCTGCAGGGGAGTGCGCCACCTCTCTCCCGAGCTCCCACTGCCTTTCTCCCCCTCTCTTCCCTTGCCGAGCGGTCGGATTCCGAAGCTTTCCCCCAAAAACTTGAGATTCGGGTCACCGGCGCCATTCCTCCAAATCAACCTCCTTCCCGTGAGTGTCCTCTCTGAACCAGTGCGGCTCCAACTCCTCAATCCCTTGGTGCACTCCTTGGTCGATTTTTCCGGTTGAAATCATAGCTATCCGTGCAGGAATTCGAGGTTGTCCGGCGCCGGTCTACAGAGCCGAAGGATCTCGCCGGTGCCGACCCACTTCCGGCCATCTTCGTCGACGACAACCTCATTGCCGCTCTTCTCCTCGCCTTGGTGAAGCTACCAGCGAAAATGGCTTCGAGTTTCGTCGACTGTAGCCCCCGTGCGATTTCGCAGAACCTCCTCCCGCGCCGCCCCCTCGCCATCGACCCCGTTCCGGTGAGGCCCGGCCCTTGACGATCCCTCCGCCAGGTTCCCCTTGATGCGGTGACCATTTTGGTGACTCTCCTGGGGCGCGCCACCGCCTGGAACGGCTGGCCGGTGAGACGCCGCCAGCTGCGTCGCCGCGCCATGGCCGGATCCGCTGCAGCAGGCAGATCCCTTGCGTCCGAGTCCTGCGGCCGCGCATGTGGTCGCGTTTTTCTGGCCGCCACGTGGCCCTGTGGGCCCGGAGTTTCTTTTCAATTCGGAAATTCTTTATTTAATTGCGCAGAAGTTCAATAAAACTTGTAAAATTCACAGAAAATTCATACTAGCTCAGAAAAATATGAAACAACCTTTTTTAGACTTCTAAATTCATAAACTATTTATTAAAACTAATAAAATAGTAATTAATTGTTTTAACAATGATTAATTATAGAAATTGGTTAATGCATGTTTAATTCTTATTTAATAATGTGTGCACTTTAAATTATTAAAAATTGGCTTAATTGTCCCCTAGGGTATTAGAGAACATTATTAAAATGTCTTAAGCTAATTTCTTTAGTAATTATTTTATAATTAATTCATAGTAATTAGAATATTTGCTGATAATTAACAAAATTTTGTTCTAAATTATATTTACTGAATCTTGACCTATTAAAATTGGTTAGAGCCCAGGAACATTACTGAGTAGTATTAAATTAGTTTGTCTAACCAAATTAAGTGAATTGCTTTAGTTATTAACTAAATTATTTTACTAATTTTGGTTATATTACTCAAGGTAGTTAATTAAACGCTACTGATATTTTTACCTAGTAGGTTTAGCCAAATTATTTACCTTACTATTTTAAAATGATTAACTACCTAAAAATTAGTATCCACTACTTCTAGTAATAGAAAAGGTTATAAATAAAATAATCAGTTTAGTATTTTTATAATTACCAGCCCACTTAGTCTCTCACATATTAACTCGACAAATAAAATTGCTTTGTTGTTTGCATTTGTCATGGTATTGCATAGCATGCATTTTCATATGGTCGTTGTTTCATTGTTTAGTGAACAACGTACTCGAGAGTGACGTGGGTGCTCTAGAGGGTGAAGCACCTGTGGGTAGTTTTGCTGAGGAGACTTCAACATCGCAAGGCAAGCATCATGCATACTTATCCTTATTTTATATAAATTATGAAATGAATTAGTGTATTATTATTGCATTTGTCGGGCAATAGAATAAGTGTGGTTATGTGAGAATCTGATTATTACCCCCTCCTTGGAGTCTTAGGTTTATAGATTGGGTTGGTAGTTCTTAGATCCGGTGTGTCTTGCTTAGCCATGCTTAGACCGGTAGAAGTCGAATCGGTGGAAGGTCACCACCTTTTCGCAGGTATAGGATCTTTATTTAACTTGTTACTCATATGGTTGGTCTAAACTTGAGGATGATGAATTGGAGACCGGACAGGGAAGTATAGGTTGACAGCAGGAAAGGAGTCCTGTATGCGGTAGCCCTGCCTGTGTCGGTTAAGGAGCGACCATTGTTAATTGTTGGCCTAAGCACTTTTTGTTCATACCACATGTCGAATATAATGGTAAGACAAGTCGAATATCTCATTTGCATACCAACGTTTGGCCCATGACGGCATGGCTTGACTGGCACGCACGAGTGACCGCTGAGCTCCCACGAGACATGGAATCGGTCCTCCCTGACATGTCGATTGTCCAACCGTTCGGGCATGGATGAGAGAAAGGTTGACGTGAGTACCCTCTTATGCGACGTCGCGAGGTGCATAAGCTAGATGGTCCTCAAGTCATGTGGGTACAGTTGAACTCCCCTGCAGGGTGTATAATCGATTCGAATCGCCGCAGTCTCGGTTATGACCAAGTTTGGTGTCCATTGATTTTCATCGTAGTTAACAACTTCACTTCTTTAATCACTGATAGTAAAGTTGTGGAATGTATTGAAGATGTATTATTGACACATCTCTTATTACGATCTTGCATAATTATTTAATTGCTTGGGTTAGTAATTAGTTGCCCATGAGTCTTTACTTTAGGCTTATGCTTATAATTTATTAATATCTACTGTTTTTCCGCAATTAAGCTTATTGCATTATTATCCTTGCTAATGCCTCATTCATGATCCTTGGAGTAGAGATGAATGTCCCATGAGTAAGCCTTGCGGAGTACCTTCGTACTCACGTTTGCAATGTTGAAGTTTTGCAGGTGAGGATGAGATGGTTTTTGGCTATTTCTTCCCTGTCGATGCCGGCGAAGGGGATGAGTAGTTCTGGCTCGTCCTTGGCATGACGGTGGTGTTTATGGGCTGAGCACACTGTCTTTTGGTTTGTTTTAAAAATGTTTTCCGCTGCGTAGAACTCACCATCATGTTAGAACCTAAGTAAGAACTTAGTACCTTGTTTAATTATGTTCTAGAAAGTTTGAGAGCTAAGACTTCAACCCTGCTCTCATTCTTGTTCTAGTTAGGAACTTTTACTTAAAGTTTGTAATAATATATATGTATGTGAGATCCCTATGTGATGTGTGCAACGTTGAATACCGATATGCTATTGTCCTGGGCAGTGTTTGGGAAGCATATCGGGGGACTACCGGGGTTGATTTCTCGTTAGTTGAATGGAGCTTGAGCTCGGTTTGAATATCAAGCTAATTCGATTAATTGGAACTCAACTTGGACGGTTCCTCATAGGTTACAGTGGAATGGCTTCAATCTAACTTGTTTTGTCTAAGGCCCCTTGGTACCCCTTTATATAGGGGTCAGACCAAGATCTTCCACTTTGCGCCTACGGAACCTTCTGGCCCTCCGCCAGGTGGGGCCCTGGTCGTCGCCTGAGTTGGTCGTCTGGCGCACGCTGGCGCTGGAGCAGATTGTCGGTGTCCTTCGTACGTCCTTTCTCTAGTCGTAGGGGACAAAGGACACTTTTTTGTTTCACTTTACCGTCCGCAGGGATGCTTTACCGATCGTCCGATTGCTTTACCGCCTTCTGGAATGCTTTTCCTTCAGCAAGGTTGTTTTACCTCCTGCTGTACATTGTCAGGAATCTCTGTGCTTAGCAGGTGTCGATGGCTAAGGCGGTGGTCGACCCTCGAGGGTCAAGTAGAGGCGTTGGCTTCTAGCCGTTAGCTAGTTGAGTCTTGTCATCGTGCGGCTCCGACCCTTTGGTGGTCGGGTTGTGGTGTTCGTACGGTTTCGACCCCTAGGGTTGGGATGTTCTTGGCGTGATGCGGTCCACCGTGGGCTGCAGGTTGAATCGTGGGCCGTAGCCCATAGCTGGGCCTTCGTACTTACTCCGGGCCCAAAGGTACCCGGTGTACATGATCCCGATAGTAGCCTCCGAGTTTTGCGCCGTATGCAAGTCTTTGTTGAGGCAGCGCGGGGTAATCTTTGATGGTTATCGATTGTTGATGTTGGATCCTACAGGGGCGCGCGAGCGCGCCCGTAGGGCGTAGCCGCCGAGCCCCCGGGCGATTTGGAGGGTCAGTCGAGGGTTGAATTCTTGTTTAGTCTTCGGTCTTCAGCCGTGGAACCTACGGGGGTGTGCGAGCGCCCATAGGGCATAGCCGTCGAGCCCTGCCTCGAGCCCCCGGACGATCCGAAGGGTCAGTCGAGGGTTAAATTTGCAAGATGAACATACCGACCATCAGGGTCGGTCGAAACTGACTTTCGTCGTCAGTCGATTCTTGGGTTAGATGCCTAGATTAAGCCGGTCGAATCGGCTTCATCTCATGATTAGCATTGCGCCTAGGTCGGGCCGAATGGGTCGGCCGTTTCCCATGATCAGTGCCCCAAGTCTGTGAGGTTCGATCTCACGGCGTTAATAACGGACGTCGGTAACGGCTCCGACGATCGTACGGCTCCGCTGCCTCCACGTGGACGGCGGATAACGCGTCTGGGAATTGTAAAACGACCGACGGTTGGTGTGGATCGGACGACGGTGGGAGCGCAACGGTTCACGCGTGCACGTCTCGCCAACTGGCGCTTGTCAGCCATTTACTGGCGTGTCAGACAGGCGCACGTTACCTCCATCGTGGGTGGTGGCGAGGTGGCGCCTGGTCCTACCCGTCAGTGAGTAGGGTGCTGGCAGCGGGTGCGCGTCGTAGCACATACCCATGATGGCGCAGTTACTGCGCCATCATGTCGTGGGTAGTGGGGCGAGAAACGTTCACCCCAGTTGTCTTTAAAAGGAGGCACAGTGGATTTTGAAATCCACCGGCTCTCTAGCCATCTTCGCCTCCAAGCGTCTTCGTGCTCGCTTGCTTTCGCACCTGAGCTTGTCCCCTTCGTCTTCATCGCTACCGCGTTCGCTCACTATGATCGTTCTCACCATATTTGTCGTCGTCGTTGTGATGGAGGCCGCCTGGAAGCCGTCTGCCATTTTGGAGGCGGTGCAAAAGTCGTACCAAAGCGTTGGCCTGTTGCTGTCGAAGGAAGCCAGTGAATGGGAGGCAGCGGAGAACCAGGAGGTGCCGACGCTGCCGGAGGGGAAGATCGTGATCTTCGTCACCTTCCACGAGCGCAAGCTGGTGCTCCCAGGCACTTTCTTCTTTCGCACGCTGATGCTCCACTACGGCGTGTGTCTTCACCACCTCAACCGTAACGGCGTCCTGCAGAGTGCGATCTTCATCACGCTATACGAGGCGTACCTAGGGGTTCAGCCGAGCCTTTGGCTCTGGCGTTACTTCTTCCAAGCTAGTCAGCTGCTAGAGCCCTTCGGCAGGTCGGCAGTGCCGTGCTTATGCTCCGGAGCATCGAGGCAAAGGAGTATATCAAGGTGTCGTTTAAGAAGTTGTTGAAGGGTCGGCACGATGGGTGGTTCTACATCAAGAACGCCACCCCCAGTCTTCCGGCCTTTCGCAACGCGTCGGCTGAGGCGACCAACGTGTGGAAGGCAAAGGTGTCAGCAAAGGAGAAGGATGGGTTGAGGCAGCTGCTGCAGAAGATCAGGTGGCTGTGGGATGAGGGGTTGAACGGTGCCGCTATTATCACCACCTTCGTGCGGCGTCGGATTCAACCTCTTCGCATTCGAGTCCACCCCATGAATGACTACGAGGGAAGGACGATGCCTCCCAGGAGGTAGTCGAGATAGAGCTCAGTGAAAGGGAGGTCATTCAGCGGGTCCGCAGGCTGCTCGAGGGAGATGTCACCGACGAGGTGACCAAGGGGCCGCTGCCGCTGGACAAGGACCATCGAACTCTGGTAAGTTGCTTTCTCGCTGTCGTTGTTGTTTGAATTCGTAGAGTAGCTCGGATCGGGTCATAGGTAGAAGTTGAGGACTTAATTGTTGTTGTCGTTGTAGAGCCTGTCGGGGACGAAGAAGAAGAAGGCCGTCAAGAGACGGCGTGCCGGGGGCTTGAAGTCGTTTCTCGCCGATAGTCTGGCTGTCACCGCGCCAACAGCGCGGCCTACTCAGAAGCCGACCGGGGCTCCGCCTGTCGGCGCCCCTTCAGCTACGAGTGCAAGGTTGGGATTCTGACCCAACCTCCGAGGCCACTGCGCCACAGGCAGTGGCTCCAGTCGACATCGAGAGCTCGGCGTCATCCGAGGACGTGATCCCTCTCTTGGTCAAGAGGACGAGGACTGAGGGGTCGAAAGGCGCCGAGGTCGATTCTGGAACCCGTGCGGCTGCTACCGAGGTCCAAGTAGCCGAGACCGAGACGACCCAGCTCCAAAACGCGGGCCAGCCGGTGCTACCCCGGACTCGGAGGATCCTGATGCGCCAGTCGAAGGCGTAAGTATTATTTGAATCCCAATACCCATCTTTAACGTAGCTACGAGTATTATTTGGATTAGTTTGTTTCTGACCTGTTTGGAGGTATGCAGGCCTCCGTGTCGGTCGCCGCCATGCGTCCAGCTACGACCGCCGCTACGTTGGCGTCTGAGGATGCTAGAGAGGAGCTAACGCTGGCACCGATGTCGCAGCACACGTGGGGACGCCGCCTCCGACGGCCGAGGCTCATGATTCGTCGACACTAGGGGTCAGCGACGTGCTGGTGTTGCCACCTCCCTTGACTGTTGCCGCTGAAGCTCAGGAGGAGGTGGCAACCAAGGCCCAGGAGGAGGCAACCGCCAAGGCCCAGAAGGAGGAGGCAGCCGCCAAGGTCCAGGAGGAGGCAGCCGCTGAAGAAGAGAGGGAGGACTCCTCTCCGGCTCCCGATGCCGGGGAGAGGTCGAGTTGATGGAGGTTGAGGACGAACCCGCGTCATCCCCGACCGCTTTCGCCGAGGGCCCGAGTGGATCGTTCTCGCCCTTGGTTCACGAAGAGCCAGCCGGCCAAGTCTCACCCGCCGCTGCGAGGACTTGCGAGAGTTAAGCGAGATAACCGCCGAGAAGCGGCCGAAAGTTCCCCTGGCTGACCCGACCGAGGGTTTGCAGTGGTCTGCTGTGGAAGAGGTCAGCGGGCCGTCAACGAGCGCGGTCCCAGCCGGCACAAGCGGAACCGCGGGAGTGGCGCAGGAGGGAGGAGGGACCGAGCTGGCCATGACGTTGGCGATGCTATCGTCTGCCACGGCAGCACCCGACTCCTCGGCCTCCGACGCGCAAAGGTCGGGGAGGAGAGGCGATCTCCCACTCCAGGCCGTAGCCGGGGCGTGGAACTTCTACGATGACCGGATGGCCGGGGTCCGTCGCTTCAACATTGCGATGGCTTCCAACCTCCGCCAGTTGCTCCGCATCACGGATGAGTGTCAAGATCTTTTCGATGACCCGTACCTGATGGAGTGTCGGGTAAGTTTTTGAACACTAAAGGTTTTTAGTCAAACCTATTTGTCGAGGTGTTAAGTGTCATTGTTTGCAGGCGAATCTTGCTACGGCAGTGGGTTAGCCGCCTCGAGGGTATGCCGTGCAAGTCGAGGTCGATGCTCTTCGGGCAGAGCTAGAGCAGGCGAGGGCCGGCCGCGACACTTCGAGGGACTCCACGATCCGGCTGCACCACCAGCTCAACGCCACCCGGAAGTTGAGCCGCACCTCCCTTGACGTGGCCAACCGGGCGCGGCTGGACGCTGTGTCGACGCGATTCGAGAACAGGAGGCCCGCATCCGCGTGGGAGACAATCGCACGTAAGTTAATTCATAACGTTTGAGTTTTACCGTTTGAGGGTCGAGGTCAGATTTCAACTGGGAACTTGCTGTTTGTACAGAGCTCCGGAGGCAGGTTGTCCAGCTTGACGCGGAGGTGAAGCGCTCCAAGGATCTCCTAGCTCACACCGTCCGGGCCCGCGAGAGTGTCGAGAGTGCCGCCAGGAGGGCCGAGGAGGAGCGTCGCTGAGCCTTCGAGCAAGGAGACTTGATCAACTCGGAGCGAGTCCCCGTCGAGGCCGACATCGAACGGCTGACAGATGAGCTGCAGGCGATGCAGCAGGCCACCTCTGAGGTCCAAGAGGCGCATCTGACCGGGGAGGCGAAGATCGCTCGGCTCTAGGCGAAATTGAGCGAGGCCAAGGGCCTTATCGAGTCTGTCGCAAAGGAGCAGGATGGTAAGTATTTTTACCTTTTTGGTTCGTTAAGTCGTTGTGGGGGTCGGTCGCTTGACAGCGTGCTTGTTGCAGCTCTGGCCGGCGAGCTCTGACCCTTGAGGTCCGCCGGCCGATGCCTGCTTCAAAAAACCTTCGAGGACCTTGGTGACACACATGCTGCAGTAGCTCCCGAGGATCATTGCCGCCGAGGTGATGAGGGCGATTGAGGATGGGGCCTCGCTAGCCCTGGCGCTGACCCGCTCTCACTACCCGAACGTGGACTTCGGCCGGATCGTCGAGGGGTTCGCTTCCGAGTTGTCGGAGGAAGAGATGAGGGCTCTCGAGGCCGACACGCAGCCATCGGCGCGGGAGGACGTCGCCGACTTCAACAGGTCAAAACTTCTTCGATCGAGCGCGGTTCGCTCACCTGCCTCACGTGCAGCACGGTGTCCTTAGTGATCTGTAGGAAGTTAGCAGTAGTGTTTTGTTTCTGACTGTTTAATGAACACTTTGGACGATGTGTTAATACGCAAGTTTTTGACCCGCTTCTGTGTTTCAGATTTTCGCACTCAACATTTTTCGAGTTCTGTTGGGCGTTGATCAAGCGACTTGGTCAGGTATAGCTCGTAGGGTCAAGTGTTAGGCTCGATACAGCCGTATAGCATCACCAACATCGGGTCGGATCGTTAGCCGTAAGAAAAACTTGAACAAGAGTGCTTTCGCTACTTAGCACATCCGGGGGTAACCTGAGAAGCTCAGCGTGGGTCGGGGAGTTGGCCCCCAAGGAAACCAAGAGAGGCGTGGAGCCTTAACGCAGAAGACTAAGGCGCGGAGCCTTAGCACGAGGAATCGAGGCGTGGGGCCTGAAAACGAAGCGCGAAGGGGTCAGACGTTCCGACCCACAGGTGGGGACACGTAGACTAGCCCTCGGGCGGTGGAGGGCGGTCGAGCTGGCTGCGCTTCACTACCCAACAAAAAACGATAGAGTCAAGAGATAAGCAAAAGACTTAGCTGATTTTATTATACGTAGAAACGATGCAAATTCTCGATATTCCACGCATGGGCTAGCTCCCTGCCGTCCTCGATCGCCAACTTGTATGCGCCGGGCCTTAAGACTCACTTGATTACATAGGGCCCCTCCTCGGTGGTGAATGTTGTGGTGATGTCGAGAAGAGCGCGCGCCATTCGAGGGTTTTTACACCCCAGCTTGTGGACGAGCGCCTTGTATATTGTGCCGCAGGTGAAAGCGTTGATGATGTCGGCGTTGCTCACGTCGAGCAGTTCGTTCCACTTGCGCGAGAAATGCTAGATGTAGTCACAGAGCGACTCGCTGGGGTTCTGCTTGTAGTTCTTCAGATCTCAGGAGTTGCCTGGGCGCGTGTAGGTTCTTTGTAAGTTGCCGACGAAGACGCGATAGAGGTCGGCCCAGTCGTGGATCCTGTCCCTGGGAAGGTGCTCGAGCCACCCCCTGGCCGAGTCGAACAGGAAGAGTGGCAGGTACTGGATGTCGAACAGGTATCGACGCCCTCGGCTCTGCATGCAAGATGGTTGTCCTCGAGCCAGTGGGCAGGGTTAGTCTCACCAGTGTATCTGACGATATTGGTCGAACCACAGAATCTCTGCGAAAAAGGTGCTCTCCGGATCTGGGACCCGAACGCTCGAGGTTCGACCTCATCTGGACTGAGGCTTCGGATGTGGTTGTAGATGCGTCGACGGCCGCGACGGTCGGGAGATCGTTCCCGCCTGGACTCGGCATAGCGCTCGCTCCAGGCTTGCTTCCGCGTGTCGATCGTGTGATGAGCGTCACGATGCTTCTCGAGGCGTCGACGAACGTTGCCAGCCAGTGGGTAGGGATCTCACGCCTCGGCCCGACCGCGACGACTATCGCGGGCCGAACTTCGTCGATCGACGCTTGGCCAGCGAGAACTGTGCGCCTTGGAGTGCTGTCGGAGCGATAGTTCAGGGTGTTGAAGAGCGCCGTCAAGGTAGACGCATAGATGATCGTAGATCTCCTTGAGCATGGCCGCCGCCACTAGGTTCTCATATGGCGTGTCAAAGACGAGCGCACCGCCATCCATAATCTGCTGGTAAGTGGAACGAGCCCAGGCTCGAGCGCCACCGCTCGTCGCAGCGGCACCTTTACCCGAAGCATCACCCTCGGCTGCAGATTTGCGTCGGAGGGCATCCTCGACGATGGAAAGAGCGTGACAATGTGGAGAAGGATCGTCGTCGAGGCCTTTGCCGGAGTAGGATTCGCGTGGCCTTGGGAGCGTTGAGCATGAAACACTCTCGAGCCGGGTCGTAGCCCAGCACAGCATGAGGCAAACCACAGCGAGGCGAGCGCTTGCGCGGAGCCTGAAGGCGAAGCTCGTCGCCGCTATCGACAACGAAATCCAGGCTTCCAAAGCGGAAGGCCTGGCCAGCAGCGAAGACGAGGATGCTCCATAATCGACCATCATGAGCGATGGCAACCGCGAAGCTCCCAAAATGCAGGTCAGAGATCGAAGTCTCTCCCACCAAGGCGAAAATCGAAGCCATCGAAAAGCGAAGCGAAAGCGCACCACAAAAAACCCCTTCCTCGCGCACCAACTGTCGGTGTTCTAACCACCGGCACAGTAAAATTTACGTAACCGGAGGGAGTATCGGTACGCTTTTTGTATTCGAAATGACCTAGTCTGTGGAAGACTCGAGAGTTTAAACTGGTTCGGGCCATCGGCGAGGCGTAATACCCTACGTCCAGAGGCGAGAGAGATCGAATCATATGAACTCAAGAACACGAGTACAATGGCAGAAGGGCTTTGGCTCGAGCCAAGAACTCTAGCACGCGTGGGTGGATGTGGTTACAGTGGAATGGCTTGAATCTAACTTGTCTTGTCTAAGGCCCGCTGGTACCCCTTTATATAGGGGTCGGACCAAGGTCTTCAACGTGGCGTCTACCGAACCTTCTGGCCCTCCACCAGGTGGAGCCTCGATCGTCTGGCGCCCGCTGGCGTTGGAGCAGATTATCGGTGTCCTTCGTACGTCCTTTGTCCAGTCGTAGAGGACAAAGGACACTTTTTCATTTCGCTTTACCGTCCGCAGGGATGGTTTACCGATCGTCTAATTGTTTTACTGCCTTCTGGAACGCTTTTCCTCCGACAAGGTTGCTTTACCTCCAGCTGTACGTTGTCAGAAATCTCTGTGCTTGGCAGGTGTCGATGGCTACGGCGGTGGCCGACCCTCGAGGGTCAAGTAGAGGCCTTGGCTTCTAGCCGTTAGCTGGTTGAGTCTTGTCGTCGTGCGGCGCCGACCCTTCGGTGGTCGGGTTGTGGTGTTCGTACGGTTCCGACCCCCTGGGGTCGAGATGTTCTTGGTGTGAGGCGGTCCTCTGTGGGCCGCAGGTTGAACCGTGGGCCGTAGTCCATAGTTGGTCCTTCGTACTCACTCCGGGCCCAAAGGTACCCGATGTACATGATCCCGACACTCCTTGCTCGACAAAAATAGGCGGCAGATCTTGTTTCCCGTGGGAAACACGGTCACCAAGGTCCTCGCCCACTCGATGGCTCATGGCACAGTGCAGAGGAGCTAGAAGACGATGAAACTAGACCTGAAAGGAGACACGGTCACCAAACTCTGAAAGGAGACAGATATTGGAGTGAATAGTGAAGGTTCCACTCGCATCAAGTTGACAGCCGAGGACTTTTTGTTGGGAGCTTATCCCGTAGATGAAACTTCTAAGTAGAGATTAATTAAATGAAATATAATACTAATTCAGACATTCACCTCAATTCCTATTTTTTCATGGCTCTATCTTTGAAAATTTTTCTGCATTTTGCAATCTCTGTTTTGCATCATGTTCTATCCCTACATTTTCTATTCATGTTGTCGGGATTGTATAACCTAGGTATTTACTATTTCGGCCCTTTCAAAAAGCCAGCCATAAAAGACGGCTCATCGTATCGCAAGCCCCATCCAGTTCCCCCAATGATTCAACTCCACCAAGCCAAGGTCCGTCCCACCCCTGGGTCAGGTGTCGCCTCTCTCGTCCGACCCTTGTGTCGGGCACCGCCTTCGGACAACCAACCCTAAAAAGAGCGAAGATTCCTAACACTATGTGGCATGCGTGGTCTGCTAAATGGTGGAGGGAAAAGCTAACTTTGTCCCGCCCATGCTGGACAAAGGATGACGACACGATGACTTGGCGTTGAAAAACTGTTAGGCGTAACAACTCCAGATGCTCGCGGTCTCACCCGTCAGGGGCCGCTCAGTTACTTGAGCTCTAAGCCATTGTAACCCTGGTCCGACCCCTATATAAGATCACACCGGGGACCTTAGGTAGGTAGGAGTTTAGCGAACAATACATAACCCTTGAAAGACCTGGAGTTACTGCTCGAGCAAGAACCCAGTGCCATTGTAACCCTATTCGATCGATCTCTACGATCTATACACACCCGTGATCTTGGACATATGGTATTATATCTCCGTAATTACCATGCTAAAATCTCTTAGAGTCTCCTGTAGACTAGACCACCTTAATGAGAAGTACATATGGACCACTCTCTGATATACAAATTCTATATGCTGGCAATACGAAACGCGACACGTGTTTCAAAGGAGCCCTCAATGTTTAATGAGACAACGAAATAATTTAGGTGCTTTGAGACTCAAATATTGGGGCGTGGAAATAATATTGCAGAAAATATAATCATAAAATTGTGAGAGAAAACATAATCATAAAATTATGGGTTATTCAGAAGAGTCTCACGGGCGTACAAGGCGTGCCAAAAGATGAAGCAAAGGACGCACGAAGAGACCCTGAAGAGACTAAAGGTAAAAGCATGCGGGAATAATTAAAGAAGATGACAAAGGAAGGTACACCAGCGTGTGTACAGTAAAGATTCCGAAGGTACACCAGTGTGGGTACAGTAAAGATTCTCTATCGGTTGAAGCTCTTTTCGCGGCTATAAAAGGGAGGCAAGGCGCAACTGATGGACAGAGGAACCAGAAGCGATCAACCACAGCCATAAGAGCGAGAGACTCAGAGAGCACTCTCCCACTTCCCCAGTAGTAACCAATACTATTTGTATAATACCTATATTGAAGAAGTCACTGTAATATATCCGCTGTAAGGTAATCTTTCATCTGTGTGTAAGTGTTTGGGGGTTCTCGAAAGGAAACACCATATGTAAGCTATGTTTGTAGAAATAAAGTAATATTGTCTTTAAAAAACCCATGATAATCTAGTTCCTTCATATAAGAGGAGTTTTATTCTATGGACCCTATAAGAGTAGCTCTGCGGTAGTCCTTGTTTACCTCTGCATCTTGCCGTAGGGAAGGTAGGACCTTGTGACCAAAGAGAAGTGTTTCCTTTGGGTGGAACTGCCTGGGGAGACGATAAAACTTGCCATATATGTTTGCAGTTAGAGGTTATAGGGAAAGACTCCGTTATTTTTTAAACAAACTAGCAATAAGTATGGTAAGTACCGAGTAGGATTTTACAAACATTGTAACACACCGGCTGCCAGTCTTAGGCCTCGCCAACCAAGTGCGATCCTGCAACAAAAATATTCGCAATATAAGTAATTTTGCACTATAGCACTATTTTAGCACTGTAGCTCTCAGAATAATTATATTGTGAATAGCAAAGTCACTAATTAGCACTGTAGCACTATTTAGCACTGTAGCTGCAAAATAAATATATTGTGAATAGTGTAAATATATTGTGAATAGTGGTATCAGAGCCTGGTCACCATTGAAAAGTTAAAATATCTAAATTTGGAAGTAAGTACAGAAAAGGTAATCAATACTAGGGAAAATATAAATATAAGGTGCAGATTAAGTTCCTCCGAAGAGCATACCTGGCACTCTTCACAAGGACAGCTGAATTTAATTGTTGATTTATTGCAAAATTTTTATATAAATTGGGGAAAAAGGCACGACGATTTAGAATTAAAATTTGAAACGTTATATAAAGAGCATAAGAAGCTCGAAGAACAACACCTATTGGTAAGTAACAAAATAGACTTAACATTGTAGAAATTGGAAGATAACAAGGTAAAACAAGATAAGTACATTCAAAATTGTGATTATATTAAAGAAGAAACTTCTCGTTTGATAGACTCCTTAAGATTTAATAACAAAGTGGCTACGAGGTTACTAGGAGAAATAAAGGCTATAGACAATAGTAAAATCATAAGGCTAGTGGAGGAAGTTAAAACCTTGGTCCTCTCGTAAGTATATGACAGAATATAATCAAGCCCTAAAGGAGACTGAGAAATATTTAGCTCATCCTGTTGGTTTTTCTAACTACGATTCATCCAAGGAAGACTATGTTTTAATAAGGCAAAACAATACCATACTTCAGTTATTAGTACAGATATTGAATAAACTTAATACCGAGAAAGGCGGTCAAGAGATAGTGTTGGCCTCATCAGGAATAGTTGCAACCACCAGGGCAATCAATTCAGAAAAATGGACATATCTAAAAGCTTTATCAGACGAAACCAAGGACTCCAGTTAGTAAACCACGATACGAAGCCATTAACCTTAATGGATAGGCTAAAAGGAAAGAGTGAAGAAATTGATAATTTGGAATAAGTCATAGATATTGATAAAGATATGGAAAGATAACAGAAAGACACTTTAAGAAAGATAAAGCCGCAACAGGTCTATCAAATGGGGCTGTTTGAGAGCAAGAGTGGTTTATATAGAATATCTAGAGAGGTTGACCTCAGTGTCTTGACACAGCCAGTGGAATTAAGAGTTGTTAGCAAACAATTTGAGAATAGTTTAAAATATGCTGGATACAAATATATACATCAGAGATTGTATATCATTGGAATAAAAGGCATGCCAGAAAAAAGTTAGGAACAAAAGTTCTGATAACCTTATTAGATAAAAGATGGGATACCATAAATAAAGCAGCATTAGGATTTCTAGAAGGAGATATGAATGAAAATAAATTAATAACATATATAGCACCAGACTTGATGATGCCTATACAAGAGTTTATTGAAAAAATGAGCTTTGGGTTCCAAACCAAAGGTTATGAAGAATTT
>BCLF01000082.1:127119-143357 GCA_001602275.1 Zoysia japonica | reverse complement strand
CAAAAGTTCTGATAACCTTATTAGATAAAAGATGGGATACCATAAATAAAGCAGCATTAGGATTTCTAGAAGGAGATATGAATGAAAATAAATTAATAACATATATAGCACCAGACTTGATGATGCCTATACAAGAGTTTATTGAAAAAATGAGCTTTGGGTTCCAAACCAAAGGTTATGAAGAATTTAAAGGTACAAACTTATTAGTAAGTATAGAGTTTGTAGGAAGATTAACGAATAAAAATAGAACTAGATATAAATCGAATATAAATGATGTAATCCAAAGTATGTAGTCAAAAGGTATAAAATTCATGAGTCCTCTAACCATAGATTCTGAAGAAAGAGCAGGAGAAAAATGGAATAGTAGTGACTTAATAGAGGAAAAGACTTTACAACAGCCTACAGACTATATAAGCTATGAAAACGTTAGGGGAAGAACTAGTATTAGATTTATGAATTACAAACCAAGAGCTGCGGATGATATAGAATCCGTCATATCAGAAAAAGAAATAGAAGATAAGAGAAGACATAGTATATCTGAATTTATGGAAAAAGCGGATCTAGACACTGAGATAAATCACTGTGAAGATAAGCTAAAAGAAATAACCAAAGAATATAATGAAACTATGACATTTGAATGGTCTAAGGTTAAAAAGGAACTTTACTTCCTTAGAGAGCTATCAAGATTAAAAAGGCTAAAGAGAGAAAAAGAGTTAGCCATGGAATATTCAGGGAATAACAAAGTGCTAAATCAATCTCTTGAAGTTAGAGAAGAAGGAAGCACTGATAAAGAAAAACAAATTAAGACACCTATAGATGAGATTGAACAATGGGAGCTGAATAACAAAATATTATCAGAAAGCTATGAAGAAGAAGAAGAATTGATAAATGAATTATACAATGAAACAAATTATTATGATAGCTCAGAACAATACAACGATTTTATAGATTCTTTAGATGATGTGGGTTTACATAATCTAGAAAATGCAATGGAAGCTATGGAAGTAGACATAGAAAAAAATAAGAATAAAAGAAGTAGGTATGGTGAAAGTTCTGTAGAAAACGAAGGAGAAAGGGAAAGACCATCTAGGGTAGCAGGAAATTGGCCTCCAGAGAAAGATGATTACCCTTACAACTATATACCAGGGCAGTATGCTTATATGGGTACAAAGAGAAGAGACTTCGAGAAAACCGTAAAATTTCAAAACCATAAGAGTGATGGGGCAATATTAAATTTAGCAGCCCATGACCCAATTGATTAGCCCAATATTATAAGCATATGGAAATGACTAGTAGTTCAAAAGTATATACAAAATCAACACAATATTGGAAATAAGGTAGAAGATATGATAACATATTTAGAAACATTTTTAGGAGAATCGGCTAAGGTACTATGGGAGCAATGGGTAGAAAGTAACCCAAACCTTTATGAAGAATTAAAAAGAGCAGGTAGTAATCCTAATAATTTTACGAATATTATCTCAAACATTATTATAGCAGAACATCCAGAATTAGGGTATACTTCGTTACAAAATGAAAGATTAAGAGAAATAGAAAAATTGGCATTAACAAATTGGAGAGGAATAAAAGAGTTTTCACAGCATTATTTATATAATGCTACCACTGCAAAACAAGGATATAATAAAGGGGTGGTTGAAAGGTACTTCCATAAGCTACCAGATCTCTTAGGAAGTATGATATTTGAAGAATATAAAAAGGAAACCGAAGGAGTGGTAATAAATATATCTCAAGCAATAACTTTTGTGTTTAAACAATTAAAGAAAATATGATATATATTTATGTCCCCTACGCCTCCCTTCTGAAGCTGCATAGCCACATGGGTTACCAATACTGATAGACTACATGGGTTCTAAAATATAAGCATTTCTAGGATTGGTCCAAGTTAAGGGCCCCTTTGGAACGCAGAAAGTTTTCATGTTTCATGTGTTTTTTCTGTGAAATTGAACTGATTTCTGTAAAATTCCTGTGTTCCAAAGGAAGGCCTAAACCTCTTTAGCTTTGACTATTACTAGATTCATCATTAAACATATTTTTTATAATTTGTAACTCTTTATATTAGAAAGTGTTTAAAATTTTCAAGATATTATTAGTCAAAATTAAATGAATATAATTTTGACCAGACATAAAAATGTTTATATTTTGGAGCGGAGGGAGTATTTCGTTTGTCTAGCATGTCAGTATCTATCACTGGGTTTGTTCAAGGTGAAACAACATCTCAGCATATGAATGGTTAAGAATTACTCCCTCCATTCCTTAAATGAGCGTTGTTTTTACTTTTAAAAATTATATTTGACCATTCGTCTTCTTCAATTTGTTTTGAAAAATATTATGTCTTTTGTTTAATGAACTGATTTGGTGATGCTTGAAATCAAGGGATCCCTGGGTTCCTTCATGGTGACCTCGTCAGTTGGGATTATTTTGGTTTGGTTCAAGCCAAAAGGCATGGGTGTTTAGAGGAAGCAAAAATAGGTGGGAATTTTGCATTTTTCTATTGTTTTTTATCCCAGTGTAATACATTTAATATTTTTCTTAAGTTAATATGTTTTTGGTTGATATAACTTTTCCTAGATCGTTAGAACGAGCATTGTGGAAAGGCAAAATTAGAGTGATATTGCGTAAATTTATTTTTCCTGAACCTGGGCAGGTATTGATAGAAGTTGTCATGCCTATATTGTAGCCAAGTTGTGTCACGTTGTTTTGCCCATAGTGAAGCGAGAATGTGCCATATTATTTTCTCATATCGGAGAGAAATTGCATTACGTTGCATCGCCGTATCATAGCACGAACACTCGGACGAGTTTTTTAATAATTTAATAGTCTTTTGCATGCCAAGATTTTTGATGGTAGGGATTTGTTTCCTCCTTTTTCTCTCTGGTGACGATAACAAGATAGCATAATCTGCACCTCAAATCGATTTTGATTGGCTTTAAGTTAGGAAGATTAAACATTGTTTTTTTCTTCTTCGGTTGCAGAAGAAAAGAAGAAAGACAAAAGGAAAGAAGACTATGCTCAGTTTCACCTACACGAATATCATGCTGGGAACAATAAAATATATAAATACAGCTCTATATTTCACAACTACCATTGCCATTTCCGTCGGTCAAATAAGCAGTAACATACCCAGCCACACGTGTAGTCGAGAATTTGTCAAATCAGAGTACTTCGATGCGTACAATCAAATACAGAACCCGGGGTTTGAAATAGTACCTGTGTGGTACGGGCGTACCGCCCACTGGGACGTTCTCAGAGAGAGAATTTTCCGCCCGCTGAAAACAATACTTTCACCGCACCACGTCACGAGGTAAACGTGCCTCGATCACATGGACTCGATGTGCCCGTGCTCTCGAGATCTTGTGCTTGCCTACATGCAAAAACAGCAATTTCCAAGAACGCGTCACCAACAGCCATGTGTGACGAATTGGGCGCCACCTGATCACTGATCAGATGCGGCGCTGACCGAAGATGTTACTCAAAGACTGGCTGGATCAAGGCTAAAAAAATTGTTATGGATTTTCACGGTTTTATTTTATTGGAAGACTGGTATTCAAAAGAAAATTTAAATTTTTCTGCAACCGATAAAATCAAAGAGTAAAATGGTAAAACTAAAAGATAAACCGGTAAAATAAAGGAAAACCAATAAGCCGATGAAACCAATGAATTTTGAAATTTGAAACTCGAAAACTGATGAAACAGCGAAGCTGCTCGATAAATTGAAAAATTGATTAATTTAGTGTAGTATTTCAACTAAATTTCGTTCTTTATTTTAATTTTTGTTTTAATTTGAAGAGGTTTTGACAGGTTTTCGTGGTTTTGTGGAAACTGTGGGACCAGTTTTCCCGTTCAATGGATCATGACGGAACCCCACTGAAACCCTGAGCTGGGCGCCGGATCCCACGCGCTCAATGCACTGGCGGACCTACAGGGTGGGCCAGGTATGCCGCGGCATACCTAAAATTTGAGCCCAAGCCCATTAGCGATCGACACTTCGGCAGCTCTGTCGTTTCCTTTTCGTCTCGATCGGGCGCCGCACCTGCAGCACTTCCGCACGAGCGCCGCTTTTGTCCGCTGGTGACCTGGTGCCCACTTCGCGCTCTCTGTCGTTGCCTTCGCATGCTAGCTGCTGCACTGCCGTCGCTCCGTTTACTGGCTCCCGATCGCTCTTGCCCGCGTTGCCGCACGTGCTGCCGGTTGGAGCCAAGGCCAGGCGTAGCNNNCCAACCTGCTGCCCAGTTCAGGCCAAATGCAACCTGCATTTGGAGGTTGAGCTGCTGCATGTGTTCTTGCTATGGTGCTTCGTCAAGACTTGCAGCTGCTTCCACCAATTTGATTATTCAAAGGTATTACAAATTGCAATGCCCAATTTGTGTAACCCTAACTGCAGTGCTCACCATTTTTTTTAAGAATTCCCTGGTCCATTGATTGTTGATGACTGATATATTTCATATTTCGCGTAGAATTATTGAATCATAAAGAGGAATGGGGATATTGCATCTCTTTTTCAAAAAGCAGCAGCAAAAAAGCTTGCTGCAGCTTCATCTCCTCCAGCAGTACATGTGCATCCTAATCCTGTGCAAGCAGCAAAAAAAGTGGTGGAACAGGACGTTCAAGGACAAGGTACAGGAACCGAAGAAGTTGTGAATCCTACTGCTCCTTTGCAATCTTCTGTGTTACCGGAAGAAATTGAAGTTGAAGATGTCTTGCCACCACAACCTCCACCATCAGCGACGCTGCCTGTTTATGATATAAATCGTCTTCCATATGATTCAGGTGAAAGATCTCCCATAGCAAGTTATCACATTAATGATCAAGATGCAATTAGAAGAGCATATATTCTCAAAGGTCCATTCAAACCTATTGCACATCAATTTCCGAAAAGAAAAATTGGAACCAGAGATCGTTCATGCAATTTTGTATGGCTGTACAATCATGATTGGCTTGAATATAGTATCAAGAAGGATGCTCTGTTTTGTTTCCGTTGTTATTTGTTCAAAGATCCAAATAATAAGGGTAAGGGGACAGCTGCATTCACTATAAAAAGTTGGAGAAATTGGAATATAGGAGATAAAGCACTTTTCAAGCATATGGGATCTAAAGCACACAAGTTCGCTGAGGAGAGATATTTTGCCTTCATGAATCCTGATGCTGCAATTGATAATCAAATTGAAAGGTGGAGTGATGAGGCCTGCCGTCTTTATAAGATCAGCTTAACTTACACACTTCGATGTTTGAAGTTTCTATTGCATCAAGGATTGGCATTTCGTGGACATGATGAAAGTGAAGATTCTAGCAATAGAGGGAATTTTATTGAGCTTTTAAAATTTCTTGCAGCAAATAGTAAAGAAGTGGATAAGTATGTTCTGAACAATGCTCCGAGAAATTGTTCCTTGACCAGCCCAAAGATACAGGCTCAAGTTATTCAATGTTGTGCCATTGAAACTAGAAAAAAAATAATTGAGGAACTTGGGGATGAGCCCTATGCAATTTTAGCCGATGAGTCTAGTGATGTATCACACAAAGAGCAACTAGCCCTCTGCTTGCGTTATGCTGATAAATTAGGGAGGCCATGTGAGCATTTCATTGGAGTTGTTCATGTAGATGATACCAGCTCTTTGTCGCTTAAGGAAGCAATTAAATCTTTGCTTGTTAGTCATGGCTTGACCATGGGTCAAATCCGTGGTCAAGGTTATAATGGAGCTAGCAACATGAAAGGTGGTATTAAAGGACTGAAAACATTGATCATGCAAGAGTCACCTTCTGCTTACTATATCCATTGTTTTGCACATCAACTCCAACTAGTACTTGTTGCTGTTGCCAAGGGCAATACTGATTGTAAGGGATTTTTTGATCAAGTATCTCTCTTGTTGAATATTGTTAGAGTTTCTTGTAAGCGTCATGGAATGCTTCGAAATGCTAGACTTGAGCAGATTACAAAGGCACTTGAGTGTAGTGAGCTTGAAACTGGCACCGGATTAAATCAAGAAATGGGATTACCTAGGCCTGGTGACACTCGGTGGGGTTCTCATTATAAAACTATATGCAACATCATTGCTATGTATCCTTCCATTCATCAAGTGCTTATCACTCTTAGAGAGGATACTTTATATAAGATTGATTGGACGAAAATACATTTTATGGTGGGAGCATTTGAGTCCTTTGAGTTTGTTTTAGTTGCACACTTAATGTTTGTTATTATTGGTTACACAAATAAATTATCAGAGTGTTTGCAAAGAAGGGAGCAGGATATTCTTAATACAATCTCTCTTGTCAATGTGGCAAAGAATAGAATGCAACAATTGAGGTCTACTGGCTGGAATAATTTCCTTCAAAAGGTCACTTTATTTTGCAACAAACATGGTGTCCATGTACCTGCTATGGATGCTAATTATGTGCCCTATAGAAAATCAGCGCGATATGCCCGGGATCAGACAAATGATGACCACTTTATGAGAGAAGTATATATTGGTGTCATTGATCAAATTAGCCAAGAGCTTGACTATTGGTTTGATGAGATGAATATGGAGTTGCTTTCTTGCATATCCGCCTTCAATCGTTCTAACTCATTTGCCTCTTTTGATGCACAAAAAGTACGTAGACTAGCTGAATTCTACCTTGCTGATATCAAAGGCCCTGATTTGCTGAAACTAGAGTTGTAACTTGATAATTATATTGATGACTTGAGACAAGATGATAGCTTCAAAGATATAGAGAATCTTGTTGACCTCTCATTTAAACTAGTTGAAACAAAGAGGCTTAAAGTGTATGACATGGTTTATTTGCTTTTCAAGTTGTTATTGCTTCTCCCGGTAGCGACTGCAAGTGTTAAAAAATAAGTTGAGAGATAGTTTTTGGGATGATTGTCTAGTCACGTTCATTGAGCGGGATATTTTCTTTCAAGTGGATGAAGATGATATAATAGAGACTTTTATGTCCCTGAGAAAACGTAGGCCAGACAAGAAGTAACTGGACTCTAATCCTCTTTTACGCATATTTTGTCTATATTTAGCTGAACTATCTATATTATTTTACATATTGTATGGATAAACTATTATATATAGATATATTATACTATTTTATACATGAATCATATCAAGTTGCGTATGAAAAAATTGTTGCGGCATACCCTACCCCAAAATCCGCCACTGGCTCGATGCTCGTGTCCCGCCTCCACTGCCAGTTTTGGCACGAGTTTCGCACGCCGGCTTTGCCTCTACAAAGCGCGGCGCACCCCACCGAAGAACACACTCACCACAATCTCCGCGCGTTCCAGCGACTCAACACATTCACCAGCCTCATGATAATGGCTACTCCAGCGGATGCCGACGGGCACGGGTCACGCGATTACGACGCCGCCGTCGACGCCCGAAGCGGCTACTGCGCGGCGACGCAGTCCTTCCGCAGCCTGAGGCCGCCTGTGCCGCTCCCACCGCATGAGGCGCCGCTGTCGTTCCCGGCGTTCGCGTTCTCGCTCCTGCCGACCCCGCTCCCGGCGCACCCAGCCCTCCTCGACGCGGCCACGGGAGAGACGGTCTCGTTCCCGGCGTTCCTGTCCCAGACGCGCGCGCTCGCGGGCGCCCTGCTGTCACGCGTGGGTCTCCGCCGCGGGGACGTCGCGTTCGTGCTCGCGCCGGCGCGGCTGGACATCCCAGTGATCTACTACGCGCTCCTCTCGGTCGGCGTCGTCGTGTCCCCCGCCAACCCGGCGCTCACGGCCGAAGAGGTCGCCCGCCTCGTCGCGCTCTCGAGCGCGTCCGTCGCCTTAGCAGTGTCGTCGACGGCCCCCAAGCTGCCCGCTGGTGTTCCCACCGTCCTACTCGACTCGGACCACTTCCGCTCGTTCCTGCACAGCGAGGACCACGGGGCGAATCCGTCCCTGGACGCCGCCGTGGTACGCCAATCGGACACAGCGGCGATCCAGTACTCGTCTGGGACGACGGGCCGGGTGAAGGCGGCAGCACTGCCGCACCGGAGTTTCATCGCCATGACGGCTGGGTCCCATGCTCTGCTCGAGAAGCCGACGCAGGGTCGCGAGAGGGTGCTTATGAGCGCGCCCATGTTCCACTCCCTGGGGTTCTACTTCGCCCTGAAAGCGGTGGCATTGGGGCAGACGATGGTGGTGCTGACGGAAGCGGTGGCGCGGGCGGGGGTGAAGGGAGTGGTGGCGGCGGCGGAGCGGTGGGGCGTCGTCGAGATGACGGCGGCGCCACCGGTCGTGGTGGGCATGACGAAGGAGGGGCGCAACCTGGGTTCTCTGGAGCGGGTGATTTGCGGCGGTGCGCCATTGTCTAGCGCGGCGGCGGAGAAGTTCCGGCGGTCCTTCCCCAACGTTGATCTCTGCATGGTAAGTTTTCACAGCCCTTATTTAACCATGTCTATATTTCTTTGTCATATGTTTACATTTTTATCGTTAGCAAATCTCTATTGATTTGTTTAAAAATTACCTCAGCCGGTTTTAAAATATGGACACAGTTTAATTTTTGCATCATCTTTGACATTTGTTTTATTAAAATGTGTAAAATTATTATTCTTGTTTTAAATATCTTTAATAATTAAAATTAATTATAACAAAGTATATGATATTTATTTATTTTAATAAGATGAATATTTAAAGATGATGTAAAAAGTCAAATAGTATCAATATTTTAAAAACAGAAGGAGTACTTCGTAGGAGTACTAGCTTTGAGTTGCCGTATTGATGAATGAAACAATCTTTAGAAATCTTTGTTATTTTACAAAACCAACCATTTTTTTTTTCTAAAAGTCTTACACATTGTAGTTTTGGATAGTACATACATGTTGATAGCAGCATTTTACCGACTTTAAATGAAAATATATAGTATACTTTTTAAATTGATGATTGCGTCTCGGGCTTTATTTTTAAACACTGCAATCATATACTTAAAGGGCCAATGGGCCATTCAAGGAGCGAGTTTTAATATGCCATAACCAAGAGATCGCATCTTTCAAGCGGGAGGAAAAAAAAATGATTTCAACACAAGGGGTACATGGTCAACCTGAAGTTCGAACTTGTCAGTGAACTCGCAATCAAACAAACCCTAAACTACTCAAGATATTGTCTAGTTGTCTTAAACTTACAAAAGTCCTAATCTTCTTCTAGGGACATGGTCACGGTCTCACGGATTTCAATAGAGGCCACGTAGAGGTCTAGGTTACCCCTCTGTTGCTGAGCATTGTAGAAGATTATTAGTTTCGTTTAAACAACGGGATGACGTTGCGCGACATCTGTTGATTCAACGCTATGATTTGTACACGAGTGACATCAGTAATGCATTGGGCTTTGGAATTCAACCCCAAATTTTAAACGAAATCACTGTTATTATTGTACAATATACTCCTATACAACTAGAAACCAACCAATTTATAAAATTGATCCATGTATCATTTACAAATTGAACTATGAGGCAGGTTGTGAGCCCCTGCCAGTTGATTCGTATACTGTACTCACAAAATGATTAATCTCATTTTGGCTGCTCACAAGTTGTAAACATGACTCGCTGTCAATCAGGCTAAGCCATGTGACATTACTTTGCACTTAGAAAAATTAAGGGTAGTTATTTTGTTTTTGTTAAACTACGGCGTGTAGCAGTTGACAGAACATTCCAAAACTGACAGTGGCATGTAGCAGTTGACAGAACAATCCAAAACTGACAGTGGCATGTCAGCTTCAGATATCCTGAATGCCGGATAAGATTAGCTTCTCTGTTGTCCTGGACAGCCAACTTTCTTTCTCCATGTACTCTACCCTTCATTAATGTTACCAAGTCACATGCTGTTGATAAATTGTTGTCGACCTTATAGTAACTACTAAGATCTTTGTTTCATGAATGCATGTTGGTTTTTATGAGAAAAAAGGGCCCAAACTGTAGGCTCTGGCACCTGAATTCTATTTGTGCCTCATTAGCATCAGTGGGCATGTGCTATTTACTTGCCTCTAAAGGTTCAGTGCTACTAGCCTACTACACATTTTCTTGATTCCATTTTGCTGTCAGCAAAACTGCCTCGATTCACAAATCTTCTGTTCCATTACCCAATCTCAATCTCACCTTTCATTTCCCGGCTGCCAAACGCCACCTAGACAGCTAGGTTGAATTCGACTCATTAGCTATCACAGTGGGCATGTGCTACCTACTCGCCTTTTAATTTTCAGTACGATTATGCGTTTTCTTTTTCCCTTTTTGCTGTTAGCAAAACTATCTAGATTCATATTAACTTATAGTAGCTGCAATTTTCCTATCACGCGAGACAGTAATCAAACTCCATTATATGTGTTTTTTATAGGTTATATTAGATAGTTGATTGTTCCTTCAATAAGCGCCTTCTCACCAACTCATTGGTCTGATCGACAGGGTTGGTAACGTTCCCCATTCAACACACACGGGGTGAATTGAAACTTTCAAAAGATAAAAAAAAGGTTGTGATGGCTGTATTAGCTATACTAGGAGTTACCAGTAAGACTCTTCCGTTAATCAGTTATGCTAAAGTAAGGGAAACGGGCATCCCCAGTTCAAAAAAAAAAAAATCTAGGAGTTATCAGTTCCACCTTACCTAACAGGGCGAGGCTTATAAATAAACCTTTGATTTACATGGGGCTGAAAAATACAATAGAACACAGTTTATTGTCTACTTAAGCTCATTGACTCGTCACAATCAACCAACCTATGTGGTCCAGGCATGATACAGGTAACATGCTCCATTTCAAATGACATTTTATCTTAAAAGGCTTAAAACTGAGGTTTACTTGCAATGGTACCTAACGTAATCACCTAACCAGTAGTCTATGCAAGGATATAGGTAACATGGCTCTCCAGAATTGACAATTTTCCTAGCGCAAAATGTCAGAGGTAGCTATCAAGAATGAAAAAGATGTCTGCTTTGATAACCCGAAATTCAAATTTCTAGCCAACACCTGTCTTTACTCATAGAAGTACTAGGTAGGATTTCGTTATACTACAGTTGTAAATGTGGATGTCCAAGTTAAAAAAAAAGATAGGATTTTGTTGAAGAGGACAACCGGTGTTTACTGAGAAGGAATAGAACAAGTCCTTTACGAGGACAACAAAAAAGCATAAAACATGTGAAAATTACTTCCTTGATGTTAAAAGTCATCGCTTCCATCTTTAAACCTTTTAGAATTGAACTTCCATGTGAGGACTTTCTTCGCCGTTCCCTGTGAGGACTTTCTTAGCAGTTTAGACTGCTAAAGGTGTAGGACCAAGAAAGAAATTGGTGGCTGTTTTTAAAGAAATTCTCTCTAAAAACATATACTCACTTCGTTCTCAAAAGAGTGTAATTAAAAACTTATTCATAAAATAGTGTCATTTTCACTTCTCAATATCATACTCTATCTCTCTCCTCTTTTCTTATCTTCATTCCAGTGCACTCTCTAGTTTTTCCTCTTAATTCTCGTGCCACGACTCCAAAACGTCAATCATTTCAACACGAAGGAAGTCCTCGAATAAGTGATGTTTTGAGGTTTGAGCATAGGGATTAAAGAAGAAGGAAACAGTAGAGAACAGATAGAAAGAGAAAAGTAAGAAGAAGAAGATATAGAGAATATTGTATATAGTTAGGAAGTGACACGTAAGAATGACACTCTTTATGATCAAATTTTAAATGGTAAAACACAATCTTTTGAGGGAGTACTGCTGAGAGTAGCACTTAGATTCTGTCAGCCTGAAAACTGCAACACAGTTTCTTGGGGCAAGAGACCAATAGACGCGATAGAGATCTCCTGCAGGGATCCGGATCCCAACAGACGACGCAATCTTGTCTCCAACCAAGTTAAAAGTCGCAGTCGTCTGGGGCGCCGAGCTAATACGCGCGGCTGCATCACGGGTGCGTCAGGTTGGGCGGGGTGCCGGGGCACCTTTGGATCTGTTGACTGGTGGCGTCGGTAAACTGAAGGACCCTACGCACTTCTGCCTGAACAGTGATGCAATGTTTGGAGATGAAGCAAGAGCTCAAAATTATGCGTCAGAGGTTGCCTCTCAGCGCAATGATACTGTCCCACCTATTGTCTGGAGAGGAAGACTCAAAATCATTGAATGGCAGCTTTGTTCTTGCCTTGGTATTCGTCTTGATTACTCCTAGTTCTGGGTTTTCCTTTCTTGTCTTACAAGTTATGAGCCACTCGTTTTATCTACTACCTAGTAATAAGTTTCTTCATATTAGGAAAGAAATTAATAGTTCTACTCCTCGTAAAACAAATCGAATATTGTTTCAGATAAGAACAATATTATTAGAGTGTACGCGTTATGTAAGTGCACATTATTCTGAAGTCCATATTCCAAGTATAATACCTTTTATATATTTTTTTATGCTCAAGGACAGCAGAAATTCAAATGATAAATTGCAAGAGTTCTGTATGGATTAGGTCATGTATCAGCTGAAATACTGTACTCATTTCAGGGCTACGGTTCAACTGAAGGTGGGGGCATATCAATGATGATCGGCCGTGAAGAGTGCAGCCGTATTGGCTCTGTTGGCCGCGTCTCGGAAAACGTGGAGGTGAAGATTGTGGACTACATAACTGGAAAGCCCCTCTCAGTCGGGCAGAAAGGGGAGCTGTTAGTTAGAAGTCCGGCCGTAATGACTGGTATTTGCAAATAACATTGGGTTTATCTGTAGAAAAGCCCCTCTCAATTGAAGACAATAACAAGCTGCAAATTTATTATAGTGATCTACATTGGGTTTATCTGTGGATCTTCTGACCAAACATGAGTTTTGCTCACGTTTTCCGGCTCAATCTTTGCAGGATATGTAGGTGATGACGAGGCGAATGCTACTGCTTTTGATTCTGAAGGATGGTTGAGGACGGGGGACCTTTGCTACATTGACCAGGATGGATTTCTGTTCATCGTGGATAGATTGAAAGAGCTTATCAAATACAAGGGCTATCAGGTTTTGCTTGTAGTTTCAAAATTAATAAGGTTTATAAAACTAAGTACTCCCTCCGTTATTTAATTGATGCCGCCGTTGACTTTTAAATTCAACTTTGACCGTTCGTTTTATTCAAAAAATTTATTCGAATGTGTAAAATTTTAAGTTATGATTCAAATAACTTTAATAATAAATCAAATTATATCAAAATATATGAAATTTATCAAAAAAATTTGAATAAAACAAATTATCAACGTTAAATTTAAAAGTCAACGGCGACATCAATTAAAGAACAGAGGGAGTATATGCTTGCAGTTATTCAAAGACTAATCACGAATAGAATTGCCGTATTTTGAACACTGCAGGTACCACCTGCAGAGCTGGAGCTTGTCCTTCAGTCGCTGCCTGATGTTGTCGACTCTGCAGTCATGCCGTGAGTTCATGACTACCTCTGAGGTTTCAGTTTACTGAAATAAAACTAGCTCCCATGTCTAAGACAAAAACTCTAAAACTTTGTCTAAGCCAAACGTTTTGTAATATTATCCAGAATGTCAAAGATTTGAAATTCGAGAAATAATCTGCTTTATTATAAATGATGACAGCTTCATTACCAAGCGCCGCTACTGGGGAGAAATGAAAGTAAGAGTGATTTTGCAGGTATCCCCATGAAGAGGCAGGGCAGATTCCTGTAGCTCTTATTGTGAGGCGTCCTGGAAGCAGGGTAACTGAATCTCAAGTCATGAATCACGTTGCCGAGCGTGTTGCGCCGTATAAAAAAATCCGGAAAGTGTTGTTTGTCGACTCCATACCCAAATCTCCGGCTGGGAAGATATTGAGAAGGCAGTTGATGAGCTATGTGCAGTTTGGTGCCGTCTCCAGATTGTAACTTTTTTCCATGTGTGTGCGAGGTAGCTAGAGAGAAAAAGATATAAATGGGAAATACAAATGTGAATGCTGGTGATACAATATTGGTGTGGCTTTATTTGCAGACAAACAAGATGGTTAAATGTCAGCTGCACTTTCGAAGTATACGCGTCGGGTTTTCGGACGAAAGTGAATGGTGACGTTTATTGTCTACTAATGGCCCACTTGTAACGAGTGGTCTGTTGTCAAATTGACGAATTGGTACCGGTCTGTATTATGTATATATACAACTGCACAGATAAACAATGTTAACGGATGAAACATACAGCAAAACTACAATTCTGCTCTATCGCCACCACGTACATTGGGATGCATGCTTTCCATTTTGTAGTCGGTTGGTAGACCCAAAAGGCAAAAACTCACTCAAATAAACTAAAATATATAAACATCAAATTTTGTTAGCAGAACAAATAAATTAGAGTTGGCTCACTACTGCCCATTGAGTAATAAGTTGTATTAGCATTCATACACAAGGTTGGCGATCATTCTACCTCTACCACTTCAGCTAGGAGTCTAGGATTTGAGTGCCGGAACTTGACATTAGCGTGACTTGAGATGTTCGGCAAAGTCATTGCTACTATGTTAATCCTACATTGCAAATTTATGCAGCAGCCTGGAAGTATTCACCCTTTTTTTTTACCTGTAACTTTCGATGCGTCCTTTCTCTGAAGATACTGCGACGAGCAGGGTGGGTCAAGACTCGTGCTTCAATCCTGAGTCTCAAATGCGTCGTGCGCGTCCTTGGCTATGGAAAATTTTCAGTCCCACTCGTGCGTCTGCGCGCTTGGCTAATACAGTAGGTAAAGAGCATTTCCAACAACTATATAATCTTTTGGGAGAAAAATTAGTGCCTTCCTCCAGTAACCTCCAATAATCCTATCTAAATGATTTTTCGAATTTGCACACGTAGCTCACGATGCCTTAATTCCGAAGGAAATCTTTGAAGATATTTTTGGTCTCCGCCGATGGAGGGAACTGGCGTTGCGCGCCTCGGAAGACATTCTTTGGAGGGTGGCTCCTAAGCAGCCTCAGATTGGTGCCCCGATCGCAGACTTAATTTTTCGTTCCCAGGCTTTATAAACCTCCTGTCACGAACCCATTTACCATCTGAGAATCAGAATACGAAACTGAGGGATCTTCAAACCAAGATCGATACGAATGTTTAGAAATATAACTAAAACAGGGATCAAGAGTAGCATCAGCAGGAAAAGGATCAAAGAACTTGAATTTGAGGGAGAGCTGGGAGCCTGAGATAGTGGAAGCATTGGAGGGAAAGGAGCTGACGGGTCCGATTACATTCCGTGTATTGCGGAGAAACGACAATGTCCGACCACCCACCCGGCAGGCCACTGTATTTTCATTTCCAACCAACTTTGGCAAATTTCGACTGTTTTAGACTTTTTTTTTATTGATGAGCCTAGGATGGTTTTAGACTTTCTGAGCTTAAATTGCTGGGCTAAACTCAACTGTTTTAGACTTTTTCTAACAGAACTAGTGAGAGAATTAATTCGTAATATATAAAAAGTGAAAGTATAAAATGTGAAAACTATAATATGACTTTTTAATAAGCTAAATAAAACAAAGAAAAATTGAAATATTTACTGATTAATAAATGAACTTCACTTCAAATCTGCTACTTCTAAATCAGATTTCAAATGAAAATATTTACAAAAAAAGACCAGAAACAGTGAAATACTACTCTCAAAATGTATTAGTAAAAACTGGAAATAACATCTTTAAGTAGGTAAAACTACTAGTAGGCAGATTTTGAAATAGATCCAAATGAATATGAACCATTCATCTCTTATAGTCTAAACCGGCGCGGTTTCTGCCCACAGTATTGTGCCACATCAGCTCGTTTTTTCTCATCCATCCGATCTCCATGGCCGTCGCATCTGCACCGCTTGTCGCCCGCTCCATCTGCCACCGCGGCTCACACCGTTGCAGCCATGCTCCATTTTCCAATAACTATTGAGGAGTTTGCACGAGAACCTTCGATAGACTCCTAGCTTCTCCCTGGCCGCTGCTCGTGCCATCCCTCTCCGTGGCGTCCCGTCACTGCCTTGTCCCAACCACCGCCTTCCAGTCACGTCCCCTGGCTATCCCCGCCACCGCCCCTGCCTCCACCGTTGGGAGCTTGCCACTTCCCATGTTCGCGCTTCCGTACGTGAGGAGGGATTCACCTTTTGGAGGCTGACGACCAGAGTCACCTGACCACCATGGCCGGGTTCTGCTGCGGCCAATCATCACGACTCCTCGCCAATCACGCCACAAAAATGGTGCAGCAGGTATCCAGGAAGCCAAAAAAGACGCCAGCTTCACCACACAACCCGCTGCAGCTCTCCTATCGCCATGCATGGTGGCCGTCTATCCAAGACGCCATTAGCGGGAACACG
>BCLF01000082.1:93683-124218 GCA_001602275.1 Zoysia japonica | reverse complement strand
CGGAGAGGCGGTTAAAACTTCACCCTGCCAGTTGCCTTCGTCATCCTCACGCGCTCAGCTTTTGCTCTGCTTCTTTCCTTCCTTGCTTTTGCTTTCGTCGTGTCATCTTCTCCACTCCTTCACCGACGTCGTTGTTGCTGCCATGTCCGCATCTTGGAGGAAGTCGCACACCACCGAGGAGGGGATCGACACACTCGCTTAGATGGGGATCCTTCAACCAAAGGTGCTGGTGAACTGGCACCCAGCGAGGGATGAGGAGGTGCCAACGCCGGCTGCCAATGAGGTGGTCAACTTTGTCGACTTCCACGAGCACGGGCTTGCGCTGCCGTGCTACAACTTCTTCTGCAACCTTCTCTTCTACTACGGCATCAGGCTGCACCATCTCAACCCGCACAGTGTGCTACAGGTCATCGCCTTCATCACGCTGTGCGAGGTGTACTTGGAGATTCCTTCCTATTTCGCGCTGTGAGAAGCACTTCTTCCATGTCCTCCTCTCGACTGAGGGTGTCGCCCAGCATGTTGAGGGCGCTGGAATTTAGCTCGCGACGCACACATCCGAAAGTACATACGGCTGCCTCTCCCGACGTCGCTGCGGGGTGGCACGAGGAGTCGTTTTACATCGACAACCCCGCCCTAGAGTTATCGGGTTCCACGATGAGATCCCCGTAGCCCGCAACTCGTGGGTTGCAAAGACGACGGCGATGGAGGCCAAGGCGTTGAAGCCCTTGCTGCATCGAATCAAGGAGCTGCGGGAGTAGGGATTGATCGGCACTAGGCTGGTTGCGAAGTACGTGGGGCACCGCATCCAACCCCTTCGTTCCTAGCATCACCACCTCTACTTCTACTCTGGGCCCCTCGACGCCACTCGTGAAGTGGTGGGGGAGGAGTTGTCATAGGACGAGCTCGTCGCTCGGATGTCTCGACTCCTTAATAGGAATGTCACCATCAACATGATCAGCGTACCGGATCTGCTGGCGCTGGACATCACTGGTGCCCTCGTAAGTGATCTCTTTGCAATGCTCGGGTCGTTGAACCTTTTGCAATGTTCTAATCTTGAGTGAGCATTATCGATGTTATCAATATTGTTGTAGGTGGGCATCGCCCCTTCACGCGTGCCAATGACGGTGACGCGGGACATGATTGGGGCGTGCACGATCGAGATCACGCCTGATTGACCTGATCCTTGGGACAGTGTCAATTTCGGCTCGTGCCTTCATGAGACTGCACCCGACTACACTACCAGAAAACAGATTTTTTTTGACGGCCAACATACCGCCAAGGTAGTACCAAAAACCACCAAAGAAATTGTTTTTGACGGCTAACCGTCAAGCAAAAGCCGCAACGAATAGGATGTCGGGGAAACAAAATAACTTTGTGGTCCACTGCCAAGAATATATATCTTGACGGCATTTCTTTACGGTGGCTGCCAAGGAAACCAATCTCATGTTAACCGCGGATTGAAATTTCTTGACGGAGGGAACTGACAGGTTAATATGTTTTGTGACGGTTCATCCATCGTCATGTTAATAAGAATTTCCTTGGCGGCCAAAGACTGCTAGGCTAATATATCTTTCACTGGCGGGCTGTCACTGCCAAGTAATATCAAATTTATGACAAAAACGGTACCGGTCACAAGATAAATATATTTTTCTTGGCAACTTTGATATCCAAGGAAATATACAGAATTTGAAGGGAATTCACAATGGATAGCAAATTCAATTCAGATACATTCACAATAGATAGCCGTATTAACATGGAAGTACTAAATATGTAGCACACATAAAGAGTTGGAACATAAATATATATATATATGATCCATTATAATTCTGGATGCATGTAAGGCACTAATAGTTCAGTACCATACTAAGTGCCACACATAAAACAAAAGGACTGTTCTGTGTAACACACAAGTTGTCGGGGTTATGTACCCCGGGTACCTATGGACCCAGAGTGAATACGAAGGCCTAGCCATGGATTACGGCCCATGGCCCGATTTTCAATCCAGGAAGAACTTCACTGCACCAAACTACGAATAGATGACGGGGTTGGGAGAAGACGCTAGCCCAACCTCCGGAAGGTCACGATCGGATTATGACAAAACCTAGCCGACTGACGGCTGGGGGCCGGTACCCCTTCCCGACCCCAGGGGTCGGCCACCGCCTTAACTATCAACTTCTGACAAGCACACACATTTCTGACAACATACAGCAGGAGGTAAAGCAACCCTGCCGAAGGTAAAGTAGTCCAGAAGGAAGGCAAAGTTATCTGGCAGGGGGTAAAGCAATCCGGCGAAAGGTAAAGCTAAACGGCAAAGTGACCTTTGTCCCCTACGACTGGACAAAAGGCTATCAAAGGACACCGACAAGCTGCTTCGGTGCCATTGAGCGCCAGAAGATCAACCTCGCAGAAGACCGCGGCTTCACCTGTCAGGAGACACTCGATTTCATAGACGCCAAATTTTGTAACCGCGGTTCAACCCCTATATAAAGGGGTACGGGGGGCCTTAGACGATGAGATTGAACAAGTTACGATACACACACCACACATGCGTGCTAGGGTTCTTGCTTGAGCGAGAGCCCTTCCGCCATTCTACTCCTGTTATGACCTTATACGATCCATCCACAACCTGGACGTAGGGTATTACACTTCCAAGGTGGCTAGAACAAGGTTAAACTTGATGGCTTCGATTTTCGCTCTGGCGGGAGGGCTTTGATCTCTCACCTTCGTTTTAGGAGTTTCACGGTTGCCATAGCTCACACGGTGTTGGGACACAACCCAGCATGGGAGTGCTTCATGCTACACGGTCCCAAGGCCACAGAGGAAACGACCCCGTCAAGACTCCGGACGGCGACACCTCTCCACGTCACCGTGCGCTCTCCATCGTCGAGCAGGCCCTCCATTGCAAAACTGTTGCTGTCGGGGCCGACACTCCGAGCAAGAAAAGCGGCTGAGACGAGCGGCGGCGCCAGGGACTGAGTGCGGTCCACCTATCAGCAGATCATGGTTGGCAGCACGCTCATCTTTGACAGCCCACTCGAGAACCTGGCGGTGGCGGCCTACATCCTCAACGAATCCTCCATGCTTGACAACCCCATGCTCAAGGAGACCTATGATCGTCTACGCGTCTACCTCCATAGCACGCTTCAACAACCAGAACCATCGCTCTGGCCACAACACTCCGAGGTTGCAACAGTCAACGACCACGCGCCGACCGACGAAGCCCGGCCCACGACAATCACGGTGGTCGGCCCAAGGTACAAGACCCTCCACCACCGGCTGTATTCATTCGCCAACGCCTCGGGCAGCACCGCGGTGTGCGCCACACCATCAACGTTAGGAGGCAGGCTAGGAGCGAGCGCTACGCCGAGTCCAGGCAAGAATGAACTCCCAAACGCTATGATCGACGACACAACTACGACCACCCCTGGAGCCCTAGTCCTGAAGAGGTCGGGTCCCGAGCGTTCGGGACGTAGATCCGAAGAGCAAAGTTCCGCAAAGATTCTACGTTTCGACCAACATGGGCACGTAGATTCCGCAAAGTTCCGGTGAGACCAATCTAACCCACTGGCTCGAAGACTATCAGCCTGTAGAGTAGGGGCACCGACAACATGGTCGCCATTTAGTACCTGCCACTTTTCCTGACCGACTCAGCCAGGGGGTGGCTCGAGTACCTTCATGAGGACTGCATCCGCGACTGGTCCGACCTCCAGCGCATCTTTGTTGTCAACTTTCCGGGGACCTACACTCGGCTAGGTAACTTTTGGGATCTGAAAAACTGCAAGCAGAAGTCGGGTGAGTCACTCTAGGACTACATCCAGTGCTTCTCGCATAAATGCAACGAGCTGCCCGACGTAAGCGACGTCGACATCATCAACGCCTTCACCTGCAGCACGAACTCTAAGGCGCTCATCCACAAGCTGGGGTGTGAAAGCCCTCGGACGGCTTGTGCCCTCCTTGACATCGCCACTACTTTCGCCACCGGAGAGGAGGCTATTCAAGCCAACCTCGACCGGGATCGGGGCAAGGACAAAGAGAAGTCCAAGCCCGACCGCAAGCCCAACCACCGCTCCGACCGATGTCCTGATGCTACTACAAAACGAGCCGACGGTGTCATTCAAGAAATTATAACAATGTTAGTCGAACGTAACAGCCGACACTAACGTAACATTATGACCTGACACTGTTGTGACCAGTGTCAAACGCAAGTGACATCATCCAACAAAACGACACTAATTGCTAACATTTTTCAATAGTATCGGTCCTAGTAGACGACACGAGTAACCGATACTACAGAACACGACACTAGTGTCGGTCATTGTTTACTTCATTCACATCTGACACTAGAAAGAAACACTATAGTGTCGAACAAACATGATCTAACAAAAACGACACTGTAATGAACATATCAGTGTCGGTCGTGCTGACATTAAGAATAACCAAAACTAGTATTTTTAGCAGTGTCGGTTTTTGGTGCCTTAGGTTAGACGACACTGCTATCACTTATATTGTGTCATTTATGATAATCTCAATATGTTCGACACTGGTAGTTCGTGTATAAATACTCGTCCCCTTCCTCCTGCCTGGGCATTCTATTCGATTCTATTTCATACAGTGTGTTCGTACCGCGGCCGGAAAATTTGGAATTCAAGGGGGGACTGTTTTGATTCCGTTTTTAATCAAAGGATATTGCTCCAGGTGGTAAATCCATGTCATCTTTGAAAGTTTTATGGTCTTATGATGTGGTTTTAATGTAGGTTTAGGGGATATCGCGAGAGGAGTTTGAAGTAAACCTAGCGCATACAGGCATAGATTTAGGGCGCGATTTTTTAGATCTCAACTAATTTTGTTGACCTCTTTGCTTTATACTGATTTGTCTAAGAGTATTACATAGTTAAGTAGCTAGATCTCTAGTTTATATATATAATAAGACCTACACAATGGTGCGGGTGGGGGTAGGGGAGAGAGTGAAAAATTAATTGTATATCTAGTTAATTTTATATCCTCCATGTTATAATTTTTTCTCTCTTCATTTCTTTTCTATTAGTGATTTGTGAAGATGGAGGACAAATCTTGGATGTACAATGGCGCTGGCAGAAATCTATTTCTATATTTCAAAAATGTCACTTCATTTGTCGAAGCCGCTAAGACCAGAAATGTATATATAAAAACAAATAGATTATGGTCTGCATGTAAGAAGCACAAGAATGTTGTAATGTTTGACATGCCCGAAACAATCCGTGAGCATTTGTTGGAAAATAGTTTCATTGTGAACTACTCAATATGGACCAAACATGGAGAGACACAAGCATCACCAAGCAATGGAGAACAAGTTGGGATTGGATACAACAAAGAGAGGGTAAGAGGTGAAGACAACATCGAAGAGGCAAGGTCAGAAGGAAACAACACAGAACAATTATTACCAAAATCGAACAATTTGCCAACTATCACATACCTTGCAAAGAAATTGTTGTCACTATTGACACTGGGCATACAAAAAATACACGCTTGACTGAAACACTGCATATTGTACCGCAAAGTGTACATAAATGATGTGAGATGTCAAATGTGCAATACAAGTTGGTACAAAAGGAAAGATCAAAGTGACGATTTAGGTTCTGTGGATCAGCAAAAAAGAAAGAAAGGGAGGAAGATGAAGAAAAGAATTGGTAGCGGTCTAGATGACCTAAGAGGTCGATGAAGGAAAAGTTCCAGCACTTGTGATGTGATACCTGCCAGTAATAGATCGATTGAAGCGACTATTCTTCAACTCTAGAGACGCTGAACTCATGATCTAGCATGCGGCCTTTGATGGGCGCAAAAAGGACAGGAAGCTTCGGCACCTGGCAGATGCTCGATAATGGAAAACCTTTGACATTAACCATCTTAAATTTGCCAGTGATCCAAGAAACTTAAGGCTAGGCTTAAGTACTGATGGAATGAATCTCTTTGGTGAGATGATAAACCCACATAGTACTTGGCCAATGATTCTAAGCCTATACAACATACCTTCATGGCTGTGTCACAAGAGAAAGTATCTTATGTTCCTTATTTCTGGTCCTAAACAAGCTGGCAATGATATAGATGTCTTTTTAGAACCTTTAATGGAGGATATGAAAAAATTATGGAAAGATGGGGTCCGTGTTTGCCATGATTTTTGTTACCAACAATGAAAATCTCGCACGCTTGACACTAACTGGACAGGTTAAAGGGAAGACAAGATGTGTAGTATGTCTGGACCAAACATCACAATGTACATTTCTCACGTAAGTTGGTGTCTCTTATAATATTTATAAGATTAAATAACTTCTAGTAATAATATTTATAAAATTACATAACTTGTAAACATAATATTTATAAAATTATAAAATTACTACTACTGCTTACAATAACTACTCTTACATGTCCGAGTCCTCCATGTCGAAGTCCTCTTCATCCTCCTCTTCCTCCTTTTCTTATTGAACAGCTGACTTGGCCACCTCGATCCACCTCGATGGAGAAGCGCTTGATGCTCGCCTCTGCTCCCTGGTCGCCGCGTTGGGATGGGACGCCAGCTGAACTAGGGTGTCGAAGGGGAAGTCAGGCTGGCATACCTTATTGCAGACAATATGCGGTCTGCAACTGCCTTCGCCAGATCTCGGTGCTCCGACTAGATCTTTTCAGCGAGCCAACTCAGCATCCCTTCCAGCGGACCCATGGCATGGAGAAAATGGGTAGGAGAACCCCCTTGGAAGGGACCTCTAGACTCCCCAGCTTCAGATTCTTCACGGCACCGTTCATCTTCTTGAAGATGTCCGATGCCATGTCTGTATGAAGCCAGAGGGACACCCGCAGAGCGTCAAGATCTTGGCAAAGCTTGACGAGTCGTGCCTCCATCTCTTGAAGCTGCCTCTCCAATTGCAGTTTCTGGGACGCCATCTAAGAAGCGCACGGACCAACAGAGACGAAGATGGTTCGAACAGATGTAAAAGACGAGATGAGAACACGAGAATGAGGAGAACATTTGCGACCCTTTTTATAGCCCTTGGGTGAACTCCTCACATTCCAACGCTCCATTTCCACTGAGCATTTGACATTCCGACGCTCTAGCTCCACTGAGCGTTCACATTCTGACGCTCCAGTTGGATCCTTCTAGTGGGACCGAGTGTTTTCAATATTATAAATGATAATATGTGACAGTCAATATGGACACTAATGGTGTCGGTCAAGTATGATGTCAGCATAAACCAATAGTACAATGAACAATTGTGTCGTTCAAGTATGACGTCAGCAGAAACCGACATTACAATGAGCGAAAGTGTCGGTCAATTATGACGTCAGCAGAAACTGACAGTAACATAACATACTTCTATTTTTCTGAAAACTAAACTAGAACATGTTTGGCACCGAAACTGTGAACCAAACAACATTGACACAAACCTAACACTGAAACAGGGAACAAATTACAGCACTAGATACACAATCCAAACAGAAATAAGAGTTTGAAACACAATACATTTCTCACATTATCCTACTTTAATAGGTTTGCCACCAATAGTCCTACCATACAACCAACTAAAGCAATGATGACACACACTCCATCGCTAGCACTCTTGTCTTCATCTTTGTGCTTCAACTTAGATAATTCACAAGTCATTTGCGCAATTTCAAGCTTCAACTGTGCTACTTCCATAGACACATAAATTGCTTCCTTCTATTCTTCCTCTGATGGAATCTGAACATGGTGTGGCAAATTTGCAGCCAACCATCTCCTATAGTCCTTTTCCCACTTGTAAAAACCGCACCTCATTGGATCATCCTACAATGAGATTCAAAGCATTCTAAAGAACAGGTGCAATAAAGTAAGTCAAATCAAAGCAGAATTGAACCCTCACCTGTTGATTCTCCTCGCATTTGAAGAAGAATTCGTCGTACGTGTTGGCCTTTTTGCTCTGCAGCCTAATGACCCGCTTTCTACACTTTGGGCAATCCACCAGGGAGAATTGCCTCAAATCTAAGCATGTCGCCAGGCTCTGAGATGTCGCAGCTTTCGCCGAGCTAGATGAAACCGTAGGCTCTGACATGGATCGACGGGAAGAGGCCAGGGACATGGTCCCGCGCCACTTGCCCTCAACGTCGATACTTGGGCTTAGACATTGGTTACCGAGCAATGGGGAACGAAGATGAGCAGGAGAGCGAGCGAGATTCGAGCGAAGGATTAGAATGGAGAGGATGCCGGAGCGCGGGGATAGAAGAAGACAGGGGAAGAGCAATTTTGGTACAAACAAGAATTAGCAATAGTGTCGGTGATGTATGACGTCAGCGAAAACCGACATTACAAATAGCAATAGTGTTGGTCATGTATGACGACAGTGAAAACGGACATTACAATTAGCAATAGTGTTGGTCAAATATGTTGATGTCATCTTTGAGCGACATTTCAGTAGTGAGTACCAATTAACATATCCTAGAATCTTCGATGAACACATGTTGATCATTACAAATTAAAAATATCATTACAAATTACAGTAGTGACATTTTATAAAATCATTACAAATACATGTCTTTAAGAGGTTTGACAGAGCCTAGAATGGCAGGGCCACGTTTACCTCCTACTCAACGGCGGTGATGTCCTCGAAGGCCGGTGCCTCTCACTAGTCTAGCTCGGTCTGCGCCCAGAAGGGAACACAAAAATCAAGTACATGATGTAGGCTAGAAGACTAGGAATATCATGATGCTAGTAATGCAAGGGCGAGAGAAGTTAGATCTGGACATTGTTGATGAGCGTCCGCATGCTCGGTCTTTTACTACTGTAGTGTCGGTAGCTACCTGACCGAAATTATAACATCACTCAGCAAACATTACTTAAAATATTTCAATTTTTTTACCCACCAAATGTTGCATTATTTTGTACAATGTTTTCTAGGCGTATAAGCATTCATATTTCATAATAGAACATATTTTTTTATAAATTTTGTAATCACTTTCAACCTACATTCAACATTTTCTTGTACTCATAACGTACATATGATTGGTAACCTATAGTTCCATTTGAACTAAAAATTTCATTAAAAGACTAAAAAAATTTAAACAGAAATTTGTCAGGTTCCATACATAATGCAATTTACTAAAATCAAATTGTAGATCAAATATCATTATATACGTCAATAAAAAAACTTTAAAGAAATTGTTAAACTTATTAAAAGTGTCTGGCCAGCTTACATCACCGACGCCCAATATTGCAAGGCCAACAGTGTCTGTCTTTTACTTGTATAGTGCCGGTAGGACCTGACCGAAATTACAACATCACTCAGGAAACGTAACTTAAATTATTTCAAATTTTTTTACACACTATATGTTCCATTATTTTGTACAATGTTTTCCAAGATTATAAGCTTTCATATTTCATAATACAACGTATTTTTTATAAATTTTGTAATCACATTCAACCTACATTCAACATTTTTTTGTACTCATAACGTATAGTGCCATATGATTGGTAACCTATAGTTCCATTTGAACTAAAAATTTCATGAATAGACAAAAAAATTCAAACAGAAATTTGTCAGGTTCCTTACACAATTTAATTTACTAAAATTAAATTGTAGATCAAATATCATTATATAAGTCAAGAAAAAACTTTTAAAAAATTGTTAAACTTATTAACAGTGTAGGGCTAGCTGACATCACCGACGCCTAACATTGCAAGGCCAACAGTGTTGGTCTTTTACTTCTGTAGTGTCAGTGAGACCTGACCGAAATTACAACGTCACTTAACAAACATAACTTAAATTATTTCAATTTTTTATGCACCTTTTCAAAGCTTATAAGCATTCCTCTTTCATTTTAGAACATATTTTTTTTATAAATTTTGTAATTATTTTGAACCTACATTCAACATTTTCTTGTATTTATAACGTATAGTGCCATATGATTGGTAACCTATAGTTCCATTTGAACTAAAAATTTCATGAAAAGACTCAAAAAAATTCAAATTGAAATTTGTCAGGTTCATTACACAATGCAATTTACTAAAATTAAATTGTAGATCAAATATCATTATATATATCTAGATAAAACATTAAAGAAATTGTTAAACTTATTAGCAGTGTTTGTAGTGTCTGTTTTTGTGACGTCACGGTGAACAACATTGGTACTCTTATTATATAAGCGGGGCTTGTCACTTCGTTCCACACTAAATCTGGTGGCCTTTTTATTTTCCACGTGACGTCGTTATGCTGCCAAAATTTTTTGCCAGCCCTAAACTCGCCGCCGCTGCTCCCGTCGCTGCTCCTCCGACACCGGTCGTGGCTCGTCGATCATCCTCCTTGGCTCCGACACCGGTCAAGGCTGCGCTTCCTCCTCCGACCTCTAGCTGCGCGTTCACCTCTGACCTCGGCGCCCACTGCGTTTCCTGCTACGGCTCTGGTCTCCTGGCGTCTCCTCTCCCCCTCACCCACTCTAAAACCCTAATGTAAGTACCCTCACCCATTCTTTCTCGGTAAGCCGCCTCCCAGATCCCCCATTCTAGCAATCTGCAAACTATAAATTGCATCACCTCCCACCATTGTTCCTCTCAATTCTTGTGGGTTTGAAATGCTATATGACATTTTTGATGTTTATACATATTATGGTTTAGTTTATGGATACATTGTAAGACCTTCTTTGTCACGAAGGTAAAATTCCTGATTCCTATGTTACTCCTGTGAATTTGATCCGATTCCTGTGAAATTCCTGTGCCACTCCTATGAAATTGCTGTGTGAATAACAATGTCGGTTTGATGATGTCAGCGACCAACACTATTACAATATAGTGTCGGTATTGCTGATATCATCTTTGACCGACACTACTATAACCGACAATACTATGACACCTGTCCTAAATGTTCTTATATATTGGAAGCTTGCTATTGCTATATGACATCTAGATTATAAACATAATGTAGTATAATCAAATTTTAGGCACAATGTATTTATTATAATAGTACTTTTCAGTTGTAGTTGTGCTCGATGATGAAAGCGAACTAAGTGAGATGAGAGTGGCAGCATGGACCATATATATCCTGCGACTTGTGATATCGGATATGTGTTGCCATACGAGTCAAGGACCTTAGAGCGTTGGAAGGCTATTAAATTGGCAACCCGCACTGAGAGCAAAAGTCTTTCTATTCTGTACCCTCTTCTTTTCAATATCCATTCAGATACAATAATATTTTTCTATTTTTAGTACACAATCTCTACAATGGAGGAAGTTGGTGCATCGACACCTGTGGCTTCTTCTCCCAAAAGCTCAAGTAGCTCATCTTCTGAGGAACCTTCCCCTCCCTATCCTCCATGCACATAAAGGCAGCGCCTACCGCAAAAAGACCCCGATTACAATCCAACCGATGAGGTATTTGATAGTCAAATTAAAGCTGTTCATTTTAACTCAAACGAAAATGCCTTATATAACTCTATCTTTCGTGGCATATTCTCGCTCGAAGCACTAGACGACTTAATTTTACTGATGAAGAAGAAGCGACAGTGCCGGCTAAGGACACGATCGCCCTCACATCATCCACTTCATAGAAGACACGAAAGGGTGGTTCCAGGAAAGCCAACAAGCTACATGGTGGAATTTTTACTGTAGAAGCTGTCGACCAATGTGGTGCACCTGTGGAGCCAAAAGGAATCAACGCAAAATGGCATAATGATTGTGGTGTTTTAGTAAGAGAAAAGTTAGGATTACATTTCACGATTGGTGTAGTGTCCCGAAAGAAAAAAAGAATGAATCGTGGGACAACTTGTGCGCAAAATACCTTTTCCCCACAGGTTGCTTTGACTGTGCAAAAAAAAGGCCTCTCTCTATACAATGGGAAGATGCCTTCAGACATTTAGAACAAACCTTAATAAGGATTATGTTTGAAAGGGTCTGACACCATTCAACAAGTTCGGTTTCATCACACCAGATGATTGGAAAGCATTTGTTGAGAATATGACATCTGAGAATGCTTTAAAGACTAGCAAGTCTTTTAAGGAACTGAGTAAAACGAACAAGATGCATCCTAATATCGGTCCAGGTGGATATGCAGCTAAAATCAAACAGTGGAGGCTAAAAGAATAACAGGATCGAGAAGCTGGGATACCGGACCCACTAGAAGGATGCAGTGAACGCACTCGAAACTAGGTCTTGAGTCGATCCAGTCTTGAGTCGATCCAAGTCAAGTGATGATGGGCAATTGATATTAGTGAAGTTATAAAAAAAGCCAAGGAGCTAGCTGCAAAGGAGAAGGAAGGCACCTTTAAGCCAAAGATGAAAAGAGACCAGCTTACTGTTGTTGTTGGAAACGAGGAACATTGAGGTCGTACACGAGCCGTCTCTCCAATGACTGCGTGGAAAATAGGGTTCTCGGACGATGCGAGCAGCTACAAGAAGCGTGATCCACAACAAGGATGATGAACACGAGAAGTGAATAGAAAACTTCCTTCAATTCCTCAAAAAAAATCCATAGTTTGTCCAACCATTTGCCGTATCGAATGTCCAAATCAGTGCCAACAACATCGAGACTACTCCAACTACTAAAAACCTGCCTCCAAGCAGCCATGGGTCCGCGCCTGAACCGATACCCGGTGGATGATATAATCGAGAATACTCCTTGCTAATTGAATATGGCTCTTGATAGGAAAAGGAGCATCAAGGTTGCAGAAGGCATTGCAATGCCTGGTCGTACATTTCATACTGTATCTATTCCACCAGAGTGTGCAAAGGTGCAACTAATCAGGTAGTAGATGACAAGTATCTTGATTTTAGTCTCGATTATCCTGATGAGGAAGAGGGGATTGACACTCTCGGAGATGCCGTTAATAATTTTGTCCTTTGGCATCGACGAGACATTGTTTTGCAATCTACGGTTGAAACGACACCAGTGTCTCGACCTACTCCAGCACTTTCGCCTCGGTCTTCTCCAACAGAAGAGAATGAAGGTGCTGGTGTTAAGGAGACTATCATGGACCCCCTCCGCCTCCCGAGAGAGATCCTAATCTTCCATCAGGTCATATTAACTCTCAATGGGTGGAGATGGGCCACACAATCGATCTGGCCTCAAATCAACACGACTCAAACCCCGCAATCACAACACCAATTCTCTGGTTATCAACCATGGGCACACGATTGACCTCGCCAAGAAGGCTAATTCCAGCCTGCAAATCAAAGAACACAAGCAAGAACAAGGAAGAACGCAACTCAATTGCGAAATCTGAATTAAATCTCAAAGTTGGAAAACCAACAAACCGTCAAACGATGAAACTGTTTTATAACAAAGGAAAACTAATCAAAACCTACCTCTAATGAAGGCGCTACTGTTTATATAGAGGTTGGGACGTCCTTAGGGGGAACCATATCTAGAGCGTCCAAAACGGAGCTCGTATGAGACCGGGGCATCGTTTTAGTGCAGGCTGCTCCTGGAGTCCGAGTCAGATTCGAACCCGAGTTGTTTCGATCTCCTCTAGAGTCAACGTGCGGTTCTGATCTTGAGCATCTCTAAATCCTTCTTCATGATTTTCTTAACTCTCTCCAATGTTTCTAATCATGATAAAGTTATTAGGTAGCAATCAATTCTCAAAGGAAGGAAGACATGTATTTAGGAACGAGCTCACCTCTAATCTCAACTGTCATGTGTGAGTTTCATCAATACTAATTTGAGAATTTTTGTGTGTATTTAAAGGAGTGATATCCTCAACATCCTCCCCTTCTTGTTTTGGAGTCGTCCTCGACTCAAGTTCATTATCGGGATCTGCAACCTGCATGAAAAGGTGAAGGCCACAGGTGTATTTGAACACAATCACTTAGTGGCCCAAAGATCCTTATAATCTCATCATTCTCCCCTTTTTGATGAAAAGCTGTCCTCGGCTTGCTCCCTTGGGTATCATGATACTTCTGCAAATGGTTAGTAATAGGAGCGCAAAAATAGCTAGAAAGATCACGACATGCAAACATGGCATCTTTGCACACTAAAGCATCACATGGAGTATTTTTATCATAAAAATTAGCAAAATAATTTTTCTAAGAAGCCATAAAGTGTGTTGTATTAGAAAAACTAGATAAATATGACATGACATTTTGTATTTCTATCATCTAGTTTATTATTTATTTTCACCATGTAAGAGGATTTCAAATTTGAGCAAATATAAACTCTATGCATCATAAACACACCTCTATGATCAAAGTTGCCTGTAACATAAAAATAGGTTCTAATTAACAAAGGCAATTCAGGTTTAGAAAATATCATCCTCTCTACTATAGCAAGGTCACGAAAAGAATCATATTCAATATAACCCACAGTGTTTGGAGAAGATAGCAATTTCAGCTCATCATTTTCACATATCGTATTTATTCGCTTCTTGTTGCATAGTAAGAATAAAAATATCAGCACACAACCTTTTCTTATCACAAGAACTAGTGGGTAAATCAAACATTGACAAAGATAAATAGATAATAGGTGAAACTAGCGGTTGCTTTACAAAAGTAGGATAGACAAGAAATTTCAATGCAACAAAAATATTTTTATCTTTTGTAGATCGATGTTCAATAAGTTTCTTCTCACTTTCAGCAATACCTTTTGGCGTGCTATCATCAGTCTCATCTTGGGCTATGCATGGAACATTGTGTATCTCTTCTTTCTCCATGTATGTATCACTTTCATCTTCTTGTTTGATCTCAATTTTCTGCAAAATATTAGATGCAATAGGAGGTACAGTAGAAAGCTCCTCCTCCAAAGAGTGTTCATCACAACTAGTCATAGATTTCAAAGATGTATCAACAAAAATTTTTCTCATTAAAATTTTAGTATCACTCCATGTCCGAGGATATTTTTTTGTTATATATAAATATTGCCACAAAGTTAAAGCATGATCAACTAATGCATGACCAACATTCAAAAGCTTTCTCCTTTCACTCATACAGCATTGTCCAAATAGATTATCCATCTTTCTTTCCCGAGCAATATATTTAATAGAATCTAAATCATCATATAAAGGAACAGATGAAAGAATATAATTACTCATGGAAGGAGAAGATGTTGCAATGGTCTAAACCTCATGCGTCTTTTGATTATGTGCAACATCTTTTTGCGGTGGATTACATCTTGTTTTAGTGTAGGCTGCTCTTGGAGTCCGAGTCATACTCGAACCCGAGTTGTTTGGATCTCCTCCGGTGTCGAACGTGCGGTCCTGATCTTGAGCATCTCCAAATCATTCTTCATGCTTTCCTTGACTCTCTCTAATGTTCGACATGTGTTATAAACGAGCTCACCTCTAATCTCAACTGTCGTGCGTGAGTTTCATTAATACTAATTTGAGGACTCTTGTGTGTATCTAAAGGAGTGATGTCCTCATCAAGACATGAGCATGAGGCAGCTGCTGCTGCTGAGGGACCTATCATAGACACCCTTCGCCTCCTAAGACACATGAGCATGAGGCTTCTCTTGTTGAGGGCCCTATCATGGACCTCCTCCGCCTCCCGAGACACATGAGGATGAGGGTGTTGCTGAGAAGCCTATTCATGACCTCCCTACGCCTCAACCGACATGTGCTAAGGACATAACACCAGCAAGAGTATAGGTCAGCACCTTCTATTAAATTGTATGTTAACCAATAAAGTGTAGAACACATATTAATGTTTTCTTTTACAGTTGAAGCGTACCTCCAGGGTATGAGACAACCATACACATATGAGAAAAAGGAACTGGTGGATCACACGCCTCTGATGCCCAAGGGTCTTTCTGAAGGATCTTGGGATCTTACAGAGGAAGATTTTCTTGAGTTCAAACATGGCATGCCACTATTACGGAGCCGTATGTTCAAGGAGAAGGACTGGATGATGCGTAGATTTCACGGGTGATACTTAAAAGCATGTGCTAAAGGTGTTTACTTTACCCAAGCTAAGATTCTTGGGGAACTTTTTAACACTGTGCCAATGGATCTACATGTGCCTTTTGAAGATATACGTGGCCTCTGTCGACTCCAGAGATTGGATGCCACTCTCATAACCATATGGTGCTTGTAAGTGTTTCAAACAATAATAACTTTATAATTAATCATTCTATTAATAAACACCATAATTGACTATGTATTATTTCATGTTTTTAGAATGTGTTTTCACTCTGGTGCGCATAAGAAAGTCAGGTACCTTAAGTTAATAGCAATACACCAATCAACGATCAACATCCCTATGGGCCAACATGAATTGAAGGGCAAGACGAAGATTCAACAAAAAGTGATCCAGAAGGTGTTGGTGCAAAATGCTAGGGATGTTGCATCAGCCTACATAGGTAGGGCCATGTACGATTGGCGGGACAGGGAGTGCATCATGGCTCCTTATAACTTTTAGTGAGTATGCCTTCCTCTATCACTTACTTAACCTACTTTTCACTAATAAATTGAAACACTAACATGATTAAGTGTACTTTTGTTATAGCGATCATTGGATTGTTTTCATGATATATCCAAAATATGGGAAGGCCTAGGTATTTGACTCCATTGATCGTGAGAGGAGCACCTACAACGATTTCTTGAAAGTCCTTGATGCGTAATGACCTCTAATATCATTTTAATTCTTTAGCGATCTGATATTCATAATCATGACACAATATTTCTTATCGGTGACAGCTCTTACAAGTTCTACATCAAACTTGGAGGACAACACCATCCAAAACAGAAATAAAAAATGTCGTACAAAACACATTTTCTAGTACTACTACACCATAATTTAATAATCTATATCACTATATTTTTGTCTATATCTTTGAGACCTTTAACCTTTCTATTTTGTTCCCAAAGTGTGCAAAACAGGCTCCTAACAGTGTGCGGTGCAAATACATAGAAGCTGGCTCTCGAAAATACATGATATGCCCAAGGAAGATTATGTATAGAAAAATGTAAGTACTTGCAGTTTTAAAACTATTGTTATATGCATTTCCACACTTTATTGATATTTGTATTTTAGTAATTACTAATTATGTTTTTAATATTGGCAGCCAGACAAGCAGGTGCATGAAAGCCAATTTGATGAAGCCACACTCAATGACATTGCATCTCGGATGATCCGCTTTATGATGCATGAGTTTATTCATCCAATGGGTAAATATTATAACCGAATAGGTGATGTGGCAACACATCAAGAACTTGCTAATTGGTGCAGAAAATATAACAATGCTGAAGTAATTCGGTAAAACTTTGAGGCTGGGCAGAAGAGGATTAATGAACAAGACCGGAGTTGGCCGAGCAAATAAAATTTTAGTTGTTAGTTCTATGTGAAGTATGTATGTTCATGTATATGTGTAAATATAAGCTGCTGTAGTGGATGAACTTGTGTACATATATGACCCTAAATATTCACTTTGTGAATACATTGTCTCTGTCAATATATTTTATTAATCTATTATTTGCATTTAATTTATGTTATTCAGATGGCTCTTATTCAAATATTTGAAAGTGTCGGTTTTGTGACGTCACAAAAACCATAGTGGAAATATCAGTGTCGGTTCCATGACGTCATAATAAATGATACTGTTGTTATTGTAAATCAGTGTTGGCCGAATGACGTCAAGAGAGCGACACTGGTGTAACTAATAGCTGTGTCGGTCAGATGATATCATACTGTCCGACACTGCTGTTGTTGTTGCTAGTGCTGGTCCCGCGGGCATCATCTTAACCGACACTGAAGACACTGCTATCCGTGTCGGCTAGATGATGTCATTTGACCGACACTAATAGTTTTATTTAGTGTCGGTTTCTTCAACCCGACATTGATTAACGTTTACATGAGAAATGTCGCACAATTTGACCGACACTGCAGAACCTTATGTTCCAACATTGAAGGGTCTTTTCGTGGTAGTGCGACCGTTGCAACGACCGGTCTGGGGGTGGCTCAAGCAACAAGAGGCCCAAGAAGAGTCGGCAGCACGACGACGAGTTTGTGGGCGTCACCGAGCGCCAGCCCTGACCCCAAGCAAAAAAGCCGGCCGACCACAACAACCACTTCGAGAAGCTGCTCGATAAGCCCTACACCAACCACTCGACCCCCATCATGCACACACTCCAAGACTGCCACATGATGAAGCGATTCTTCAAATGTAACTTTCGTCTCGACTCCCGTCAACCTCAACGTCCCGACCCTCCTGCAATGGAAGCTGAGGGCAACGCCGACACTGCCTTCCCCGAGCTTGAAGATTGCCAGATGATCTTCGGTGGTCGATGGCTTATGAGTCTCGGTGCCACCAGAAGCAGACCTAGCGAGAATTCAATATCGCCGACCCTGCTGTCCCGACCTACCTCAAATGGTTGGAGGCTCCGATCACCTCGACAGGTCTGATCACCCGACCACGTGCCTCAGCTGGGGCGTCTTCCCCTAGTGCTCGACCTGATCATCGGCACCCCGCGCCTCATCAAAGTCTTCATGGACGGCGGCAGCGCCCCTAACATCCTCTACATCGACACATTCAAGGCTATGAAGCTCTCGAGGGCAGCGCAGTGCCCTTGGGCCGGTTCACCCTCTCGGTTATCTTCAGCGACCATGACAACTTTAGGATCGAGAAGCTCTCCTTCGAGGTGGTGGACTTTGTCGGCACCAGCCTTCGAGCTCAGCCGCCCCGCATCTCCAGCGGTGGAGGGTGGAGCCTGGCCCATCGGCTTCCATGGGAAGAGGTCGAGGGCAGCTCCCTCGGCTCCTCAGCAGGGGCAATCGGGGATGACACAGGCACGTCCTCACCGACCACCATCTCGTCTCCCCTAGCACTGGCAGCTAAGGGACGAAGGTCTTCTTCAGCTGCCACCTCCTCCTGGCCGACACCAATGAAGCCACACGAGTCTCGCGCCGAGCCAAGGCCTACGTCATCATCGACAATGAGCTCTACAAACGGAGCCCCAGCGATATCCTCCAACGCTACATCTCTCAGGAGGAGGGTTTACACTTCCTCGACAACATTCACTCGAGCATTTGTGGTCATCACGCTGCCCCGAGGACCCTGGTCGGGAAAGTTTTTTGCCAGGTGTTCTACTAGCCCACTGCAGTCTCCGATACCGAGCAGCTCGTCCGTTCTTGCAAAGGCTGCCAATTCTATGCTCGACAAATACACCTGCCGGCCCAAGAGCTCCAGTCAATCCCGATCACATGGCCATTTGCAGTCTGGGGCTCAACATCCTCGAGCCATTCCGAAAAGCGCCCCAGGTCTTCACCCACCTCTTCGTCGCCGTTACAAATTCAACAAGTGGATTGAGGCCAAACTGGTGCCCTGCATCAGCTGCGACCGAGCGGTCGAATTTTTCCACGACATCATCTATCGATTTGGGGTCCCGCACTCCACCATCACCGACAACAGCAAATAGTTTACAGGTCAACAGTTTCATGAATTTTGCGAGGAGTACCACATCCGGCTTGACTTCACCTCCGTTGCCCACCCGAGGACTAATAGTCAAATTGAGCGCGCTAACGGGATGGTGCTCAAGGATTGATGCCCCAAATATATGACTACGTCAGGCAGGCGACTGGACGGTGGGTCCAAGAACTCTCGTTTGTGTTGTGGGGTCTACGGATGACTCCCAGCAGAACTTCGGGGTTTACCTCCTTCTTTATGACTTTTGGAGCAGAGGCTGTGCTGCCAACCGACCTCGACTATAACTCCCTGAGGGTCCGAGCCAACGACGAGGAGAGGTCAGAAGCAGCATGGCAGGACGCCTTGGATCAGCTGGACGAAGCACGCGGAGTCGCCATCCTATCGGTCGGCCAAGTACCAGCAGACTCTACGATGGCTACATGCACGACACATCAGGGTCGGGCCTTCAATGTAGGAGATCTTGTCCTCAAGTGGGTCTAGCTCAAGACTGAACACCACAAGTTGTCTCCCCCCTAGGAAGGGTCGTACGTAATCAAGCGAGTTCTAAGGCCCGGCGCCTACAGGCTGACGACTGAGAGCGGCAAGGAGCTAGCCGGTGCCTGGAACATCGAGAACCTGCGTCAATTCTATGCATAATAAAATCAGCTAAGTTTTTGTGCATCCCTCGTTTTCCTTACTGTTTTGGACAGCGAAGCGCAGCCGATCCAGCTGCCCTTCACTGCCTAGGGGCTAGTTTTGGTGTCCCACCCGGAGATCGGAACGTCCAACCCCTCCGCTTTTCGTTCTCAGGCCCCGTTCCTCAGTTTTTCGTTCTAAGGATCCGCGCCTTAGTCTTTGCTTTAAGGCTTCGCGCCTCTTTTCATTTCCTTGGGGCCCAACCGTGTCGAGCTTTGCAGGTAACCTTCGGATGTGCTAAGTAAACCTCGAGCACTTTTGTTTAAGTTTTTCTCGCAGCTAACGGTCGATGACCCAGAGTTGGTGATGCTCTACAGCTGTATCGAGCCCGACACTTGACCCTACGAGCTACACCCGATCCGATCGTTTGATCAATGCCCAATGGAACTCGAAAAATGTTAAGTGCAACGAATTCATGAAAGTACAGAAAAGGTTTAGAAACTTGCTTATTTACATGATAAAAGAGTTCATTACTGGACCTCCCACGAAAGATACTACGACTAATCCCTACAACGCCTAAGAGCCCCGCGACAGGTGCTTGAACCGCTCCCGAAGAAGGCTTGGCCCATTGAAGCTGGTGACAATCTCTCGCGTGGGCTGCATGTCCTCTCGCAGCTTCGCCATCTCCTCGTCCAAAGTCCCCACGGCAAAGCCTTCGGCGATGCACCCGAAGTCAGTGTCCAGGTAGTGAGAGCTAGTTAGGGCCAAGGCCAGCAAGGCCTCGTCCTCGAGTGCGACCATTAGCTCGACGCTGATGAGCCCTGGGAGCTGCCGCAGCACGTGGGCCACGTACTCCGCCGAGAGGGAATCTTCATGCACGCCGTCGAAGATCCGGTGAACCATGTGGCGAGCCACCCTCCGCAGCGTCTGGAACTCACCGACTGCATCTGTAGTAAATGCGGCCGTTCCGGGGCCGACCCCTACAACAACCCAATGAATAGAAAGGTAAAGACTTAGCATCTTGCCCCTTCCCTATGGCTTCGACGCTGGCCTTGGCCTCGGTCAACTCCACCCAGAGCTGGGCGATCGTCTCCTCCCTGGCCATCCGAGCCGCCAAGGCCTCGGCAGCGGTCTGCTGCACCTCCTGCAGCTCCTTGAAGAGTTGATCGACCCCCTCCTTGGCCGCGATGCGCTCCGCGTGGATCGCGTCCTGAGCCTCAAAGGTGCGGCGGCAATTATCCTCCGCCCGAGAGACGAAGCTCTCGACGTTTTCACGGCCTCCTTCGGGGGCGGCCCGGAGGTCTTGGAGCCTCTAAAGGCATGCTGGGCGGCCTACTACCGAAGCTCCGCACCAAATTTAAAACTCCCATCAGACCCCGACCCTTAGATGGTAAAGAATTGGGAAGTATGGATCAACTTACTTGCAATTATTTCCTTCGCAGAGGCGAGATCGGAGGCAAGCCTCCTATTCTCCGACCGTGCATTCATGGCGTCCAGTTGAGCCTGGTTGGCGTCGAGCGCAATCCAGCTCGACTCTCGGGCGGTGATGAGCTGGTGTTGGACTGGATCACGGCGTCCCTCGACGCATCACGGCCTTCCCTCGCCCTCTCCAACTCTTGCCGAAGAGTGTCGACCTCGGCCTGCAACCCGAAGCCACCTAGCGGCCGGCGCACCGCCCTGGCAATGGTGTCCTAAAAGCAGTGCGATTCAGCGCCACAACACACATGTTCGACTAAAAAACCTAACTGTTCAGAAAGTTACCTGACACCTCAGCAAGTATGGATCGTCGAAAAGCTTCCGGCATTCGGTCATGTCCATGAGCAGTTTGCCGAGGCCGGTGCACGCCACGTAGGCAAGGCGGTAGATTTCGACCATCCGGTCGTCAAAGACCTGGAAGGTCCCTGCCACGGCTTCGATTGAGGGGCCACCTCCGTCCTTGCCCCTTGGGCGCTCGAGGACGAGGGCTCGGACGCAGCTGTAGCAGGCAGCGGTGTCATGAGTGCCACCGCCATCTCCTTCTCGCCCTCCTCCTGGGCCTTGCCCCCGGCCTCCGCTGCACCGGCTGGATTCACTTATGCTGCCGGTTCCTCGGTGGTCTCCGAGGCCGGCTCCTGTGGGCCCACGGTCGGGTCGGCCGGGGCAATCTCTGGCTGCTTCCCGACAGCCTCCAAGCTCAGCCCACCTGCATCTCCAGCGGTGGTGGATCGAGCCTGGCCCGCCCCCTCTCCCTGGGAAGAGGCCGAGGGCATCTCCCTCGGCCCCTTGGCAGGGGCAGTCGGGAACGGTGCAGGCACGTGCTCGCCGACCACTATCTCGTCTCCGTCCGACGCTGGCAGCCGGGGGAGAAAGGTCTTCTTCAGCTGCCACCTCCTCCTAGCGTTCATCAGCGGTGGATGGGGAAGGAGACAGCAGGATCACTTCGCCAGCCGTCGGAATGGAGGCCGGCGGGTCTTGAACCGTGGCCGTCGGCGGTGGCGTTGTGGCACGCGCCACAGCCCCAACGCCGGCATCAGCCTGCTCACCGCGGCGGTGCGTATGGCGGCAATCGACGATGGAGCCTTGCAAAATCTCGAAATAGGTTCAGTGCACGAACTAAACCAAGTAACTTTAACGACTAAGTTCAGATGCAGGAACTTACGCTTTTGACCGAGGGTCTGGAATTTTTGTCCCTGGGGCGGCGTCTGCTGGCTGGCCCCCGGGGCCTGTAACGTCCCCGCCCCTGCCGCCTAGACCGCAGCAGGAGCTGGAGGGACCCCAGAGTCGACGACGACGCTCTCCGAGCCCTCTGTCCTGGACTTCTTCAGCGCGGGCGGCATCACGTCCTCGAAAGAAGCCGAGCTCCCCACGTGATGGCGGCGTCCAGCTGCGACTCGACAGCTGCAGACCAGGTGCTCGTTGGTGGCGGGGACCCGGCAGACGGCATCTCGCCGAACCCTTGGATCTGAGGGGCCGTCGATGGATCGATCACCAGGCCTGAGCTGAGATACAAGGCCAAGGCTCCGCTCCGCCGCTTTCAAACGACGGCCTTCTTCATCCGTGCCAGGGCAGCGGACAGGCCCGCTGCACTCGTCCCAACCACTCCCGGGCTGCCTGAGCCCGCGCCAGCTGCGGCCAAGGACGTCCCCACGGTGCGCATGGCAGAGGATAGACCCTACGATGACAATGGCGGCTAAGTCCACGACTTCTACCCACATCCGACCCTAGCTATACTACGAATTTAAACAAAGAAGACAATGGAGAATCATCTTACCAGGGTGCGGCAATCCTTATCCAGAGGCAGCAGCCCCTTGGTCATCTCATCGGCGACCTCCCCCTCAAGCAACTTCACCACCCGCCTCGCGACACTCTTCTCCGACTGCTCCCTCCCGTCACCTCCCGAGTGTCGTCGCTAGGCTCGGTGTACTCGTTCAGCATCCGAACCCAGAGGCGGAGCGGCTGTGTGCGGCGCCGCAAGAACGTCGCGATGACGGTGGCGCCGTTCAGCCCCGCAGCCCGCAACTGCTCGATCTGAAGCAGGAGCGGCCCTAGAGCCATCCTCTCATCGGCCGAGGGCTTCACCTTCCACGTGTTGATGATCTCGACGGGCGCATCGCGGAAGGGCGAGAGCCTGTGGTCGGCGTTGGCTATGTAAAACCAAGCATCATGCCAGCTTTTCAGTGAGGTCTTAACGGCACATTGATGTACTCCTTGGCCTCCGTGTTTTGGAGCATGATCGCGGCGCCGCCGGCACGCCTCGTAGCGCCGCCCTCCAACCATTGGCTGACACGGAAGAAATAGCGTCAGAGGTTGAAGTTGGGCGCAACTCCCAGAAATGCATCGCAAAGCATGATGAAGACAGCGATCTGCAGGACACCGTTGGGGTGGAGATGGTGGAGGCACACGCCGGAGTAGGTGAGCAGCATACGGACAAAGAAGCAGCATGGCAGTGCCAGCCCGCGCTTGTGGAATGTGAGGAAGCTGGTGGCTTTACTCGCCGCCGACACCTCCTGGCCCTCTGCCACCTGCCATTGGGCGACATCCTTCGTCGGGAGCAACCCTGCATCGGTGTATGACTAGAGCGTGCCCTCGGAGACGATCGACTTCTTCCAAGCAGCGGCCATGGCGATGGCGACAAGAACGACGATGGCGGCGATGGCGAAGAAAGAGATGGAGGTGAGCGCAGGCACAACGACGGCGAGTGCGAACACGGCGGTGACAAGGACAAAGACGGTGAACTTGTATGCAAGGGCAGGAGGAGACGAACCGGTTGAAAGCAAAGGAGGCAAATGGCCGAGTAGATTTTGAAATCCCTCACACCGTCCTATTTAAAGAAGACGATGAGGGTGTGCGTTTCATGCCCCCATGACCCCCTACGCAGGACACGATGACGAAGAAAGAGATGGAGGCGAGCGCAGGCATAAAGACGGCGAGTGCGAGCGCAACGGCGACAAGGACGAAGACAGCGAACTCGTGTGCAAGGGCAAGAGGAGACTAAGCAGTTGAAAGCAAAGGAGGCAAATCGCTGGGAGGATTTCAAAATCCCTCGCGTTTTCCTATTTAAAGAAGAGGGGGAGGGCGAGCGTTTCACGCCCCTCATCATGGGTGTGCAAGATGACGCGTACCCACGACTCCAGCACCCCTCTCACTGACAGGTGGAGCCGGCGCCACCTCGCCACCTTCGTCATGAGGGATGTGTCGTGTACTCACTTGATACGCTAGTTAATACCTGACAGCGCAAGTTGGACGGGACGTCCGTGCATGAATCGGCGCGCTCCAAGAACCGTTCGATCGACACCATCTGACCGCCCAAATTGTCTGACAGTTACAACTCCCAGGCGCACTATCCGCCATCCATGTGGACGTCGCAGAACCATGCGATCACCAGAGCAGTTACTGGTGTCCGTTACTAACACCATCGGTTCAAATCCCACAGGCCCATGCAGCCGAGGGCCGGCTGCCAAATCGTTTGGCCGGGCACCTGCCCAGAGCGCTGATCATGGGACATGGCCAGTCCGTCTGGTCTGACCTAGACGCGATGCTGATCATGAGATATGTCTAGTCTAACCGGCTCAATCTTGACATCCATCCTGAAACTCAACCAACAACGAAAGCTGGTTTCGACCATCCTCGGTGGATGGGAAATTCCATCTTGAGGATTAAACCCCCCGACCGACCCTTGGGATCGCCCGAGGGCTATGCCCTACGGGCACGCTCGCGCGCCCCAGTAGGATTTCTATGCACAGAGAACGAAGATAAAACCCACGACCGACCCTTCGAATCGCTCAGGAGCTCGGAGGCTACGTCCTACTGGCGCGCTCGCGCACAACTGCAGGATCAGTCATCGAAGCTCTTCAAGAATTAGCCCAACGCTGCCTCAATGGAGATTGCAAACGGCGCAAGACTCGGGGGCTACCGTCGGGATTATGGAACCCGGGTACCAATGGACCCAGAGTGAATATGAAGGCCCAGCCATGGATTACGGCCCACGCCCGATGTTCAATCCACGAAGGACTTCACTGCACCAAGCTACGAATAGATGACCTGACCCCTCGGGGTCAGGATCGCCCGAAGACGCCAGCCCGACCTCCGGAAGGTCGGGATCAGATTACGACAAAGCCCAGCCGACCAATGGCTGGGGGTCGGCACCCCTTCCTGACCCCCAAGGGTCAGCGACCGCCTTAATGGTCAACTTCTGATAAGCGCAGAGATTCCTGACAACGTACAGCAAGAGATAAAGCAACCTTGCCAGAGGTAAAGCAATCCAGAAGGAAGGTAAATTGATCCGACGGGGGGTAAAGCAATCCGATGAATGGTAAAGCTAAAAGGCAAAGTGACCTTTATCCCCTACGACTGGACAAAGGACGATCGAAGGACACCGACACGCTGCTCCAACGTCAGCAGGTGCCAAAAGATCAACCTCGTAGAAGACCGCGGCCTCACCCGTCAGGGGGTGCTCAATTTCGTAGACGCCAAGTTTTGTAACCCCGGTTCGACCCCTATATAAAGAGGTACCGGGGGGCCTTAGATGACGAGATTCAACAATTTACGATACACACACCACATACGCGTGCTATTGTTCTTGCTCGAGCAAGAGCACTTCCTCCATTGTACTCCTGTTATGACCTTATACAATCCATCCACTCCCTGGACGTAGGGTATTACACCTCCAAGGTGGCCCGAACGATGTTAAACTTCGAGTCTTCTGTAGACTAGGCCATATCGATACAAAGAGCGCACCAAATCCCTCTTCAAATACGTAAATTATACTGTGTCGGTGGTCAGAACGCTATGACAAGTCACTACCAAGTCACCACAGGTAGCTAGCAAAAGGTTAGCATAATATCAGAACTAAGTTGCAACCAAAACAGATCAAAGTCATTCCCTAATATCCCAATCACTCAGCTGTGATGCATCAATTGGCCATCATTAAGTTGAAATCATCGATGGAGTAGCCACCGTTTGTCTCATCGTCGTTGTAGCCATCCTCATGGTCATTGTGGTCAGAGCCGCCATTGTCAGCACCATGATGTCCAGTGCTGCCATTGTCATTATTGTTGTGCATGCCATGATCAGATATGCCGTTGTTGTGCATGTCATCCGCTGAATGAGAGACTACATTTGATAGTCCAAGAGCCTGCATAAACCATTTGCAAGTCTTAAATTTCGTTGTGTAAGATACATGTTGCTCTTACTTTTTAAAAATAATTTATGGCGCATATTGTCATAAAAATCAACGGGCATACCACAGATAAGGAACTTATCTAATAATTCATCACCCCTATTTGACAAACAAATTGTTTTCTGACACCTTACCATTTACTTAAACCAAGATTGTTGTTTAAGGCCATGATATTCAACAGGAAGCCACCGGTTCACTGCTGCAATTCATGTTGGCATTCTGCCTGAAACAATATCAATTCCTTAGGTGCAATGAACTCTAGATTTGAACTGAATTAAAAAAAGGATAAATATTGAACCTGGTGACGACGAGCATCAATATCTTCAAGGCGCTTTAGCAGATCACTTGGTGGTTCCTTTCTAAAATCCGCATAAAACCTCTGCAATTGAAAAGTACACAAATGAATGTGTTGTGTTCTCATGGAGTGATTGATCAACACTGTCAACCATCCTGTAAAAGCACGAGCATAGGCTATTGGCTGCTCATCGAATGTAGGTGGAAGATTGCCACCTAGGTCAGCCAACATATCATCCATATGTGTAGGTGTAGTAGAGGAGGAGGACGTATCGATGATGTTGATGTCCTCATGATCTCCCCCTTCTTGCAATTGAATCGTCCTCGACTCTAGTTCATCTTCTTCACCCAAATATGGCTTCAAAACTTGCAGGCAGATCAAGCTTATATGCATTCTCATTAATTTTTAACAAAAACCGGTCCATCAGCTTTAGGCATCAACGTAGACTTTCTTAACTCTGGAAATCTATCCTTTCTTAAATCTAACCAAACCAAATCTCCTGGTTCAAAAGATAATTGCTTTCTACCTCTGTCACTAGCAATAGCATGCATGCGCTCGATGTTTTCTTTAGTTGTTTCATACAGTTTTAGCATCAACTCAGTATGTTTCTTAGCATCAAGATTTACCTTTTTCAGATGTCGGGAAAGGCCTTAAATCAATAGGAGCACATGGTTTGAAACCATAAAAAATCTCAAAAGGGCACATCTTTGTGGTAGAATGCAGCGAACGATTATAAGCAAACTCAATATGAGGTAAACATTCTTCCCACATTTTAATGTTCTGTTTCAAAACAGCCCTTAACATAGTGGATAAAGTTCGATTCACAACTTCGGTTTGACCATCTGTTTGGGGATGACAAGTGGTAGAAAATAATTGTATTTGGCACACCATGCAAACGAACAACTCTCTAAAGAACAAATTAGCAATATGAGTAGCATCATCAGTTTTGTGACATGGGATGAAATGTGCCATTTTAGAAAGCAATATGAGTAGCATCATCAGCATATGGCTTTCAAGTGTGTTATGATTAATAGTGACTTGTATTGCCAAACGGGAGACAACATGTTGTTGAAATGTTTAGGTGATGATGAAGCCAAGGTGGTCACGGGAGAGGTTCATGAAGGCATCTGTGGTATGCATCAATCGGCTCTGAAGATGAAATGGTTGTTGAGAAGGGCCGGTTTCTATTGACCAAATATGGTTGCCGATTGTTTTCGCTACTACAAAGGGTGTGAGAAATGTCAAAAGTTCGAGAATATTCAGATGGCACCCGCTGCCATGATGAATCCCATCATCAAACAATGGCCATTTCGAGGGTGGGGATTAGATTTTGTAGGTCAAATACATCCTCCTTCCTCAAAAGGACATCGCTTCATGTTGGTTGCTACAGACTACTTCACTAAATGGATAGAAGCGGTGGCGCTCAAGAATATGACCCATCAAGAGGTAATCAAGTGCATCACCGAGCATATCATACATAGATTTTTACCCGTTGAGGTAAATCTGGACGCTTTTAGGGTTGCTAAGCAAAATGATTTGTCCATAAGTGAGTATCATAGTTTGATGATGGATTAACATTGATGAGGTGACCGACAAGCGGGTGGAAGCCATAAGAGCCAAGGAAAGGGATAAAGCCCGAGTTGCTAGGGCCTACAACAAAAGGGTAAAGGCTAAGACTTTTCAGCTGGGTGAATTAGTTTGAAAGACAATTCTGCCCGTTGGTACTAAAAGCAACAAGTTTGGTAAATGGTCTCCGAGTTGGGAGGACCAAATAGAAAAATAAAGATCATAGCCGGAAATGCATACATGGTAGGTACCATGCAAGGAAGCCGCTTACCAAAAGCTTTAAATGGTAGATACTTGAAGAAATATTACCCGAGCGTGTGGCAAGACGCTTGAAGAGTTTTTGGCCCATATGCCTAATATTGTCACCTAAGCGGTTTTATGGCCGGTGTGTTCACAAACCATCGTCCTTAGGCATTTTTTGGTTCACAAAATGTTTTATGGTACACAAGTTTTATCAAAAAACAAGGAGCATATGTTGACAACCAATAATTGCACTCTGGAAAAATAGGGAGTTCCAGTTTGGCAAACCCAAACTTGCCAAACCGAAAGTTTCGGTTTGCCAAATCGGAAGTTTCGGTTTTTGCAGCCTCACTATAGCAAAAATGACTAAGTTCTCAACAGAGTGTCCGGCATGTCACCGGAGTATCCGGCAAGCCTTCTTTGGAACTGAGGTTTCGGTTACCGGAGTCTCCGGCCATTTGTCGGAGGTAAAAATTGAAAGTTTCGGTTTTGATTAGACAAGGTTACCAAGAGCAAAATTGTCTACATCAATGCTAACTCTAATTATTTCACAAGATTGATATTTAGACATATTTTCAGGTTACAAATGGGCATATTAACCAAATTTCATAGAAGAATAAAAAGGAGTGGTTAAAGACGAGAGAGAATGAAGTCCAATTCATGATTTGAAGGTTCCACGATGTAACCCTCGTCGAGATGATCGAAATGGATATATGAATGACCTTATTTGAAGCCTGAACGAAGGAGTTACGAGGTTTTCAAGATGCACGCAGGCTACCCCGAGAAAACCGGAAGTTTTTGTTTTGTATTCTGGAAGTTCTGGTTTTGCCTATTTTTAGGAAACTGTTTCAAATATGATTTCTTGCTGATTTACTGGAGTCACTGGCTCTCCACGGGGACAGACCACCCCACCTCTATATAAAGAGAGGCTCACGATCGATTGTGGGCATCCTAATTGACATTATCAATCTACTTTACATATTTTGCATTTCTTTACCCTAGCCCCTCTCTCAAACCCTAATACTCTTCTTCTCATGTCCCGACGGCGATGAAGGGGGTCTAGCTGGCCCGACCAAGCCAAGACCAACCCTAGGAAGTCTTCGTCCACACGGGGTCCTTCTCAGACATCGATAACCAGGTGCTGCTGTAATTCTGCCAAAACCAGAACTTTTGGTTTGGCAAACCTGAACTTCCGGTTTTCACGATCTCCGTTCTGCTTCTGCACATGGATGTGTGTGCATGTTGGCTCGATCCGAGCATCAACACAGATTTAGTAGCAAGCAAGCACTTTCATTTCAAACATATGTCATTCTTCTTATCAACAACAGATTTAGCAATTTCAGGGTTCTTTTAACTTCTGCTGCTTTAGCTACATCATCACGCACAATCGCTTCTAAAGACATAGGATGAAACACAATTTTTCTATCATGGTGCAGAAATGAATATTGATTTGACCTACCATAATGCATAGAATCCCTATCAAATTGCCATGGTCGACCTAGTAAAATATTGCAAGCTTGTATAGGTACGACATCACATTCCACAACATCATGATATGAGCCAATAGCAAAATTAACGCGCACCAATCTTAATGAGGACATTACTAGCATCCACTTTTCTCCACTTTCTAATGAAACTGCAGCTGATATAGTGGGCCCAATTACAAGGAGTAGAGCCAAACAATTGGAGAAGGAAATCCATTCTCAGGTGAACGCTAACCTTGTGGTTAATAATCAGATTAATTTAAATGAACCTGTTCTGTTGAGTATTTGTTTTAATGTTCTTAGGAATGATGGTGTGCATGAACGGACATGG
>BCLF01000082.1:70152-88463 GCA_001602275.1 Zoysia japonica | reverse complement strand
AAAGAATCATCAAGTGTTCATGCACCAAGAGAACCACCTCAAGTGCCCTCTACACCAAGCTATCAAGAATCGCCTACATCAAGTGGTACACCACCATATCCAACAATGACATCAAGAATTGAAGAAGATTGCAGCTCTCCGCTCCGTCTACAAGACACCGTCATCTCAAAATAGAAAACCATACAAGATGCTCAAGACGTCTCTCCACCGCAAGCACCATGACAAGAGGCTCCAAAGAAGCACAAACCCATTCTTCGAGCTCACGGAAGTGACTTGATCAATGGGAGTCCCTCTCAAGGGTTAAAGACTAGGAGAAATCAATATAAGCCGAATTATACTAATGATACTAATGATGATGATGTGGCTAACATTGCTTGTGAGAATTTCTCTTGTGTCTTTGATAGAGCCTAAGAACATCGATGAAGCGGTGGAAGATCACAAATGGATGTTGGCTATGCAAGAGAAGCTTAACAACTTCTAGCAAAATCAAGTGTGCGAGTTGGTAAAGAGGCCAAAGGACAAGAACATCATCGGTACCAAGTGGGTCTTCAAGAACAAGCAAGATGAGAACGGGAATGCCGTGAGGAACAAAGCGAGACTCATCGCCAAGGATTATTCTCAAGTTGAAGGGGTGGCCTTTGATGAGACATTCACCCATGTGGCTCGGCTTGAGTCTATTTGAACCTTTCTCGCTTATGCTTCACATTTTAACTTCAAATTATACCAAATGGATGTGAAGAGTGCATTTCTTAACGGCTATATTAATGAGCAGGTCTATGTTGAGCAACCACCCAGCTTCGAGGATCTCAAGCATCCCGATCACATCTTCAAGTAGAAGAAGGCATTGTATGGTCTCAAGCAAGCACCAAGGGCATGGTATGAGCGGCTAAGAGATTTCCTCACCGACAAGGGCTTCAAGATAGGTAGTATTGATAACACTTTCTTTACTAAACATGTTGATGATGATCTCTTTATTTGCCAAATATATGTGGATGATATTATCTTTGATTCTACCAATGAAGCTTATAATGCTGAATTTCGTGATCTAATGGCCAAAGCATTTGAGATGTCCATGATAGGTGAGCTTCTTTTGTTTCTAGGATTTCAAGTCAAGCAAATGAAGAATGGGACATCCATCTACCAAGAGAACTACAAAAATGATCTCCTCAAGCGCTTCAAAATGGAGGATTCAAAGCCAATCAAGATTCCAATGACCACAAATGGTATTCTCAGCCTGGATGAGAGTGGTAAATCGGTTGATAAAAAGCTTTATCGATCTACGATTGGTTCTCTATTATATCTTACCGCTTCTCACCCAGATATTATGTTTAGTGTATGCTTATGTGCTCGTTATCAAGATAACCTTAAAGAATCTCATCTCAAGGCTGTCAAAAGGATTCTTAGGTATCTCAAGTATACATCTACTATGGGCCTTTGGTCTCCAAAAGATGGAGGCTTTGATCTTGTTGGCTACTCTGATTCGGACTTCGCCGGATGCAACGTGAGTAGAAAGAGCACCTCGGGTGGATGCCAATTTCTTGGAAGATCATTGGTTGCTTGGAGCTCTAAGAAGCAAAATGTTGTGGTTCTCTCGACGACCGAAGCGGAGTATATGGCAGTCGATGTTTGTTGTGCTCAACTTCTCTACATGAAGCAAACTCTCATGCACTATGGATTGGTATACAATCAAATTCCTCTTTATTGTTATAGTGAGAGTGCAATCAATATGGCACTTCATAAGGGTGATCATGGACATGCTAAACATATTGAGGTCAAGCATCACTTTATAAGGGATTATGTTGCCAAGAAAGATATCGAGCTTATAAGTGTGAGGACAAATGATCAATTGGCCAACATATTCACGAAGCCCCTTGATGAGAAGAATTTCAACAGGCTAAGAGGAGAGCTCAACATCCTTGATCTTTTGGACTTCACTTGAGTAACCTCCAAAGATTTATTTTCTTTGTATATATTTGTTTGCTTGTGCTTGCTTTGTTGTTGTTCTTCTTCTTGTTTTGTAAGACCATCATCTAACTCTTTCAAGATAGCATTGATCATGGAGAGCTTGGGAAGAGTGATCGTGGGGTGCCAAAGGCTAGGAGATGAGGTCATTGTGAACAAGCTTGCCAGGGGATTAAAATTTGATGATGGTATTTCTTTTCTAATCCTTCTTCATCATGAGCATGCATCTTTACTCTTGTTTTTGTATTCATGTGCATTTCATGCATTGCATCTAGTGTCTTGACGTCAAGTACGGGTCTAGGGGGAGTTACTCATAAGCAATATAAGTTGATTACTCCTAGACTCCTTCATAGCAGTTGTGAGCTTCATGCCACTGAATCACGGTCTTTCGAGCTCTAAGGTTAAATCTACTTACGCGGCTCAAAGACTATGATTCATACATTCCCATATGCATCAATAACCCCCTCTTGTTGAGAGAAGAGGAAGTTTCTTGGATGATCATTTTTATAGGATGGATGCTAACTCGAGGGGGAGAAGGAACTTTGAACCTAGAAGACGATCAAGACACAAGGAGGTGATAAGCAAGAAAAGAATCGAAGAAGAAAACCATAAAGATCCGGTGATATTGTTTCATATCTCATCTCAATTAATTAGCCTATTGTATTCTCCTTCTTTGTGGCTTTCCTTTTTGGTTGATAGATGACAAAGGGGGAGAGAAATAGAAGTAAAGATGATCGAGGATCAAGAAATCAAATGAAGATGATGAGAAACGTGAAGATGATCGAACATGTTCTAAGGAGAAGATAATGATCAACGAAGTAAAAGAAGACTTGAAGATTGGGAAGAGAAAAGTGACTAGTTGAAGCTGTCAAGGACCAAAAGGGAGTAATCTTTCCTATTCCTCTAAATCTGTTGATTACTACCCTTTCCTCTCTACTCGTCTTGTGGTTATTCTATATTTATAGGAGACGGGTAGAGGAAACTGGGAATTCGAAGATGAATGAAATCACACTCAAGAAAACCAATCATATCAAAGACTATGAAGAAAGTAAATGATGCACTTATCGAGAGGGAGCTCCGAAGCTAAGGTATGAAACCTCATGATATTTGAGGACTTCTTGGTAAGAGATGGCAAGACAACTCGCTCCTATCCTTTTCCGTTGAGGTTGTCTCGAGCTTCCTTTCCTATCTTTTGTATCATCTCGATCATTTGCATCATTTGCATCAAGGTTGTCATCAATCACAAAAAATGCGAAGATTGTAAGCTTCATGACCATTGAAGCCCCTCAAAGGTTTGAATGATTTTGGTGATTGAATGAGAACTATGAACTAACTCGTTGGATACAAGTTTATCAACACTATTCTACACTTCTACGAGTTGGTTGCTGTAAGGTTGTTCGTGTCCCTGGAGTGTTTCCAAAGAGGTTGCTGGTTCAAGGCTAAGGATGAATTAGTGCCATGTGTGGCTTAGTTTTAGGTTTTGTGTCTATAGGAAACACCGGTACTATTAAGAGGGGTCGGATCACTTGTCTCAGTTTTACAGGAATTAGAGAGTGTGAATGCTTTTGGTTCTCTGAGGCACTTGAGTGATCAGTGAAAACTTTAAGATGTCAAGGTTTGCAGCCGGAGGCTTGAAGATCTTGAAGAAGTCAAGGTTCAGCAACTAAAGAAGTACCGGACAGTTTGGTGAGGGTCGCAGCCAGGAGTCCAGAGAAGATGTTTACTGGAGACAGTGAAGCTTGAGTCACTGGACAGTCCGACGGGAGTCACCGAACAGTCTGGTGAGTGCAGGAGCTTGAAGTCCAGAGAGAGGTGCTCTCTTGAGTCATCTAAAAGAAGTCATCGGACAGTCCGTCGATCACAGACCGGACAGTCCGGTGAGCCCCGGAGGAGGTGTCTAGAAGAAGTGTCTCTGAAAGTTCAAAAGAGAAGTTCACTGGACCGTCCGGTGATGGTATGAACTGTAACACTTCGTGTTTTCGAATAATGCAACACTTTATTCGAGTTCGAAATTCCTGAAAATCTGAGCTCGGAGGAATTTAAACCCAGTTTCAAATTGGTCAGAAATATAAATTTGAAATTCAAAATGTGAGCTCAAAAATTGCAATGAAATATTGTGAAACAAAAATCTCTTTTGAAAGTTCTTGTAACCAATTGAACTTTAGAAATTTTTGGAAAATTTTAATTTGGGGTTTATAAGCTCAAATAATTTATTTTCCTCTAAAAGGTAACCTGTCTTCAAAATTTAATATCATTTTATTTATTTCGATTTTGAACTTATGCCCAAAATAAAAGTTGTTCCTTTTCAAAAGATCTATCAGCCTACCAAATTTCAGAAATTTTAGAGCTAGGGAATTCATGCTTTTCGATTTAAAACATAAGTGTGCAGTGAAAATCCAGAAAATTCGGAAAAATTGGAAAACGCCGCGGGACCCACTGTCAACCTAACCATCTTTCTTTCTTCCTCCTCTCCAACCGCACGCATCCAGCGCCGCGCGTCCACGCGCCCCCATCTCACGCCTCATTCCCTGCATGCGCTCCACGGAGCCGAAGACGTGTCCGGCCGTGTCCACGACATCCTCCCCGTGTCCACGCTCCCCTCGGCCTCCAATTCTCTCACGCTCTCTCACACTCTTGCTTTCCCGGCCGAATGCCGCCACTTGCGAGGAACGGCGCAACCGAGTTCGCCCCCCCCCCCACCCTTCCCCGTGGTCAAGTGGCTGCTTCCGCCCTCCCTAAAGCCTCCAGCATCACACCCTCCTCTCTCATCGCCGCTCTTCACTGAAACCCGGTGAGCTCCGACGAAATCCGTCGATTATTTTTGATCCCACACTCCTCACTGCCTCACACACTTCCAGGGTCCAAGATTGGAGCAAACCGCGGCACATTTTGACGGTATTCCGAGCTTCTTCAAGCACCGTTTGTCGGAACCCGTGCAGGTCACCGTGGACAGCTCCCTTCGGACCTTCTTGTCGACGAGAACCTCGACGCCGGACTTCTCCTCATCGTCCCACAGCTCTAAGAGGAGGTCTCGTAGAGCTTCGTCCTCTGTAGCTCCTCCTATCCATCGCCGAAGCTCCGCTCGCGCCGCCCCTTGCCGTCGACCACCGTCTGGTGAGCACCGCCGCCTTTCGACCCCACCACCGAGTGGCCCTCGCTGCGCTGATCATTTTTGGGCCGGCTCCTCGGAGTTTCACCGCCCGGAGCCGAGCTCCGGCGAGCGCGCCATGGACGGGCTCGGCTAGCCCGACCTAGCGCGGGATCCAGTGTGGCCACGGGATTTGATTCCGAGCGGCCACGTTCCAGCGAGCCTCCGTGCGGCATAGCTCACAGCTCGCCACGTGGCGCCCGAAACAATGAATCCAGAAAATTGTTTATTAGTTGCGCGGAAATTAGTTAAAATTTGCAAAAATCATAGAAACTTCATATGAATTCCAAAAATTACAAATAATATATCGTTGGAATCCTTGAAACATGTAGAATATTTCAGAACTTTCAAAATTGCATTTTCTGCTTTTTAAATAATTATTTTAATTAAATAAAGTATATCATGCATTAGTTCATATATTCATTTTTCCTGCATAATAAAAATGTGAAAAATGCATAATTATGTTCTATTAATTAATATATGTCGTCTTAGAGTTATTTAGAATTTATACACTTATATATTATTTATAAATAATTTATTACTCTTAGATACGAATTAATTCATTAGAAATTCATAAGATTGCAATAAAATATAAAATTTGTCCAGAAACTAGTTTATAGCCTTGTTAATATTTTGAGCAACTAAAATTGTAGTTTATGCCTTCAGGAACCATATTAAGAAAATTTAGCATTTATCTTCCAAATTATAAACTATTTAGTATAATCTGGGAATTCTTTTTAGAAACATTTTAAGATAAATTCCAGCAGCACCTTGGTTTAATAAAGTTGCTTTTCATGAAATCATCATCCTTTTCTTGTCATATCGTCGTATATCCATCTTTGACGCATGCATTCCTAAGCATATCATCGCATGTGAGCACCATTGTTACATGCGATGACAAGTAAAATATTAGATATCATTAGATGCATAACTAATTGCACTCGCACATCATTTCACAAAATTAGAAAACATCGCGGAAGACCAAGATCTAGCTCTGATCACTCCGGAGCCGTCCGTCGCTGAAGATCTTCCTCTTGTTTGTGCTAACTCGCAGCAAACCGACGGCAAGCCCCAGAGCATTACCCTATTTTAAATTTTTACTTTATCACCATTTATTGTATAGCTAATGTATTGTGCATTAAGCTGTAGGAGTTGTTTGGAACCCTAGAATGCATGATAGTACCAATTACCCTATTGAGTATATATTGGTACAGGTAACTCGATGTAGAGCTAGGCTATGAGTTCTAATCAACGGTAGAAGTTGAGTGAATGAGAAACCTCACTCGCGAGATTATAGGTTAGACTTTATCCCACACTTGAATAAACCTGAGACCGGGCGGGGATAGAGTATAGGTGGGATTGCGAAGGCTAGGGCCTTCACGGTGGTAGCCTCGTCTGTGTCGGTTAAGGACCGATTCGAGTGTGGCCCTGTTGAGCAAGTTTGAACTGTACCGGAGGCATACTGGGGACATGGGACCCAGGAAACTGACGTAGCTCGATATCGTAGTGGTTGGACGTTACCCTATCTCTCTTTCGGCGGGGAGTAGAGAAAAGCCTTGGATCTAACCATGGATGCACCCGGCGCGGTGATTGCATGGAGGACCATGTGCTTGGGAGAGGTGAGCGTCGGACCGACCCTAGGGTATTGTTGTGAAAGGTTGCCACGTGCGGCTTCTGGGAAGCACGTACATATCATGTACTTCGGGTTTTTCCCAGCTGGTGTAAATCGATTATAATCGCTGCCCCTCACAGTAACGAGTACCACTTGTTCTCTGTGTCATGTCGTAGTAATAACTAGACTAATAATAATGATAATATGATTTGTTTGCTTAGATATAGGTAATTGTTTGGCAACTATGATTGTAGTAGATGATAGTGCAAATTAAATTTATTCTTCCTTGTACTTAATTAACTGCTAAAACTTGAAAGTAAGGATTCACTGTTAGTGCCATATTTTATGCAAATGGCCATCCCCTGAGTCAGCCTCTCATGCTTAGGAGTCGGCTGTAGTTGGCCATTTTTGGCGGGTAAGACTTGCTGAGTAATTAGTACTCACGGTTTGTTGTTTCCCTTTTTTGTTGTGTGTGTAGTTCTCCCTGTAGGTTGGTGTGGCTGTTGCGGCCAAGGAGTGTTAGAAGGTGAGGCTCCTGCGAACTGGTCCTGTGAACCGGTTCTCTCCTCACTGAACTCCGGTCGCGAGGAGTGAAGCATGTCTTAGGGCAAGATATGTTTCATCGTAGGAAACCGTTGTATCTCTTCTATGTCACTTCCTCTATGTTTTAAACTCTGTTTTAAACTTATTCCTCTTAAGACTACTTGAACTTTATTGTAGGACCTAATTAGTTTCCTATTTTATATTATCACTCGTGTTGTACTATTTGGGTATTATTGCTCAATATCACCCGATATCGATCCTAGGCGAGCCGTCCAGTGTTTTGGGGCGGTTCTGCCACATGAACCGGACAGTCCAGTGTCACATGGAGTGGACTCCAGAGAGGATGTTTTCTGCTAAGAGGAGACTAGGAGTCACCGAACAGTCCAGTGGTCCCAGTCACCGAACAGTCCAGTGACTTCAAAATGCCGATAGCTTTTTGGCAACGGCTCTTAACGGTTGTTTCAGGGCTTGGAGCCTATTTAAACTGTTGAGAGAGCTGTTGTGGAGCTTGCTTGCGGTTAGAACAGTTAGATATCATTTGTTGTGAGCCAAAGTTCATCAAGGGAGCACATGAGAGCATCTAGTGTGATCTTGAGTGCTTGTGAAGAGTAGCAAAGAGCATTCACGCATTCCTAGAGCTTGTGAGGTTGAGAGGAGTGTCTTCGGCTTGTTACTCGTGGTCTATGGCAGCCTAGACCGGTTAGACATCGTTGTCCGAGCTTCCGAGGAGAGTGTGAAAGTCGACGTCATGTTTGTACGCGGTTTCGGGTCCTTCACTTGAAAGGGACACCAAGAGTGAGCGTCCGAACCTTGGTGGCTTACTCTAGTACTTGAGTATTGTTTGCTACAGCCAGGGCGCTAGTGTCTTCACTCCGGGAGTGAAGCGTACCCTTATGAGCATAGTTCCTAAAACGACGGGAGAAATCAAGACTCTGACGGGAGTGGTTCTACGAGGATTAGGGGAAGACGCCATCCTTCCGAGACCTCAAGAAAAAATCGCAGAACATCTCTATCACCTCTCTTTACTTATTGCATTTACTTTCGTGCAAGTAGTGTGATAGGTTGTTTAGTTGCTTTTCTTGGTGCATCTCCTGCCGGATTGTGTACTAGCTTGATAAGTTGTCTTCTAGCTTGTTTTGCTCTTCTCTAGACCTTATTTGCTTGGAATTGGTTGCTAGTTTTGCTAGAATCTAGGAAGAGAAAGAATTTAGCTTAGTAGTGTAAGTGCCCGATTCAACCCTCCTTCTCGGTCATTTGATCCTTTCAAGACTACAGTAGCCTTTGATGGCATGGGTGCTCGACTTGCTGAATTGGTCAGAGGAATACATGGCTTGTTGCGGGTGTTGGATGTCGATGGCGTGGCACAACTCGGGGAGGAGTTGGTGGAGGAGAATGTCGAGTCGGAGCACTGGTCATGGGCGGTTGCTATGAATTAGCTCTACCTGCAGAAACATTAAACCTGGAATTCTCGCATCGTCCCTGCACTTCTCGTTCAGCTTTACAAGCAAGATGAAACAATAGAGTTACGTTATTGTAATCTTTATAAGCAAGAATGTCCTGGATCTCCAGATTTAACACAACCAAAAATCTCGCCATCGCAGCCTCCTCATCTTCCTCTATCTCACAACGCAACATACCCATTTGCAGCTTGTTATAATATTCTTCTATATTTTTAGCACTTAATTAACATATCACGCGTATAGTAGAAAGGTACAAATCTAACCCGCATGACCCGTTTCAAAGCATCCCAAGTTTGTGGTATGTTATTAGGTTTTTTCTTACCAAGTTCTATCCACCAAATAGAAGCAAAATCAATGAACTCACTAGTAGCAGCCCTAACTCTTTTATTTTTAGGAAATTCATGACAAACAAACTTTTGGTTAACAGTGATTTCCCATGTAATGTATGCATCAAGATTATATGCACCATTAAACAGAGGTATCTTAAATTTAGTCTTACCAAAAGCATCATCGTTACTGCATGCAGCGATACCTTGGTGATTGCGACGCAACCGTGGGTGATGATGACCCTCTTGATCATCTTGTTCAGTATCAGCAGAATACTCATCAAAGTTATCCCCTCCAGCGGCACCACCATTGTTGTTGTCCTGCGGTGGGTTTCCACGACCATCATTACGGTCATCCAAACACCTCAATATAGCAGCGAGGTTGGTGTTTAGTGTAGTAACTAAAGTCTCCAGTGCAGCAAGCTTGTTGTTGCCTTCGATCTGTGTGGTCTCTAATGCTCCCATCCTTGCATTAGTAACTTGCAAATCTGCATGAATTCCTTCTGTGTGCAGCCTCACCCTTCGCTCAAAATGTTGTATGATGCCCCTTGTACAAGGGGAATGTGGATCACACCCGATCACCTTCTGAGCCTGACATGGTTAGATGCACAACACAAAAGGAAAAAAAAAATAGGTGAAGAGAAAAGACTCACTAACACTACTAGCATGTAGCTACTGCAAGGCTCTCATTCTTTACCCGTTCATACAAGCTCTTACCAATTCTCACCTTGCTCAACAGGAGGGTGACGGCTACCAACAAGTCAGCAATGAGGAAATGAATGTATCGGCACCGCGGCACATCAATGTCCAGCTGTAGTGGGATATATGCGGAGCTATAGGATGGCTGAAAGTGTTACACAAGGAAAATACTAGTACCACTTTAGTTAAACGCAAGCTGAGTAATCGTTCAAAGCCAATACTGTGCTGGTCCTAGACTAAAACTTATGCTAGAGACGCGAGCCTGGACACAAATGAAGCTCACAAAGAACTCTTGAAGGAACAAAAAAACCCTCTCTGTTTTTTTTTCTTTCCTTTGTTTTTTTCCTCTCTGTTTTTTGTTTGCTTTTTTCACCTTTTCTCTTTTTTTGGGTCTAAAAAAAGATGCAATAAAGTACAGATAGCAGGTGCTAGATCTCTTTTGCGATTGCGTCGTGTGCTCGGGTGGTTGGCAAGTGATCATCCGTTGAAAAGTTAACACGGAGATCTTTCCAGATTGTGCGAAAATGTTACAAACAAGTAACGGATCACAGAGATATGGCTGTTTTACTTCACAACAAATTATGTTACCCGAATCTGTTGTTTCCAATAAACTCGGATCTGAGTTTATTTCGTCCTTGTATTGTAGATCTGATCCAATAACGTGCATAAACCAGTGTGATGTAGTGCACCAAAAATTGGTACGGTGATTATGGTTTTGGAGACTCAAATGTGATGCTAGCTGGAGCGTGACAAGAACTCAAGACTCTAAAGGACTAGACACTAAGACCAGCAACTCGACATAACGATGCACCCGAAGACTCAACAAGCCCTAACTATACGGACATACTAATAAATAGGCTAAAAAGGTTATGGGAACAATGGAAACTAATCTGCTATTTTTTTGGCTTTTCTGGACTGTAGGTAAATACTTCCTCTGTCCCAAAATAAGTATCATTTTTTACTTTTTGAAATCGACGTTTGACAATTCGTCTTGTTCAAAAAAATTTGAAAATATAAAAATGAACAAGTCAAGCTTAAAGTACTTCTAATAATTAATCGGTCAGAATAAAATAAATAATTTTTAAAAAACTTTTTAAATCTAAAATGACACTTATTTTGAGACAGAGGGAGTAACAAATTAGATCTAAAATCTCTCACCAAACAACCTTGAGCTCTGATGCCACGTGATGCGAGATTCGGTCCCGATCTTTCGATGGAGATGTAATCATGATTGGTGGAAGATAGCGACGTTCACGGCCCGACTACAACTGTCCATGACGTTGCGTCTTAGCGATTGATACAACGATTTTAGTGGGTGAGCACGATCAACCAGCCACGAGGGCACTCATCCTGCAAGCAATCGTAGAATAAGCAAGAACGAGGTGAACAAGACTGAATTGCTAGATAAAAATATGAGTTCAATCTGAAACAAAAAAAGGTGGGGTTCCGATGGCAAGAAGACGTGTGGTGTAGTCGACACGCGTGCTGCAAGCAAAGTAGCGACGACTAAACTTCAATCTATCAAAACTCGAGTTTTCTTGATGGCTGCTGAGGCCTTAAACCAGGGTGGAGGACGACCAAGGGGTGCAGGGGTCGACCTCAAACCCAAGGACGCACCCCCTAACTGTAAGCTTCATGACCTTTGAAGTCCTCTAAAAGGTATGAATTGATTTTGGTGATTGAATGAACAACCACAAGTAATGGTTGTGTTGCAGGTACCATCCCGCTAATTTTACATCAACATGGTGGGCTTCCTCGGTGGATGACAAGGACGAACCCTAGAAGAGGAGTTGCCAGGCTTCGAAGGACCAAGGCTAAAGACTACTAGAGAGTCCATAGGAATGCTGGTACTATTAAGGGGGGTAAGGTCATTTGTCTCCTGTCATACAAGTGTTAGAGGTTGTGAATGCTCCTTAGATCCTCAGTAAGAACTAAATATGACAGAGGAAGCGAAGTCGAAGATCGGATCTCAAGACCAACTAAAGATTCAGTCACCAGACAATCCGGTGAGGTCATCGGGCAGTCCGGTGTGCCCTGAAGGAGCCAGTCCAGAGAGAGGTGCTCTCTGGAGTCGTCGAGGAGAGTCACCAGACAGTCCGTCGGTGCAGCGACCGGACAGTCCGGTGAGCAAGAAGCTGTAGTCCAGAGAAGATGTCTTTGCGAGTCAAAAAGTGAAAATCACTGGACAGTCCGGTGAAGGTATGCATCGGACAGTTCAGTGAAGGTATGCACCGGAGAGTTCGATGTCCTATGGAGTGGACTCCAGAGAGGGTGTTTCCCTTGCCGAGGAGGAAGAAGGGTCACCGAACAGTCCGGTGATTGCATAAAGCAGTCAGCTTTATGACATCAAGTCCCAACAGTTGTTTTTGGGCTTGGAGCCTATTTAAACCCTGGAGGGGATGTTTTCCTATGTGCTCTTGATCAGAATTGCTGAAGCCAAGTTGTGAAAGCCCAACGGACACCACCAAGCGAGCACATTGCAAGATTAGAGATCTTTTGTGCTAGTAGGAGAGTAATAGGGAGCATTCATCCACTTTTAGAGCTTGTAGGGCTTCAGAGAAATGATCTTTGCCTATTAATCTTGGTGTGGGCAGCCTAGACCGGCTAGAAGTCAGTGCTCGAGCTTCCGAGGAGATTGTGGAAGATGACGCCATGTTTGTACACGGTTCTGGGTCCCCCGCTCGAAAGGGACACCAAGAGAGAGCCTCGAGCCTTAGAGGCTTGCTCTAGCGCTTGGGTATTGTGTGCGACAGCCAGGCCACCGGTGTCTTCACTCTGGCAGTGAAGCGTACCCTTGTGCACTCAAAGAGTTAAGCGTACCCTTGTCAGCATCGTTCTGGGAATGATCGGAGGGACCTGGACTCTGACAGGAGTGGTCCAACGAGGATTCGGGGAAGGTGTCTAGCTTTCGAGACCACAGATAAAGTCACTGGGCACTCCCTATCTCACTCTCTTTACTTACCACATTTACTTAACGTTGAGTAGTGTGATAGGTTGTTCTTTGATTTCTCTTGGTGGCGGTCGTGCTAGTGCTTGCTTGTTGTTATTTTCATATCTCTATCATTGTTAGGGGTCTTGGCCTACTAGACTTGTTTAGGTTTGCTTCCGTTGTGTTCATGTCTTGTAGTTTAAGTTCGTAGCGGAATTAGTGCTATATGTCCACCGATTCAACTCCCTTCTCGGTGTCCTTGATCCTTACAAGTGTATCAGACCAAGTGCTCAATTTTGGGCTTCACCCCCTTGAGTAAGGATGCAGAACGGGATGGAGACTCCGCCTGCATTCGATGGGGACGATTACTCGTATTGGAAGGCTCGCATGCAAGCCTACCTAGAGTCAATCGATGGGAAAGCGTGACATGTTACTAGCAACGCTACGAATGAGAATGAGAGACTTGATGCTATTTTCATTAAGTACAATGCAAAGGCCAAGAATGCTATGTTTGGATGCATTTCTAAAAATGTCTTTTCTAGAATCAATGCATCATCCACCGCGCATGAAATTTGGGTCCAATTGCAAAATATCTATGAGGGCTCCTCCGAGGCTAAGGAAGTGCGTTATATGTTCTCAAGAACAAATATGATTCCATCACCATACAACCTCATGAAAAAGCTAATGATGTTTACACTCGTTTGCATATAGTGGTGGAGGAAATCAATGCATTGGACCTCAAGGACAAAATTGATGATGTTGAAATCATGAGGAAGCTCTTGAGGATGTTGCCGCCGAGCTACAACTCCATCGTCACGTGTCTCTTCCAAGCCAACCTGGCTACTCTCACCATTGATGTCATGCTAGGCAAGCTCACGGCCTATGAGGGGTACATGTTGGGCAGCTCCACCTACTCTCAATTCCCGCTTGCCGCTGTGCTGCCATCATCGCCCAAGTCTAGCTTCCACGCCGTCGTACTCAACCTAGTCATCACCTCCCATTCTCTCACAAAACCCTCGTGGGGTTTTTGATTTCGAGGTGATCAGACGTGTTCCAGCGTGATTTTCGGTGGTATTCGGCAATTCTCGTGTGGGGTATTGAGTTCTATCTCTTGCTTTTCATCAGAAATGCCCGCAAGCCTTGTATGTTGATTAATTATGGAAATTGGTATTATTTGCTTAAAGGTTTAACCTTTTATTGCCAATTGATGTGATTAGTTGACAATTCCTGTGCTTGATGCCATATTGAGGTCATTGCTTGCATAATTTTAGTATGGCATTGAGTCTCCTATTGTTAGGGTCACAATTTGGATGCATTGCTATATTATAAATTGTGGCATTAATCCGTCGATATCACCGTTGCTCTTATTTGCTTTATTTGATTGGTGATATGTCCTTGATTTCATCGCTAAGACTTCATTTAGAGTCGCTCACCGTTTGTACTTAAAACCTATATTTTATTCCTATGTGGTGCAGTGACAGTTGGACAGTGGATCAGGACAGTGTCAGCGGCAGTCCAGAACTCTCTGTCAGTTCAATGGTTTTCACTTGGATGGGTTAAGAGCCAAGCTCTTAATCCTATCTTGCAGTACCAGGTGATCAGAGTTTCTAGCAGTTGATCTCTCAGTGACAGTTGACAGTATGGACAGATAGAGACCGAGTTCAAAGCAGAGGATAGATGACCCTGAGTGAGACAGAGCCCTTGCCGCAGCAGATGTTGACGTACCTCCATCTAGGAGGGCAGGTGCTTTGAGGATAGGTTCCGCTGAGTCTTAAGGGGAGTTGAGGAGGTCGACCCATCAGAGAGTGGCGATCGGTCCTCTCGTTGCAGAGGTGCAGTTGCGGAGAGCTCCTGCCAGTAGGCAGTCGAGTACCGTGGAGAAAGAGGCAGTCCAGAGGAGCTCACTGCAGAGGACACAGAGATGTCCACATCAGAGGACTGGAGTGTGCGAGGTTTGCACATCTAGAGCCGAGAGAGCTCGTCAGGCCATGTGCAGGATCGCTGACGTGGAGGTTGATTTGTTGAAGTTGAAGGGCTCGGCCGTTAAGGCCAAGAGGAGAGTGGATTTCACTCCTGGGTCCCTGCTGGGAGACATGCAGATGCTGGACAGTACTCCAGCGGATGATCTTTGAGGCCTACAGGAGGCAGCTTGTCACTAAGGGCTAGAGCTCAGTGTTTGCAGCACATTGCCACAGTTCTTTGGAGGCACTGAGCATAGGAGCTGGGGTTGACATGGAGGAGCACATCTCATATCTTTCAGGCCTGTCTGATTTGGTCACTCAGCCCTTGAGATACAGTGAGGAGGTAGTACTGGAGTTCTATGCCTCCTTGTGGATCTCCTCGGATCGCTCGTATCTTTGGTTCATGTATCGAGGGGAGCCACACTGCTTTGAGAGGTCTGATGTCTTAACAGCTCTTGTGTTTATTTCTTCAGAGACACGGATCCACACTCTGGCTCATCTAGACTTCTCACCGCCGTTCAGACCTTTTGGAGGGATGGAGCCAAGTGATGAGAGACTGAGTATTGCTTTCCCGCCACCTTATGGGGAGCATTACTCGAGGCACCCTCTGCTCTTGACACACGAGGCTCATGTTCTTCGAGGGTTGCTTGGGAGCACCTCGTGCTGGCTACAGGGAGAGAGTGATTATTCTGCATCAGTGGCTGCTGTGTTTTCTGCTGAGGCATGAGACTTTTGATTTGACAGATCTGCTGCTAGCTCAGATGGAAGATGTGATTTATGAGGGGATAGGAGCACGCCAGTTACCTTTTGCCCCCTACATTTGCCTGATGCCGTGGAGAGGTCATGTGATGGACGAGGAGGAGTATGCAGCATTACAAGAGATTACCACTCCTTCCACTCCTGCTGAGCCTTCCGACTCCTTGGTTTTTCGGAGTTCTGCTTCCCAGAGCACGCCTAGAGGTGAGGACACCACAATCCCAGAGGATGTCGACACTGAGGCTCCGGAAGGAGCATAGCTGGGTGCTGGGAGCACAGAGGCTCCAGGTCAGGCCGAGACTTACCCTGCTCTTGCTGCCAGATTGGATGCTATTCAGGCAGAGCAGGAGGAGCAAAAGAGGTTCAGAGAGGAGTAGCTTGAGCTTATGCGCTGAGAAAGGGTCGAGTTCGAGGAGAGAATCCGACTCGAGTGCCTCCACGTTGAGGAGCGGCTGCGAATTGAGAGAGAGCTCGCAGAGAAGAGGAGACGGCAAGATAGAGAGTTTCATGAGAGATCGCAGCTTACTCAATTGTAGATGGCTGCGGCTATTTCTTATATGTCTGTCGGATTTGGAGCTATAGCATCATATCTCCAAGGGACTGGTATGCCACCTGTTTCAGCGTTTCCTACGACCATGTTGCCAGGTCCCCTAGCTTCACAGCTCTAGCCTACTGCACCTCAGCCTCAGTATTCTTCATTGCCAGCATTCACATCTGAGTCGCAGGGCTAGAGCCAGAGCCAGCAACAGCAGCAGCCCACATTCACCACATTGTTTTCAGCCCCGCTTTCACCGTTTGTACCTCTTGGGGCAGCTAGCACAGTTAAGACTACTGAAGAGGTCAGCGTTCCTATCACATCTTCACAATTCTCTCTAGAGGAAGTTCTATTTTCAGCTGAGCCGAGAGTATCTATTTCGACATTGGAGTTAGAGACAGCAGATAGTAATTCTTCGCTTGCTCCGAGAGTTCTATCTTTTGAGGCTACTACTGCTGAGTCAGCATTGTCAGAGCCACCGCCAGAGCCTTCACTGTCAGAGCCTATTACCTCCATAGTCGAGCAGCCACAGAGCATCAGATGCAGATATCCTGGTCGAGGCTGGATCTTCTCCAGAGGAGGCAGCTTACGCTCTTGCCAGTGCGGATCAGCCAGCGTCAATTGAGAGCAAAGAGCCATCCCCAACGTCTTCCTCCGACTTGAGTGCCTTCAACGATGTTGAGCAGCCAGGAGGAGACCAGCCAGCAGCAGCAGTTCAGCAAGCAGAGGAGCAGCCTTCGACCGTCACTGCGCCCACCTCTTCAGCCGCGCAGGACTAGATTTTTTTAGGAGTTGGGTGAGAGACTTGAGGTGTACCGCTCAGAGAGCTAACTGTCTAGGGGGACGCCGTGGACGGGTAGATGGGCTTCTGAATCTTATTTGGTGGATTTCATTGGCTCTTTGTGACATTTTGATGAGCTTGTATTCTATTCGACTCTTTTAGCTCATTGAGATGCACTTGGTTTTTGGACTAACCCCGTGGCTTCTGTGTATGGCTCTTAGTGCTTTATCTATTTTGCAGATTCCTTCATGCATGTGCGCTCCCGCCTCATTCTCTATCATGCGCATTTCTTTGTCGAACCATTGTTCTCCCTCTATGCTTACTCGGTGCCATCTTTTTGGATGATTAGATGACAAAGGGGAGAGAGAGCTACCAAACAGGGGGAGAATCTGAGGAGAGCGACGCTTCCTACCTACGACAATGGAAGGGAACTCTTGCAAAAATTTTCTAAGGAGTCATCAAGATAAGAGGGTAAGTGTTCTTTCGAGATGTATTTTATTCTCTATCTTCTTTCATCTCGTTTGGACTGTTTGGGAGTACTATGGTTGTCATCAATCACAAAAAAGGGAAATATTGTAAGCATCATGACCTTTGAAGTCCACTAAAAGGTACGAATTGCTTTTGGTGATTGAATGAAGAACCATAGGTAACGATTGTGTTGCAGGTACCACTCCGCTAATTCTATATCAACATGGTCAGATTTCTCGATGGATGGCAAGGACGAACCTTTGAAAAGGAGTTGCCAGGCTTCGGAGGACCAAGGCTAAGGACTAGCTAGAGAGTCTATAGAAACGCCGGTACTATTAAAGGGGGTAAGGTCATTTGTCTTCTTTCATACAAGTGTTAGAGGGTGTGAATGCTCCTTAGATCCTCAGAAAGAAATAAAGATGATAGAGGAAGCGAAGTCGAAGACCGAAGCACAAGACCAGCTGAAGATTCAGTCACCAGATAGTCTGATGAGCCCTGGAGGAGCTAGTCCAGAGAGAGATGCTCTCTGGAGTCGTCGAGAAGAGTCACCGGATAGTCCGTCGGTGCAGTGACCAAACAGTCTGGTGAGCCAGAAGCTGAAGTCCATAGAAGATGTCTCTGTGAGTCCAAAAGTGAAGGTCACCGAACAATCCAGTGAAGGTATACACTGGACAGTCCGGTGTCCTATGGAGTGGACTCCAGAGAGGGTGTTTCCCTTGCCGTGGTGAAAGAAGGGTCACCGGATAGTCCGGTGGTTGAGTCATCGGACAGTCCGGTAATTGCATAAAGCAGTCAGTTTTATGACATCACGTCCCAATGGTTGTTTCTGAGCTTAGAGCCTATTTAAACCGTGGTGGGAGACATTTTTCTATGTGCCCTTGATCAGAATTGCTGAAGTCAAGTTGTGAGAGCCCAAGGGACACCAGCAAGAGGGCACATTGCAAGATTAGAGATCTTTGGTGCTAGTAGGGGAGTGATAGGGAGCATTCATCCACTTCTAGAGCATGTAGTGCTTGAGAGGAGTGATCTTTGCCTATTACTCTTAGTGTGCGCAGCCTAGACCGGCTTGGAGTTGGCGCTTGAGCTTCAGAGGAGATTGAGGAAGACGGTGCCAAGTTTGTACACGGTTCT
>BCLF01000082.1:47553-68917 GCA_001602275.1 Zoysia japonica | reverse complement strand
CATTAGTGCCAGCGGTGTGCTAAGAGAATCCCCTCGACTTTTGCACAATCAGTTCCGTTACGAGGTTTGCGTGCACAAATGGCGCACAGTATAAGTAGAGGCCATCGGCCGTCCTGTTCCTCGCGTGATGCGGCTCAACCAGAGCGCGCGCGCGGCGGGGAGGCGAAAATGGATCTGCCGGGGCGGAGGTTTTCTTCGCAAATCTATTTTGCTATCTTGTTCTTTAGGGTAATCTTGTGCTCCTCCTCCAATTTTTTCAAAATAAAGTATGATTTTTGACTAATTCCTTGATTATTCATTGTCTAGGGTTTTTTCAACATTTTGCCATTTTAGTAGATTTATATTGGCTAAAATTTTTGGAATCTTGTTTTCTAGGGTAATCTTTTGCTCCTCCTCCGATTTTTTCAAGATTAAGTGTGATTGGTGCCTTAATTCATAGAATCCTTATTATCTTGGGTTCCTCAAGGTTTTGCCATTTTAGAAAATTTATATTGGCTAAAATTTAGCATATTTTCATAATTCTTAACCTTCTAAGTTTTCATTCATGTTGTACAAGTCATAATTTTAATTTTTTTAATTATTAATTAGCAATTTATTATGTGTAGCTAATATGTAATTAGTATTCTATTTATTTAAATCTATAACATTATGCTTAGGATGAAATAAAGAATGGATCGAGCATGGATGTACAATGCACCAAGACCTTCTCCTGAGTTTCTTCAAAATATTTCTTTATTTGTCGAAGCCACCAAGAATCATGCTAAGAGAGAAAAGAGAAATGAGATATTTTGTCCATATATTGATTGCGCCAACGACATTGCCTGACCAAATATTTTAGTGATCCAGTCACACTTGATCAAGAGAGGTTTTGTGAAGAATTACACCATATGGTTAGCACATAAGGAAAAAGATATGTCTCAGGTGGATTGTCCAGATGTTGTGGCAGTTGGAAGCAGCACCGATCATCCTAGTATGGATCTCAATACCGACGATCATGATGATGATGATGATGATGAGGATATTCCATTTGAATTTGAGGAGATGCCCCGTCATGTTGAACCACAAGTGCTAACATCTGTGGGCATTGAGAGAGGTCTAGCTAATATGAAAGTTTTGGAGAAGGCATCGAACGACCTTTTGTACGAGGAATCAAATGGATGTGATAAAGAGTTCACGATGTTGCGTGCTGTGCTTGAATTCTTAAGTTGAAAGCCAGTAATGGAAGGTGAATCCATTTGGTGAAAACAGAACCGTGCACAGTACTTGACCTGTTATTCTAATGATATACAACATTCCAAACTGGTTGTGTCACAAACGAAAGTACCTCATGCTGTCCATTCTTATCCAAGGTCCAAAACAAACTAGCATCGATATTGATGTGTTCCTAGAACCTTTGATGGAGGATATGGCAAAGCTATGGAATGAAGGTGTTCGAATCTAGGATGAGTTTCGACGAGAGTGTTTCACTTTATGAGCCATTATATTTGTTAACATTCATGATTACCCAGGCCTTTTTATGATATCTGGACAAACAAAAGGGAAGCAAGGATGTGTAGTATGTGTGGATGGAACTGCATCTGTATATCTTCCATCATCTAGAAAGTTAGTGTTCATTAGGCATCGAAGGTTCTTAACGAAACATCACAAATACTGCAAGATGCAGAAGCATTTTGATAGCACCATTGAAATAGATGTTGCTCTGACACCATATAGTGGGAAACTTGTCTTTGAAATGGGAAAGAGCATAACTGTTGTATTTGGCAAGAGAATGATATGGGGGATAAAGAGAAAGAAAGCCACAGCAGCAGATGGCTCACCATTCAAGAAGCAATCAAATTTTTTAAGTATTTACCCTACTGGAAGGACTTGGATGTTTGTCACAGTATTGACTTGATGCGTGTTACAAAGAATGTTTTTGATAGTATCATTGGAACCTTACAGCATCTGAATTCGAGGTCTAAACTTCACCCTGAAGATAGACCTAATGGAAAATATTATCTTCACTCGGGTAGCTATCCTCTTACACCTAAGGAGAAAAGGGCGCAGATGCTTACATGGTATTAAAGTGCCGACGGGTTTCTCATCCAACATCAGAAAACTTGTCTCGATGAATGACTTGTCTCTATTTGGTTACAACTCTGACAACTGTCATATTATGACGACGGCGTTCCTTGCAATTGCAGTAAAGTCAATCAAACCAGTGCATATGAAAGTTGTCATCACAAGACTGTGCTTCTTCTTCAATGCAATTGTTGACGCCGAATCGGGTCTGGGCTAACACACCGCTCGCACGTCTGTGTGCGGGAACGCCAGCGTTTCTTCAATGCCGGGTTTGGACAGTACCTGAAAAATTCCGCCTCGAGAGGGACCCCGTCGATGGAGGATCATCCTAGGTTTGATTCGGGCTCGGTCAAGCCAGCCAAATCGCCTTCAAACATAACTGGGACGAAGGAAGAACAGCAAAACGGGGGTCGAGTGAGGGAATTAGGGTTAGAGAAGTGCAAAATGTAAAGGCAAATGGTTTGATCGATTAGGATACACCTCAACCGGCCATGGGCCTCTGTTCTATAGAGGTGGGATGGTGTTATCCCGTAGGGCAACGGATCCCTCAAGTTAGGAAACAATTTGAAATTGATCTACTGAATACTTTACTAAATCGACACTACCAGAGTCTCCGGTAAAGTGCCGGACACTCCGGTAACCGGAGTCTCAGGTATGATGCCGGAGGATCCGTCGTGTAAATCCGGAGAATCCGAGAGGGCCTACCGGACACTCCGGTGTACAAAACACTGAAACCTAGAGGGCTTACCGGACAATCTGGCAATGTGCCGGATGTAACAGTCCGGAATTTTCAAATTTATCGAAGTGAAGATTATCCCAAATTTTGTTCCGCTCCAAATTCGAATTTCTCCTTTTGATTTTTTGGCGCCGGAATAATTCAGTTCCAGGTTTTTGTTGGTCTTTTCTTAAGCCTTGATTCCTCCTATAAATACCCCCTCTCTCCCTTATCTCTTTTCCCGAATCCCCATTATTCTTTTCTCCTTCCCAAGCAAGCAACCGCAGAGAAACTTGGGGCGGGCGTTCCTCTTCCGCGTCGCCCCGTCCAGCGCGCTGTCACCGCCTAAAGCCGCACACGTCGCCCGGTCGACCGCGCTGCCCCGCGTCGCTCCCGATCCACCTCCATCTCTGTCCGCACCTTCACATCGCCCGTCGCCCGATCGACCACGCAGCCGTGCTCCGTTTCCATCATCTCAGATCCATCCAGATCCACTTCTTCAACAACCATCATCGGTTGCTTTTTCATCGATCTAGCCTCGGTGAGTTGCGCGACACCCTTTTTCCATGATTTCAATTGTGCGCGCGTCTGTAGCCCTCATGTTTGTGCCGAGCTTGGAGCAAGTTTCAAGTGAGAGCTCGTCCTTCCGTTCGATTTTCGTGGAATCAGATTGATCGAATTGTTTGGTGGCCTGTGATTGGTGAAGTCGATATGTACTTAGTTTAGTTCCTCGTAGTCTAAATCTTTAGGGATTTTTGGGGAACTCCATTTGGTCTCCAAAGATTTTCAAAATTGTTTCGATAAATTCGTCGCGTTGAGAACGTCGTGTAGAATTTTTCGGGGAATGTTTTGAGGCACGTTTAGTCTAGCAATTTAAATTTGGATTTAATTATTCGAATTTAAATTGTCACGTACCTAGTCTCACCCGTGTTCATGTTGTTGTTTAGCTGATGACCCCGAGGAGGAGTACCGTAAGGCTGCTCAGTTCGGCGACCAGGATCCCGACTACGACCCCGAGCTACCAGGCAAGCCGCGTTCCTTGATCACTTTTGTACCCAACATTTTAAACTGCATGTTTTGTTTACAACCCGAATTTGCATGCCAACTGTTTTAAAATATGCTAACAACATTCCTAAGCCGTATCTATTTATTGTTCCACAAATATGAGCTCTAGGATTGCTTTAGAATAATTATTTTATTTTATGCTTGGCCATGCTCAGTCGCATTTATTTTTATCTCACACCTATCACTATAAAAAAGAATTTGTATTAAATGATTTTGAACTGTGCTTCTAATGTTGAGTTTTGCAAATAACTATATAAAACTATTTAGCGGGGGCAGGCTGGAGTATGAAGAGCTGGAGGACTTTTGGGAAGCCCCTGTGAGCGTACCTGTGGCGGGTACAACGGGAAGATCGGGGCTGGGATCTTTCCGTGAGACTTGTTGGTTGTTGGCGTTGAGGATGGAGAGTGCTTGCCCCGGCATATGAGGACCAGTTCGTCGTATCACATGTCACCAGTGCTTTTCCATGCACACCACGTTACCCTGTATGGGCAGAGGCTTGATCTTGAAGCTCGCTGAGACTGGATGTTTACCCGTGGGTCGGCGGTGTTGTGTTAGTGTGATGTAGAGCTATGACTCCTCACATGAGATCGAGATACCCCACCTGATCAGTGGTAGGCTCTTTACAGCTCCAGAACCCGATTGCGTAGGCAATGGGGATCTCTATCCTGGAGAACGGGTAATGCCAGTTAAAGCTTGTGGACGGGTCTTATGTGTTCGTTGGGACTACGATGGTAGTTCTCGATGGCACTTCCTGTGGGTCCAGGTGCATAAACTCTGCGGTGTTACAGTCAATGCACATTGCCACGTCCCAGAGAGGGACACTGCATGAGAGCTTCCACGATGATTAGTGTTATTTTCTTCCCTCTTCTATTACAAATGTTTTGGACTCCGGCCTTTGAGCTATGTCCGGGTGTGGAGGTTACACTGACATTTAAAATGAACCCCCGTCTGGAACAACGGAGATCCCTGCGGGGCAAGATAATAAAATTTGACAGTTTTAAAATAAATCTTTCTTGCATCTTTAAAATAAAACAAAATATTTTAAACTTGCATTTAGCACTTGAGCTAGGCTTTACCCTTGAACCCATTTGCATGCATACATTGTTGATAGGTAGTACGCGGTTTGCTGAGTATTCATACTCACAGCTTCCTAATTTGTTGTTTTCAGAGGATACCTGCAGCTTTGACTTCGACTACATCTCCGACGGACCGTGGAGTCAGCTCCTACGCTCAAGCGTGCCTGTCTGGAGGAGGGTCGCTGCTGCTGTCATGATGATGCTTCTGTTGCTGCTTTTCTATGGATTTCTCGATAGTGATCATTCTGCTCTGAGATGATTCTGGCCTGCGTGTCGATGGACCCATTTGGAGGATTACATTATAATAAATTTGCATTGACTTGCTATTTTCTATTCCCATTTCTTGTTTAATGCTTCTGTTATGGTTTTTCTAATGATCGCTTGTAATGTCGTGCTTGCCAATCTCCTGGGATTGGCAAGGTCACGGAAGATCGAGACTTATCGAGAGGTAAGAAAAACCCGGTCGTTACACCGGACACTCCGGTGGGCCGAGTGCCCAAGCCCGAGAGCGCTTACCAGACAGTTCGGCACAGTGCCATACACTCCGGGGGGCGAAGTGCCCAAACCCGAGAGTGCCTACCGGACAGTCCGGCACAGTGCCGAACACTCCGGGGGGCGAAGTGCCCAAACCCAAGAGGGCTTACCAGAGGCTCTGGCATTGTATCGAACCCTCCGATGAGGCCATTTTTTAGATGTCGACATATGCCCCCTACTTTTTGGTGAAGTCTCTACACCATAAAGCATTCTAATTACCCAGAAACACCTAAGGGCGATGGTTTTCTCAACTCATCGGCCATTTGACCATTCTTCCTCTAAGCTTCTTGCCATACACTTGGGTGATAATTTTTCAAGTACCAGCCATTAAGGGCCCTAGGCAATGACTCTCCACTCATATTTTTCACTATGTATGTATTTCCGACGATGACTTCTACTATTCGGTATGGCCCTTCCCATCTAGGAGATCATTTTCTGAACTTGTTGCTTCTTGAGCCTACGGGTAGAATAGTTTTTCAAACCAATTTGCTCACCTGAAAGGTTTTGACTTTCACTCTCTTATTGTAGGCTCTAGCAACTCTAGCCTTGTCTCTTAATTTCTTTCAAGTCATTTAAACGCTTATCGGTGACTTCATCGATACTGTCTGGCATTAGAGTTCTCTACTCTTTGGTGGATAAATCATTTTGTTTAGCTAATCGTAGAGATCCTAGATTTACTTAGATGGATAAAATGGCCTCTTGTCCATACACAAGTTCATAAGGTGTTACCTTGGTTGCCCCGTGCCTAGATATCCGATGAGCCCACAAAGCTTCCGATAAGACTTCATGCCACCTCTTGGGATGGTCTTCTATCTTTTTTTAATGAGTCTAATTAACATTTTATTACTAGACTCGAACTGACCATTGGCCTGAGCATAATATGAAGATGAATTGAGTATCTTAATCCTGTAGGATTTGGCAAATTCTTTGACATGACCGGACGTAAAGGAAGTACTTTGGTCGGTAGTCAAAGTTTGCGGTACGTCGAATCTATGAATAATCTGCTCGGTAAGAAACTCAATTACCTCTTTGTGTGTTATGTTCTTGAGAGCCACCGCTTCGGTCCATTTGGTGAACTAGTCCGTTGCTACTAACACGAAGCGGTGTCCCTTGGAAGATGGAGGATGTATTTGCTCTATGAAATCCAATCCCCATTCTCAGAATGGCAACGGTTTTATAATGAGGTTCATCATAGCAGTGGGCACCAATTGAATATTGCCAAATTTTTGGCACTCTTCGCACCCTTTGTAGTAACGACAACAATCGGCAATCATGGTTGGCCAATAGAACCCAGCTCTTCTTAGCAACCATTCATTTTCGAAGCTGATTGATGCGTACCACAAATGCCCTCATGAACTTCTCCTATAGCCACTTTGGCTCCATCCTCACCCTAACATTTCAATAGTAAATCATCACCCGTTCGGCGGTATAAGCCACCATCAATCAAAGTATATTTGAAAGCTACATGCCAAACCTTTCTATGAAATTATAGGTGATCTCCAATCAAGCGATTCGGCACATCATAGTTTGATGTGTTAGTATCCGAATAGTCTAGCTCCAATACCTTAAGCATCGATGTCTTATTGACTGAAAATCTACCTTTACTAGCATTGTAACCCGATGCTTGTTGAGCCAACTCATTGGCTTCACTGTTTTCTAGCCTAGGCACATGATGTATTTTGAATTCATCTATTCTTCTAATTATGTCTAGGCACTTATCTAAGATGGCACTTAATGATCCGTCTAAGCATTGAAAATTTCTAGAAATTTATTGCACTACTAATAACGAATCACCAGAAGCCTCTACATGCTTAACCCCCATGGACTCCAACATCTCTAAACCGAACAACAATGTTTCATATTCGGCTTGGTTATTGGTGCAATCATATTCTAATCGGTTTGAGAATTCAAAGTGTGCATCATGAGGAGATAACAAAAACACACCAACACCTTGACCCTCTTTACAAACTGATCCATCAAAATATAATTTCCAAGGGGTAAATGTAACGTTAGCAACATCTAGATCATGTTCTAAATCAATCTGATGTTCAACAATAAAATTAGCAATGAATTGGCCTTTCATGGATTTCAACGATTCATAAGCCAAATCATACTCAATCAATGCATAAGCCCATTTACCAAGCCTACCACTAGAGATCGGCCTATACAACATATGTTTAATAACATCGGTTTGACAAGCGACCACACAAGTACTAGATAACCAATAGTGTCTCAACTTGGTGCAAGCATGATACAAGGAAAAACATAGTTTCTCGATGAGAGTGTACCTTGTCTCCGAATCAATCAGTCGTCGGCTCACATACGTGATCACATACTCCTTTCCTTCGGCTTCTTGTGTCAAAACAGCACCAACTACATCGTCTTCCGCCGCTACGTAAAGACGGAAAGGGACTCCTCCCTTAGGCGCCCTAAGCACCGACGGCGAAGACAAGTATTCTTTGATCTTCTAAAAAGCTTCTAGTTGTTTTGCCCCCTAATAAATTCGGCCTCATTCTTTAGCTGAAAAATAGGAGTAAATGCATTAATCTTTCTCGACAAGATGGAAATGAATCGCCTTAAGTAATTCACTTTTCCTAAGAAGCTTTGCAACTCTCTCTTACAAGTAGGCGCTTGCACATTCCTAATTGCCTCTATCTTCTTAAGATCTAACTCTATGCCCTTTTCATGAATTATGAAGCCTAAAAACTTTTCGGTCGATACACCAAAAGCACATTTGAGTGGATTTATTTTCAAACCGAAATGACGCATTCGGTCTAAGGCAAGTTGCAAATCGGCCAAGTGAGAATCTAAATCAGCCGATTTAAGCACCACATCATCTATGTAAATCTTCATGAGAACACCAAATAAATCATGAAAGATAAAGTTCATAGCTCTTTGATATGTGGCACTCGCGTTCTTTAAAAGTCATAAAAACCTACTCAAACAATCCTACAAAATCGGGACATCTAAAAGCAGTTTTAGACATATCCTCTTCGGCCATGAAGATTTGGTTGTATCCCGCATAACCATCAAAAAAACTAATAACTCTATAGCCGGAAGCATCATTAATCAACATATCGGCTATGGGCATAGGATATTCATCTTTAGGAGTGGATTTATTTAAATTTTTGAAATCAATGCAAACTCTAATCTTACAGGTGTTCTTCTTTTCCACCTGCACAATGTTGGATATCCACTCCGCATAGTCTTATGAATTTTTCATCAAGTAATCGATTAATTTCTTCTTTAATCCGATCATGTATATTTGGGTTAAACCTCCTCATCGGTTGCTTAAAAGGTCTAAAACTAAATTCTATTGGAAGCTGATTTTCGACTAACTCAAGGCTCAACCCGGGCATTTCATTATAAGACCATGCAAAACAATCCCCATATTCTTTTCGTAAACCGATTATCTTCACCTTATAGTCGGCTTTCAGATTTTTATTCATATAAGTTGGTCTCGGATTATTATCGCTGCCAAGGTTCACTTCTTCAAGAGGATCGGTCGATGTGAATCTTTGTCCTAACTTATCCATATCCTCCATTTCTTCGATAGCTTTGTACATATCGTTCGTATTGGACTGGTAGTGTTTCACTCTCTTTTGCAACCAATCAAGATTAGAATCTATTAAATCATATTATATGGTTGAGCCGATTCTCCATCGGCTTTATATTGACCGGTACAAAACCATCTCTAGTCACACTAAGAAAATCATAATCCGTCAAGTCTAAACTAGTCAAATACTTGACGGCGTCATGCGGCAAAGAAAATGATTCGGCCATAGCAACACAAGCCGATGCATCCGCATGAACCACCTCTACATAATCACTAATCCATTGTATCACGAATTGGTGTAAGGTAGAAGGAACACATCTATTGGCATGAATCCAATCACACCCTAAAATCAAGCTATAACTACCGCGCACATCGACAACAAAGAAAGCGATAGCCATGGTCTTGCTTCCAACGGTGAGTTCCATAGAAGTGACCCCTTTAGCCTCGATGGGGTCTCCTCCTCCCACACTGTTCAAAGTCATGTTGGTCCGGATGAGCTCGTCATCGACCTTACCTAACTTCTTAAACAAAAAATACGGCATTAGATTAACAATAGCACCGCCGTCTACAAGCATATGAGAAATCGGTGAGCCATTAATATGACCTCTCACATAGAGGGGTTTCAAATGGTTCTCCGATTCCTCGGACTTTTCGAAGATAGCACTTTTTAGCCCAAAGTCGAATTGTGCCATGACTTCTTCTTCCTCTATAAGCGAATAATCGGAAAGGGATTAGCAAATGGTGTTAATGTCCATACCTTCTCGAGGCGGTGTAGGCTCGTAGTCCAAGAGGTCGTCGTCGTCGAACTCGGATATGTCGACATCTCCCGTGAGTGAGGGAGCTGTGGAATCCTCTCCCAAGACGGCGTTGGCCAAACCAAGCGGCTTCGGAGTAGGCTTTGCTTCCTCCGTCACCGGTGGAGTAGGGGCCTTGGGCTCCTTAACCCTCCACTTCTTACCTTGAGGGACCATCGGCTTAATCTCGTTGAAGACCTCGTCCCTCCTTTTCTTCGCCTCCTCTTCTCACATTTTCCAGAGGCGCAGCCTTTGGAGCTTCCTCTTTTGAGTGTGGGTCAAGCCAGGCGGACACCAGCTCGGTTGCGTGTACTTGGAGGAGCTCTTGCTGCTGCTAGCTTCATGGTTATGGGAAGCCTTTTCAATCGAATCATCCAAAGTGATCGGTTCCGTGAAAACTCCCTCAATTTTGATATTGATTATCCCGATTTTCACAACACCTCTGGAATCACTCTCATGATGAACAATGGTGGAGGGAGCAGGTTCATTACCATGCTTTGGGCGCCATTCTTGCTTAACGCGGTGGTGGAGCTCCCTCCTTGAGCCTTGATCGGTCGAGAATCCGTCCGATCTGAGATAGGGTTAGAGAGCCTTGTGAAGATATCTCCTCTCGGCCCGTTCCACCTCGTATGAAACGGTGGCATGGGTGGCAAGGGTATCGGTGGCGCGTGCATCCATGGTCCCATGTATGGATGCCACACCGGGAACGCCGGACAAGGCATGGGATGGAACCACGGTGGCGGCACCCTGAAGCCATGTGGAGGAAAAGGAGGAGAGGGCCTATGAACATTCATGGTTGGCCTCATCTCCTTCCTAGGTGAGCGGCCTCCCTAGGTGGCGACCATGGCCGCTTGACACACCGATTATTTAACTCGGTCTTTTGGTTCTTGTATTTAGCCATGAGACGGTCGAAGGAGTTTTTGGGCCCCATCGTCCGATCCGTGGCTTTACCATGGTTTACCTTTCACTTACCCACCTTCGGATTCTTTGGCTTTATTATCTTGGGCCGTGGAACTTGCCCCCAGGTCTAGAGCCTGGGATGGTGACCTTGAGAGATTCTTGACCATCGGAGGACTTCTCAAGCATCACCTTCCTAAAAGCCCCTTTTTCACCCAGAGAAAAAGGTATCTCCTCCCCGATGATCACGTTCTTCCCCTTGGTGGTATCGGCTTGATGAGGCCGAATCAACACCTTAGTATTGAGCTCTAAAGTGTTGACAGGGAAGGGGTGCTTGTCGATCTGCATTTTTTTAAGACTCAATCGTCTCTCATTAAGGGCCGATTGGACCTGTCGACGGAAAACATTACAATCATTAGTAGCATGAGAATAAGAATTATGCCATTTACAATATGCCTTACGCTTAACCTCATTCGCTGATGGTAAAGTATATGCGATCTTAATGTATCCACCTTTATGCAGCTTATCAAATATTATATCACACTTAGCTACATCAAATGTGTATTTTACGTCGTCTTTCCGATTCTTATGAACTAGTTTGAGCGAATCACAAGCAAACGATTTGGCCCTAGATGGCCAAACGAACTTGGCAGCCAAAATGTCATTAGAATCATCATCAGAGCTATCCGAATCATATTCTATGATGTGCATGTTATGACGGGCCTTATAGTTATGTTTTATTTCTTTACATCGGCTCTCTTGAGCCAAAGCCCTTTGTTGGAGGTGAGTGAGTGTGATAAAATTGTACCCCTCCAATTTCTCCCTAAGATACGACCGTAAACCATTAAAAGCTAGGTCGGCTAAGTCTTTTTCAGAAATTGTTAAATTAAAGCACCGGTTCTTAACATCTCTAAACCACCGAAGACAGTCAACGACGGGTTCTTCTTTTCCTTGCCGAACCGATGTCAAATGTGACAACTTTAATTCATTGTCCTCGGAGTAAAAATGATCATGGAACTTACGCTCTAATGACTCCCAAGTGTAAATGGAGCTCGGAGATAATGACGAAAACCAAGAGAAAGCGGTTCTGGCTATTGATAATGAAAACGAACATACTTTTAAAGCCTCACTAAAACCCGCTTCTCCTAATTGTGCTACATACTGACTAATGTGCTCCCAAGTGGTTTTGCTATCTTCGCCATTGAATTTGACGAAGTCGGGAACACGCCATCCTACGGGATATGGGACCGAATCAAAATACGCGGGGCATGGTTTTTGATAAATTCGGTCCCACCCCTTAAGGTCCACTCCTAGCGTCTCACGAAATTGTTTATTTAAGTCCTCCTTAATGCGCGTCATACACTCCTCTATGTTGGCAATGAGTGGCCTACTAGACGTACTCGATGGTGGAGGGTGTGCGTTTGTTTTCATTGCGTTAAATATTTCATTAGGGACAGAGCCATGAGGTATTCCCGTACCGCTTGGTGGGATGGGCGGTGTGCTATATGCAACGGTACGTAAGGAGGAACAAAGTTAGCCAATTCACTCAATCAGTTCGTGGCCGGATTGGGGATGCTAGTAATTGGCTCTAGGCTAGTGGGAGACACTACTAAAGCGTTGGTTTGCATGGATGATAGAAAACTAGCTTGTTCACTAAACGAGTTCAACGGCATGCCATACGTAGGACGTTCTACATTAGAGATAATAGGCGCCGATGTACTAGCTACACGTGCAACATGAGACGATGATGCAATACTAATATTTTTAGCTTTAGACAAGTTTTCTTGGATCATGTATTGCATATCATTTGTTTAGACTTTTTTCATGTCGGCAAAGTAATATGAAAGGTATTCAAAAGTAATAGGAGGGCATGAAGATGTCCTTACATTGGCAGCACCCATGGCCGCGTCGTTGTCGACGGCCGAAAGAACAGGCTCCTTCACTTGAGAGATCGCGCCTTCGCGGTCCTTCTTGAAACATGCCAAGTACTCCTGCAGCTCCCACTCCTCGCGCGCCTTGCGCGCCTCCTCGGGCAACTCCTCTATGGATGGCATGACGATGTTCGTCGTGGATATCTCAGAGGTCGTGGTGGAAATGATGATTCGGTTTGTGCAACCGGAATCACTCGTCCCCAGTGGAGTCGTCAAAAAGTGTGTTGACGCTGAATCGGGTCCGGGCCAACACATCGCTCGCACGTCCGTGTGCGGGAATGCCGGCATTTCTTCAACGTTGGGTTTGGTCAGCACCTGAAAAATCCCACCTTAGGAGGGACCTCGTTGGAGGAGGACAGTCCTAAGTTTGATCCGGGCTCGTCAGGCCAGCCGGATTGCCTTCAAACATCACCGAGACGAAGGAAAAACAGCAAAGCGGGGGTCGAGTGAGGGGACTAGGGTTAGAGAAGTGCAAAATGTAAAGGCAAATGGTTTGATCGATTGGGACACCCCTCAACCGGCCATGGGCCTCTGTTTTATAGAGGTGGGATGGTCTTATCCCACAGAGCAATGGATCCCTCAAATTAGGAAAGAATTTGAAATTGATCTGCCGAAAACTTTTCTAAATCGACACTACCGAAGTCTCCAATAAAGTGCCGGACACTCTGGTAACCGAAGTCTCCGGTATGACGCCGGAGGATCCGTCGTGTAAATCCGAGGAACCCGAGAGGGCCTGTCGGACACTCCGGCGTTGTGCCGAACACTCCGGTGTACAAAACACCGAAACCGAGAGGGCTTACGGACAATCTTGCAATGTGCCGGACACTTCGGTGGGCCGAGTGCCCAAACCTGAGAGCGCTTACCGGATAGTCCGGCACAGTGCCGGACACTTCGGTGAGCGAGGTGCGCAAACCCGAGAGGGGCAACCGGACAGTCCGGCACAGTGCCGGACACTCCGGTGGTCGAAGTGCCCAAACCCGAGAGGGCTTACCGGAGTCTCCGGCATTGTACCGGACACTCCGGTGAGGCCACTGTTTGGGTGTCAACAGCAATTTCACAAAAGGAGCTTGATCTTGAGGATCTTGACTGTCTAAAAACATACATTGTGGAGACCATGTGTCAGCTTGAGATGTGCTTCTCTCCATCCTTTTTTGATATGCAAGTACATCTCATGATTCATCTAGTGGATCAGATAAAGGCATAAGGACCGCTATACCTGCATCATATGTTTCCATATGAGATATATTTATCAATTTTGAAGGGTTATGTGCGTAATCGTACTCATCCAGATGGTTCAATTATGGAGGGCTACACAACAGAAGAAAGTTGTTGAGTGTTGTGCAGATTACATAAAAGATGGAAAACTAATATGGCTATACCGTTGCACAAGGGTAAGTTGTCTAGAAAAGGAAGAATGGGTATGAGAACTTTCAGTGATGAGGATTATGAATCAGTTCGAGATGCACATTTCAGTGTATTGCAACAAATCACAATAGTTGAGCCATATATCAAGGAACAACTGGATGATCTTCGAAGAGAATATCAAGAACAAACAGAAATCTGGATATTGAAAGAGCACAAGCGTCGTTTCACGACATGGTTAATCGAAAAAAATATTCCATATGGGGACACAATAGAGGAGAAAACAATGAAGATGTTGGCTTTAGGGCAGTCAACTTTAGTTACCTCATGGCAGGCGTACGATATTAATGGGTACACCTTGTACCCTAAAGAGAAAGATAAGAGAAGTGTTTCCCAAAATAGTGATATTCAGATTGAAGCTTTCGACCCACAAGGGTATCAAAACACATATTGTGGATTTATAAAAGAAATATGGGAACTTGATTGTGGCGATAGGCTGCAGATTCCTGTTTTTAGGTGCAAATGGGTCAAACATCTGAACGGAGTGAACGTTGACAACTACAGTTTCACACTTGTGGACCTAAATAATCTTGGTGACAAGGATGACCTGTGGGTACTTGCTAATCATGTTGCACAAGTTTTCTACGTAGTTGACCCTGTATAATGATAAAAAGCACATTGTAATTTCAGGAAAGCAAAGAATTATTGGAGTGGAGAATATAGGTGACGATGTTGAGGACTACAATAAATATGATGAGATGACGCTTTTTACAAATTCAGAAAACATCAGGCTCATGGAACGAACCATTGATAAAAATGTGATGCCCTACGTCCGAAGAGATGGCATAGGAAAAAATTGTGTAACACAATGTACTCTTTATTTATAAGTATATATCAAACATTTATGTAAGTTAATTATGTAATATTATAAACCTGCTTGTGGATGAAAGGTTATCTTTTGAACAATCCTGCCATGTTTTTTGGTCTTGCTGCACTGAGTGTTAACTAACAGTCCTGGCCTTATGGTCATGCCTATAGCTAACACTACAACTACACTATAAATCCTATGATCAAACTTAAAAGAGTCTAATATTCATTTATTCGCATCAGCGAGCTGAGTCATCGCTGAGCATGCACCATGAATCTTCATGAGCCTCCTCCTCTTGAAGTTGTCCTTGAAGCATGCCTGCCTCCGCACCTTGGTCTTCTCGTCCAGCATCAATGCAGGATTCTCCTTGATCATCTTTTTGGTCCGCTCAAACATCACAGCCACGGTTTTGGTCCAGTCGCCGTTGTGCTCTCGCGCTGCCGCTTTAATCGGCATGTTGAAGTGCCGCGACAGCTGCTCGAACGTCAACGCCTTCTTTTCTGCTTCGGTGCCATGACATCCCTACATCTTGGTGTCCTTCTCCACGCCGGCGACTTCCATGCTCTTGCGATAAGCCCTCTATTTGAGGCCAGAGAATATTCAAGTCACCTTCAATCTCAGAGAGGGCTTTAAGCTCCTCTGCATTCACAGAAGAACGAAAGCTAGCTCAAGAAAAGTAGCAGTTCCCGGGCGCATCAAGCTTGTTCTCGATCATCATGTTGGTGGATGGGAGAAAGAAAGCTAGAGGGAGACCCTGCTGCTCTGTTGAGGCAGAGGAAATCATGAAGGATCTACGGTGGCACTTGCTGTTAGCCACATGTCACCTCACGTCTATGTGGTCGCGTCGCCCTACCCTTGCCAGTCAGCACTACAAATTAAAACTTATGACAAAATTTTATTTCATGGAACTTTCATTAAGGACACAGAAGTATAGTTGAATGTTGAGAAAAAAAATTTCTGCAGTAAAAAAATATTAGTTTTAACTAAAAAAATAAGTACAGGCGGCTTATTAAGAACCGCCTGTACTAATGTTAGTGCATGTGGTCGCTAATGAGAACCGCTTGGCTTAAAAGTAAATGTTTTTATTTATGGTAGTCTTTTTGAGAGGCAAATAACTGAGAAGGATTCTTCTTGTTTCTAGGGCCAGATTAGTCCCCATATGTGTACAAAAAATCTATTTTTCAGGCATTCCTCTGTTAATTGTTTAGGCATATCACATTTGTTTGTTGCAGTGTTGCAACTTAGGTGTATTTATAATGCAGGATCGAGATCTAGAACAAATAAAATACAATCTTATTTGGTCAATGGTATGATAGATTAGCAATGTACAATTTTTCATAACTGCAAAATTGGATGTGATTTTAGAAATATGTACCTGTGAAAAATTATCCGTTTGCCTTCCTGGCCGTTACGAATCATTTTGGAAGGAGCTTGATGGTGCAATGTTCTTGTGGAGAAATAGAAGCGATTTGAAGGTTGAGGATGCTGGAGTCACAATGTTGCTTGGCATCGAGTTGTACACTTGGTTCTGTATTGGTAATACTATGAAGGTTGTTTGCTCGATACGGTGCAACTTCTAAGGCAGCAAGATAAAAGTTAAGCTAACATTGTGCTCGGCTAGATCCGTGTTTGTGTGTTGCTTCCGTAGCAAAAGTTGTCTTCCATCCGTAGCAAAGCACGGGTGCTCAAATAGTATAAGATACATGCATAAACTTGAGTTTGGAGTTAACCGGGGTGGTTTAGACATGTTCGGTAAGAAAAAACAAGACGCACTTTCGGCGCACGAACTAGTGCATTTAATGCACCTCATGGGGCCCGTTTTCACCCCATTTTTTGAGGGTGACTAAAACAAAAGATACATGTGCAAACTTGAGTTTTGTGACCACCGGGGTGGTTTGGACATGTTCGGCACGAAAAAACAAGACGCACTTTCAACGCACGAAAATGTACGAACCACTACATTTAATGTACCTATGGGCCCGTTTTTGTGCCTTTTTTGATAGTGACCAAAATATAAGATACATGCACTAACTTGAGTTTGGAGTTCACCGGGTGGTTTGAATATGTTCGGTGCAAAAAAAATGATGCACTTCCAGCGCACGAACCAGTGCATTTAATGCACCTACGGAGCTTGTTTTTGCGCTGTTTTTTGACGGCGACTAAAACAAAGATACATGCGCAAACTTGATTTTGGAGTCACTTGGTAGTTTGGACATGTTTGAAGCGAAAAAAACAAGATGCACTTTTGCGCACGAACCAATGAAGTTAATGCACATACGACGGCCGTTTTCGAGCCTTTTTGACACTGACAAAAACATAAGATACAAGCACAAACTTTAGTTTAGAGTCTATCGGGGTTGTTTGGACACGTTTGGAGCGAAAAAAACAAGATGCCCTTTCAGCGCACGAACCAGTGCATTTAATGCACCTACGGGGCCTATTTTCATGTTGTTTTTTACGGTGATCAAAATATGAGATATATGCGCAAACTTGAGATTGGAGTCCACTGGAGTGGTTTGAACATGTTCGGAGGAAAAAAACAAGATGCCCTTTCAGTGCACAAATCAGTGCATTTAATGCCCCTACGGGGCACGTTTTCTCGCCATTTTTTGACGGTGACCAAAACAAAAGATACACGTGCAAACATGAGTTTTGAGTCTACTGGGGCGGCTTGGACATGTTTGGCGCGAAAAAAAAACGCACTTTGGGCATACGAAAACGCATGAACCAGTGCGTTAATACATCTACGGGCCCGTTTTCAAGCCTTTTTTAGCAGTGACCATGCAAACTTGAGCTTGGAATCCACTGGGTGGTTTGGACATTTTCGATGCAAAAAAAGACGCGCTTTCGGTGCACGAACCAGTGTATTTAATGCACCTATGGGGCCCGTTTTTATGTCCTTTTTTGACAATGACCAAAACATAAGATCCACGTGCAAACTTGAGTTTGGAGTCCACCGAGGTGTTTTGGACATGTTCGTCACCAAAAAGCAAGACGCACTTTCGACGCACGACCTAGTGCATTTAATGCACCTACGGGGCCCGTTTTCGTGTCGTTTTTTCACAGTGACCAAAACATATGATACATGCGTAAACTTGAGTTTGGGTCCATCGGGGTGGTTTGGACATGTTCGGTGCGAAAAAAGACGCACTTCTAGCGCACGAACCACTGCATTTAATGCACCTACAAGGCCCAATTTTGCATCGTTTTTTGATGGTGAGCAAAACATAAGATAGATGCGCAAACTTGAGTTTGGAGTCCACTGTTGTTCTTTGGACATGTTCGGGGCGAAAAAACAATATGCATTTCAGCGCACGAACCAGTGCATTTAATGCACTTACGAGGCCCGTTTTCGTGCCATTTTTGGACGGTGACCAAAACAAAAGATACATATGATAACTTGAATTTGGAGTTCACCGGGGTGGTATGGACATATTTGGTGCGAAAAAAAGATGCATTTCCGACACATAAACCAGTGCATTTAATGCACCTACGGGGCCCGTTTTCGTGCCCTTTTTTGAAGGTGACCAAAACTTAACATACATGCACAAACTTGAGTTTGGAATCCGCTGGGGTCGTTTGGATATGTTCGGAGTGACAAAACAATATGCACTTTCGGTGCATGAACCAATGCAATATTGCACCTACGGGACCCGCTTTCGTGTCATTTTTTTACAGTGACCAAAACAAAAGATACATGTGCAAACTTGAGTTCAAAGTCCACTGGGATGGTTTGGACATGTTCGGTCGAAAAAAAGACGCACTTCTGACGCACGAACTAGGGCATTTAATACACCTACGGGTCCTTTTTTCACGCTATTTTTTGACAGTGACCAAAACAAAAGATACATGCGTAAACTTGAGTCAAAAGATACATGCGTAAACTTGAGTTTTGAGTCTTCATGGGGTGGTTTGGACATGTTCGGCACGAAAAAATAAGACACACTTTCGGCACACGACCCGGCGCATTTAATGCACCTACGGGGCCCGTTTTCGCGTCGTTTTTTTACAGTGACCAAAACAGAAGATACATTCGCAAACTTGAGTTTGGTGTCCACTGGGGTGGTTTGGACAAGTTTGGTGCGAAAAAGGTGCACTTCCGGCGCACGAACCAGTGCATTTAATGCACCTACGGGGCCCAATTTCGCGTTGTTTTTTGACGGTGACCAAAACATAAGATGGTTGCGCAAACTTGAGTTTGGAGTCCACTGGGGTTCTTTGGACATGTTCGGGGTGAAAAAACAACATGCACTTTCCGCTCACGAACCAGTGCATTTAATGCACCTACGGGGCCTATTTTCACGCTATTTTTTACGGTGACCAAAACAAAAGATACATGTGATAACTTGAGTTTTGAGTCCACCGGGTGGTTTGAACATGTTCGACGCGAAAAAAAACAAGACGCACTTTCATAAGGATCAAGGAATCGGTGGACTTATAATTTCGCTACAAACTTAAACTACATGACTTGAACACAACGAAAGCAAACCTAAACAGGTCTAGTAGGCCAAGACCCCTAACAATGCTAGTGGTAATGAAATAACAACAAGCAAGCACTAGCACGATAGCCACCAAGAGGAATCAATGAGCAACCTATCACACTCCTCAAACGATAAGTAAATGCGGTAAGTAAAGAGAGTGAGATAGAGAGTGCTCAGTGATTTTTGCCGAGGTCTCGAAAGGTAGGCGCCTTCCTCTAATTCTCGTTGGACCACTCCCGTTGGAGTACCAGTCCCTCCCGTCGTTTTCGAAACTATGCTTACAAGGGTACGCTTCATTCTTGGAGTGAAGAAACTGACGGCCCGGCTGTCACACACAGTAACGAAGCGCTAGAGGAAGCCACCAAGGCTCGAGCGCTCCCTCTTGGTGTCCCTTTCGAGCGGGAGACCCAAAACCGTGTACAAACTTGGCATCATCTTTCACAATCTCCTCGAAAACTCAAGCACCGACTCCTAACCGGTCTAGGCTGCCCACACCAAGAGTAATAGGTAAAGATCACTCCACTAAAGCCCTACAAGCTCTAGAAGTGGATGAATGCTCCCTATCACTCTCCTACTAGCACCAAAGATCTCCAATCTTGCAATGTGCTCTCTTGGTTGTGTCACTTGGCCTCTCACAACTTGGCTCTAGCAATTTTGATCAAGAGCACATTGGAAAACATCCCCCTACACGGTTTGAATAGGCTCCAAGCCCAGAAACAACCATTGGAATGTGATGTCATAAAGCTGACTGCTTTATGTCTTCACCGGACTGTCCGGTGACTAAACCACCGGATTGCCCGGTGACTCTTCTTCCTCCTCGGTCAGGGAAACACCCTCTCTTGAGTCCACTCCATAGGACACCGGACTGTCCGGTGACTTTCACTTCTAGACTCACAGAGACATCTTCTCTGGAGTTTAGCTTTTGGCTCACCCGACTGTCCAGTCACTGCACGGAGGACGGTCCGGTGACTCTCCTCGACGACTCCGGACAGCACCTCTCTGGACTGGCTCCTCCAGGGCTCATCGGACTGTCCGATGACTGAATCTTCAGCTGGTCTTGAGCTCCGATTTTTTACTTCGCTTCCTTTGCCATCTTTAGTGCTTTCTGAGGATCTAAGGAGCATTTACACCCTCTAACACTTGTATGACAGGAGACAAATGACTTTACCCCTCTTTATAGTACCGGTATTCTTATGGACTCTCTAGCTAGTTCTTAGCCTTGGTCCTCCGAAGCTTGGCAACTCCTCTTCTAGGGTTCGTCCTTGTCATCCACCGAGGAAGCCCTCCATGTTTGTGTAGAATTAGCGGGGTGGTACCTACAACACAACCGTTACATATGGTTGTTCATTCAATCAACAAAATTAATTCATACTTTTTAGGGGACTTCAAAGGTCATGAAGCTTACAATCTCTTCCTTTTTGGTGATTGATGACAACCATAGTACTCTCAAATAGTCCAAACGAGATGAAAGAAGATAGAGAATAAAATACATCTCAAAAGAACACTTACCCCCTTACCTTGATGACTCCTCAGAAAAATTTTGCAAGAGTTCTCCTCCTTTGACGTGGGTAGGAAGCGTCGCTCTCCTCCAGTTCTCCTCTTGTTTGCTAGCTCTTTCTCCCCCTTTGTCATCTAATCATCCAAAAAGATGGCACCGAGGAAGCAAATAGAGAGGGAGAAAGCTGGTTCGACAAAGAAACATGCACGATTGAGAATGAGGTGGGGGCGCACATGCACAAGGAACCTGCAAAATAGATAAAGCACTAGGAGCCATATACACAGAAGCCACGGGGTTAGTCCAAAAACCAGGTGCATCTCAATGTGCTAAAAAAGTTGAATAGAAAACAATCTCATCAAAATGTCACAAAGAGCCAATGAAATACGCCAAACAAGATCCAGAAGCCCTATGTACCCATCCACGGCCTCCCCTAGACAGCTAGCTTTCTGAGCGGAACACCTCAAGTCTCTCACCCAACTCCTACGGAAGATCTAATCCTGCGCAGCTGAGGAAGTGGGTGTAGTGA